>PVJN01000156.1:0-264025 GCA_004026805.1 Lasiurus borealis | reverse complement strand
TTACTTCAGGGAGGAAAGCATCAGTAACAGATCTGGCCGAATTTCTTTTCATGCTTAAAAGATAAAGACAGATCTTAAATTTTTTCTTTCTTTTTCGCTTTCCGAAGTAATAACTAGCACCTAATTTGGCCAAGATTAGCATTTCCCTGCAATTTCTCTTATAATTTTTAAATGAAACCTTCAGTAATCTCATTGCAGGAGAGCAGAGAACCTTGCCCTCTCCTGCCACCTTTGAATTTCTCCACACCAGAGGCGGTTTCAGCAGTGGAGTTTCACTTATTACAGATTTCAGATTCCAAATGCAAACTAAGACTTCAATTTGAACAAGAAACCACATTATTTAAGCATGCAAACCAAAAGTCTATAATAAAGTTTACTTTATATTTATAACCTAATTCTTCCCCATTAGCCTGGCTGCAAAAGACGTTCCCACGCTACTTATAGATCGCGACTCTGAAGCCAATCCGTGGGCTTTGCGTACGTTGAATTCCCCTCACCTTTTCCTAGGTGAATCTTCCCTCACCATTTTCCTTGGTGAATTTTTCCTTCTTTCGCTCTTTGGCGAATAATACCTTCTCCTCCAGACGTCCCGCAGTCAGGCGCCAGATGTGGGAACCTCTTTCCATGTCCCGCGTGGTTCAGGGTTCCCGGGTCAGGGTTCGGGTTCTGAAGGAGGCCGCACGCAAACGAAATAAGATACTAGAAAATATTAATTTGGCGATATTGGGGGGCCAGGCGGGAGCCTTCCTCTAGTGGGAAGAACTACCATTTTGCTCTGGCCTTTTTCTCCCTTTTATTAAGGCTTTGGGACACACCCCTAGCCTCTAGGCAGGAACTAACAGAAATTAGCATGATACAGACAGTTTTGAGTAAACAAGGAGTAATCAGCTCTGACCTTTCAGAGCAATTAAGGTTGGCCAGCCCTCTGGCCTTCCATTTACATCCTTTGAAGTGAGAACAATTACATCCACCTAGTGAGAACATTTGGTCTCCGACATTGGACTAAGTGATCTGAAAGATTTTCCCATTCTTAATAATCACAATTCTTTGACCTATTGATTATCAAACAAATAAAAGAGACTAAGGTATTTTAGAAATTGAAGAGATCACTGTGCTTGGACCTGCCAAATCATTGATCAGATCTAGTTGTTTTTACTAAAAGAGAAAAGGTAAGAGTTGACAGAAGTCTGTGCTAAAAGATGTCTTCTGAGCTTAGGGTTTTGATTTCCCTGCCCACTCGAATACTCTTACATGAAATTCATTAAGTACAAGACTCACTAGATGGAGTGCTTCTTTAGACCAAGTATGCTTCAGGGCAATCTTAGCTCTAATGTGACCCTTACACAACTTCTTTTTATGGGATAGGAAAGTGTTTGGACCATAAAGCATGGGATGGTAAAAGTTCTGGAAGGATAGAAGGGTGGAATTTTTTACTTTGTTTTACAGTAATGAGCTAGAATTTCATGCAAATTCTGTTATATCTACTACTGACAACATAATGAAAAAATTAAATAGACAGGGTGTCGGGAAATCAAATATTGTTCTCATTAAATGGATGTAAATAAGAGGCCAGAAGGCTGGTCAACCTTAACTGCTCTGAAAGGTCAGAGCTAATTATTCACTGTTTAGATGAAAACATTGTTAGCTGAAGCAACCTCTACCTGTTTGTTTTATATTAATTTCTGTTTTGTTATTTCCTGCCTAAAGGCTAGGGATGTGTCCCAAAGCCTTAATAAAAGGGAGAAAAAGGCCAGAGCAAGTGGCAGTCCTTTCCACTAGAGGAAGGCTCCTGCCTGGCCCCCCAATATTGCCAAATTAATGTTTTCTAGTCTCTCATTTTGTTTGCGTGTGGCCTCCTTCAGAACCCAAACCCTGAACCGGGAACCCTGAATCATGTGGGACGTGGAAAGGGGCTCCCACAATGGGGGAATATAACAATAAGAATAAATGAATGCATATGTATTTATCTTGTATGCCATGCTAACATTTATCAGTGGGGTTTATCTTTCTTTTATTATTATTTTCTAAATACTGAAATGGTTTCCTTAGAGGAATTCTTTGATAAATGATAAATAACAACAAATTTGTAATATAGAATTCAGAGCTGTTGAAAAACGTCTCTTAAGTTAGTTATTTTCATATTTACCAATGATATATATTTTTTGAGGATGCTCTTAACTATTGTTTTCTGCCATATTTTGACAGTATTGTAGAGTGAATTCAGATGCTTATTGTGTGACAATTTATGGCAGAATATTATAAGGACCTGTTCTGAATAGAACATGCTTTATTTCCATTAAGTGCATATTCTCCTTGTTTTCAGAATTCTGCATTTGTGGTTAAATTGATCTTATAAATTCAGGTTGCATTTTCCATGGTGGGGAGGGAACTAATCTGTTACATGTAGAATGTCTGATTATATTTTAGGATGAGTTTTCTTCTTCATGTTTTTTTTTCTATTGTTCTCTATATCAGAAATAACAAAAGTATGTTGTTTTATTCTCTCAAATTCTCCCAGATTGTTGTTCTTAGTAGACAAGACAGTATTCTTATGTCTTAAGTGCAATTGAAGTCTACATGGTTACATAATTTTGCACAGCCTATCTACTTTATGATGTCAGAACAGTTTTATTCACTTTTATTTCTGCATGGAAGGCTTTCCACCTTGGTCTCATTAATATTGCACTTGTTTTGATAACTGTAGAATCACTGGTAGGGTGCCAGATTAAACTGAGAGAGAGATTCTTAAAAATATGATGAAGCTGAACTAATTGGGAAATTATAAATTATTTTAAAGATTTGACCTAGATTTAAGGTAAATTTTGCACTATCCACACTAAAATGCTCTTTGAAGCAATTAATAATGATTGCATAATTCTAGGCAAGCAAATGAATTTTTTGGTTTCCTACATTTGTAACTTCAAATTTTCCCTGATTATAAAAGTATAGCATACAATTATAAACATTTTAAATATAGAGAAAGCAAGAATAAATAATTATGATAATCCTACCAAAAAGAAAAAGGCCACTCTTAAATGTTTAAACTTGAATCATCTTATTTAAGGCAAAGACAATCAAACATAATATTATTTTTAAATACTATCTTGTTACACTACATATTCTACACATTTTTAAAGTCTATGTAATTATATGGATAACATACTTTATTGGATCAATTCATTTTTGTAAGCTATCTGAGCTAGTTTCTAATTCTGATTATTAATAATTTTAAATAAATGGTTATATTTAGCAAAAATAATTACTGAGCACACTGTCTTTATTATCATAATTTACTTTTATACTCCCATTAGACCAATGGAGGAGGTAATATAATAACTGTACCCATTTTAAAAAGAAAGGACTGACACAGAGATGTTCTATAACTTGACTAAGGAGGCACAGCTAGTAAGTATGAATTTAAACCTTCTGCTGTCTGACTTTAAAGTCTGTGTCTCTTTTAACACCCTACTGACTACATATAGGATGACTTCATTTAAAAATAACTTTGTATAGCCATGGACATGGGCAATAGGGTAGTGAAGACCTAGGGTTGTGTAGAAGCTGGGAGAAGGGGGGAAAGGGGATAAAATGGAAGATATCTGTAATACCATCAGCAATAAAAATATAGTAAAAATAAATAAATAAATAAATAAATAAAATTTCTATGAATACAAATCTTGGTTCATAAAACATACACAAAGATTTTAGTGTATTTTAACCAATTACTTTTCAGAAGGATGATATCAATTTGTCATCCCAACAAGCAGTCTTAGAAAAAATATTTTTAATGTAGGTTATTTTGATTCTTTTTAAGAAATATGAAATAGTTCAAAGGACTTGGTAACCTGGATAATGTTGCTAATAATAAAAATTTGAATGTCCCTTTCCCCCTTCTCCCCCTTCCTATTGACCTCATTCACCCTCCTTCCTTCCCCTCCTCCCCCCAGGCCTTCCTTGCACTATTGTCTGTCCATAGGCTATGCATATATGCATAGAAGTTCATTGGTTGATCTGTTCCTGCTCTCCCTTTCCCTCTGAAATACTTCAGTCTGTTGCATGCTTCAATATGTGTGCAAGATGTTATATAATGACCTCTACCTGAGTTAGATTCATTAACCCTCATAACAGTTCTGGGAAGCAGGAACTTTGTTTCACAGCCAGAAATTACAGAAGTTATATGATTATTTTGGTTACAGAGTTAGGAAGCAATGGAGCAGAAATTGGAATATCTGTCAACTCCAGATCACCTATCTATATATGTAACCTATCAAAAAGACACTGCTAGAGCTCATGTGGATTTTTTGTATTGCTGTATTTCTATTGATTATAGTAGTTGTAAGAGTGCCATGTGTAATAGACACTCGCTTCTATAGACTAAATGAGACTAGGGAAGAGATGTTTTTATCAATCAGCATTTCTCCTCAGAGTTCTCTTTATGGCAACCTTGAAGATGACTCTACTCACTCTTCCTCTATAGGCATACCCTTGATTCTACTCCATGTCTCAAAATATCTTTGATTAAAGATGGGATTGCATATAATCCATCATCAAACTGTAGTGCTTTTGAGAGAGAAAGGGGGCTACTGTTTATAATTATGCTGTGCTAACAGGAAAAACCTGGGAATTTCCATGGCAAATACAAACATATTTTCACCTGTCTCCAAATTTTCCTGTTCAGTGGCTCCCCTGTGTACTCCAAAACCTGTATATTCACAACTCTCACTCTATCAGGAGACATCTCTTTCCAAAGTCCCCAACCCAAGGGAAAATTGTTTTATATCCATGATAAAAAAAGAAATGACCAGAGAAAAACAGTTCTTGGAGAACTCTAAAATATAGCCCTGGTATAAAGAGACTCTGATCTCTAAAGCCATATAGTTTTATTTAAGATTCCTCTAAATGACTTACTTGTGCTACCGAGCTAGTTTTGCAGAGGATGAAGAAAAGGACAGTTAGGACCTTAACTTGTTGTTGTGGCACCATTCCAAATGGATCTTCTTCTGCATTGGGCCCTGATATCAAAGTCTATGTCACTGCATATTTAATAAGAGGTATACAAGGTTTATTACTCATATCATGAGCCTTTCTGAGGAGGGCAAGACAGATTTCCCAAATAGCTCCAAAGACAGCACAAGAGACCCAGAAATAAAACTAGCCTGGGTTTTATGGGGGTTAGGTGGTGAGGATGAGGTGAGTATCGTTTGAGCTTTCTGATAGTACATACCAAAGGCAAAAAGAAAGAAGTGGGTTTGAAAGCTGTCAATTGTCAAATTTCAAAAATGGAGTAAGACTATTCCAGTTACCAAAAGGACAGGGAGTTCAGTTCCTCTGTGGTGAGAGCAGAGCTATAGGCATGGCTTTGCTGACTGTAGGCCACATACCTCCTTAGGTTGCATCATTCTTGTAGACTACAGCCTTTGGGAGCCCTAGACCTGCAGCATGTCCCCCATGAGCATTTCCCCCATTTCTTCTTCCAATGTGCAGACTATAATAAATGTCAGGATCTTTAAGAAATATGGGTCTGAGCTTTTTATTCCTGGGGGGAAAACCCTCAAATATTTATGATTTTGTTTATTTTTCAGTTTGACTTCTAAAATTCTGAACTCTTTACAATTATCTTCCCCCACCCCCAAATGATTTATGAAAATCTTTTCATTATTTTGGTGTCAGAATCTAGCAATCTTTCCTATAGAGAAAATAGTCTTGATTGCCCAGAGTTTGGTCCCTTTTTAACTGTAGTCATTGACTTCTTTGAATTATTTTCTCTCTATAGTAGCTCAACAAAATCATTGGACTCAATCTGTTTTCTACTTTAAAAAATTTAAAAAGGCCTATCATTGAATCAGTGTGATCTTGCTTAATCTTCTCATTTCTAAGATACAAATGTTAAATCAAGGCTAATCTTCATAATTCACACTCTTAAAGCTTTTAAAACTTCCAGTTCTTTGGAGCATCTGTTTATGTTCTTCAGCTTTAGCAATATCCTTCTAATTTGTATGCTCAGGCTTAGTGTGAAGTGATCAGGTTTTAGAAATATTAGTCAAGGGGAGCGGTTAGCTGTAGGTGTGCTTTTATTGAACATTTATCTTGTGTATGAGATCTGGAAAAATACAATTTGAATACTAAAGATTCATAGAGCTTTTTAACAGACAAATCTAAGCTCTGTAAAAAAGCATAAAACAGATAGGGGAAAGATGAATTTTCTGTCCCAGAAAATGATTATGAGACTTCTAATCCCTAATAACTTGGTGAACTCTGTTGAATTTCATGGACTGCAAAGGATGTTGGATCCAGAAGAAACATAAGATTTTGATTATGTTAGATACTTTTACAGCTATCTTCCTCTGTGACACATTATCCGAAAGTTTGTATCAAATTGTTCTGGAAGGCAAATTTTTAGCTACAATCACTGTTCTTGGATACTTTACAACCTAAGAGAGGTAATATTGATGTAGAATAAAGAAGAGGCATCTAGGTAGAGAGGCAGGAAGTTTATTGGGTGGATTATATATCAAGAGGTGCAAAGTTCTACTGAAATATCTGTGTGTGTGCATGTGTGTGTGTGTGTGTGTGTGTGTGTGTGTGTGTGTGTGTGTGTGTGATGGAATTAATAGCTAGTACTTTATGATAGCCATTGTGCTAAACATAGATGTTATTTATTTCTAATAATCTAGAAAGTAGGTTCTATTATCTCTGTTTTATGAGTGAAGGATCATGTTAGAGAGATTAAACACCTTGCCAAAATCCATGCAGACCATTTTTTTTTGCCAGAGCATGGATATAAATTCAAGTTTATATAATTATTATATATAATTGGTAATCTAATTATTACCTATGGTTTCCTGGAGGCAGGGTGGAGGCTGTTGCCAAGATTTGCTAATACTCTGGGTTTGAATTCTAAAAATCAGCTCCCTTCTTTGACTTTTTATAACTTCAAAATAGTGTTATTTTATAGATGTGATTTTTATGTGCTAAAAAGGATCCTAATTTGCAAAGGTGTTATAATTTGGTATTTACAAAATAATACAAGTATGCTTCTATAGATTTCTGGATACTCAATTCTACTAAGAAAGGCTGCTCAGATGTACATAATTTATATTCATTGGAGACAGAACCCAGGTGCTTGGCTTCTAATTTTCCCCCATCAATCAGTTTGCTACATATCCTGAGTGTGCTCTGGTGGCCTACATAATCCTTCCCTGTTCCCTGCTGGATCTTAGTGGAGGAGCCTTTGCTCCCTAGAGCTAAGAGGTTCTACTTGAGACCTCATGTGCTCCCTTATCTGTCTGACTATACTATGATTGAGACTTTTCTAAACCAGATGCTGTAAGGAGGCAAGTCCAGGGAAGTTTTTTTGAATAAGCTCACCTATTTGGACACGTGTTAGTCTCGAATTTCTAAAAGCAAATCGAAAAAAATAATTAATTCTTCTGGACAGTTTTATCATTCAGAAAATAGGGGAAACAATTTCAGAAATGAAAAATCTAAGATTAATTTGGAACCTCCAAGAGAACTAGTTAGTAATGTGGAAGTGATAATAATAAGAATCTTAGAACAAAATGACCAAGTCATCTTAGTTAATGTTGTGATAATGAAGGAAAAATAAATATGAGTATAGTTACAAGATTTATTCATATTATTAGCAAGTGATATTTAAGCAAGAACATTTGAGAAAAATTGTAGTAATTCCAAAAATTGTTCTTATTCAAAAGAGATAGGTAGCTATTTAAAAAATAAATTTTAAAAAATAATAAAATAAAAAATAAATTTAATCACAAACAAGCCAAAAAAAAGAAAAGTAGACTAATAAAATCAATATCATATATTTTCTTTATAAAATAGTGCTAGGGTCAGAGTTGATAAGAATGTTACCTGGTTCTTGTATAGTTCAGATTATACACTAACTAGATTCTTGTCAGTTAACCTGCGAATCAAACTTTTTCTTATAAAATTAAATGCAGGATGGCTCTTTTTTTAACCAAAAGAAAAAAAAAAAAGAAAAAGAAACTTCAATAATAAACATATTCTTAAATTAGAGTTTGCATTTTGCTAATTATAAACATAAAATTTCTGAGCACATAAGAGGATCAATGATTATATGAGTTTCATATATACATAGCATTCCATAAATATTGGAATATCTGTTTGACACATGCTAAACTGAAAAGATTTAAAGATGATTAAACCATGATTTCTATAGGTGTTAATTTGGGATTAAAAAGAGAGATATGTCAAAATAAAACTATACACGTTTTTTCTTCATTGATTAAAGTATTATATATGTGTCTTTCTCCCTCCCCACCGTTTACCCTATGACTCCCCCACTCATGCTCTCACCCCCCTGATGTCTGTGTCCATTGGTTAGGCTTATATGCATGCATACACGTCCTTTGGTTGATCTCCCTTACTCCCACCCTTCCCTACCTTCCCTCTGAGGTTTGACAGCCTGATCAATGCTTCTCTGTCTCTGGATCTGTTTTTGTTCATCAGTTTATGTTGTTCATTATATTCCATTAATGAGTGAGATCATTTGATATTTATCTTTCTCTGACTGGCTTATTTTGCTTAGCATAATGCTCTCTAGTTTCATTCATCCTGTTGCAAATGGTAAGAATTCCTTCTTTTTTACCATAGAGTAGTATTTCATTGTGTAGATGTTCCACAGGTTTTTTTTTTTTTTTAATATATATATTTTATTGATTTTTTTTTACAGAGAGGAAGGGAGAAGAACAGAGAGTTAGAAACATCAATGAGAGAGAAACATTGTTCAGCTGCCTTCTGCACACCCCCTACTGGGGATGTGCCCGCAACCAAGGTACATGCCCTTGACCGGAATCGAACCTGGGACCCTTCAGTCCACAGGCCTAACACTCTATCTATTGAGCCAAACCGGTTTTGGCTTCACAGTTTTTTAATCCACTCATCTGCTGATGGGCACTTAGGCTGTTTCCAAATATTAGCTAGGGTAAATTGTGCTGCTATGAATATAGAGATGCATAAATCCTTTCTGATTGGTGTTTCTAGTTTCTTGGGATATATTCCTAGAAATGGGATCACTGGGTCAAATGGGAGTTCCATTTTTAGTTTTTTGAGGAAACTCCATACTGTTCTCCACAGTGTCTGCGCCAGTCTGCATTCCTACCAGCAGTGCAGGAGTGTTCCCTTTTCTCCTCATCCTTGTCAGCACTTGTCATTGCCTGGTACTGGCACATGAACAGACATATAGACCAATGGAATAGAATAGAGAACCCAGAAATCAACCCAAACCACTTAGTATTTGACAAAGGAGGCCATAACATACAATAGAGTCAAGAGAGACTCTTCAATAAATGATCTTGGGAAAAATGCACAGATACATGCAAAAAAATGAAACTAGACCACCAACTTACACCATACACAGAAATAAACTCAAAATGGAAAAAGGACTTAAACATAAGATGGGAAATCATGCCGAAACCGGTTTGGCTCAGTGGATAGAGCGTTCGTCTGCGGACTGAAAGGTCCCAGGTTCGATTCTGGTCAAGGGAATGTACCTTGGTTGCCGCATATCCCCAGTAGGGGGCATGCAAGAGGCAGCTGATTGATGTCTCTCTCTCATTGATGTTTCTAACTCTCTATCCCTCTCCCTCTATCTCTGTAAAAAATCAATAAAATATATTTTAAAAAGATGAGAAATCATAAAAAAATATTAGAAGAATTCACAGGCAGCAAAATCTCAGACATATGCCAAAGCAATATCTTCACCAATACAGTTTCTAGGATATGGAAACTAAAGAGAAAATAAAGAAATGGGACTACAACAAAATAAAAAGCTTCTGCACAGCAAAAACCAAAAACATCAACAATACAACAAGAAAGCCCACTGCATGTGAGGACATATTTGCCAATATTATCACTGATAAGGGTTTAATCTCCAACATTTACAGGAACTCATACAACTTAACAAAAGGAAGATTAACAATCCAATAAAAAAAATGGGCATGGGACCTAAATAGACACTTTTCAAAATAGGACATAAGGAAGGCCAAGAGATACATGAAAACATGCCCAAAGTCACTAATCATCCGAGAGATGCAAATCAAAACAACAGTGCAGTACCATCTCACACCTGTCAGAATGGCTATCATTAACAAATAAACAAATGTAAAATGTTTTTTAAAAGGTATTGGCTGGAGTGTAGAGGCAAAACCCAGCTTCATTCATTTACTTACTCAATAAGCAGAGATTGAATGCCAACTGTATCCAGGGCACTGTTTTAGGCACTTGAGATAATGTGGGAAATGTCATGGGATTGGCATAGTATGAGAAAAAGGGTATACACATAAATCAAGAAGGTAACTTTAAGAGCTTTTAAAAACACAGCATGAACAATGTGATAGAGAGGGTCTTGGGCAACTTCTCTGGAGCTCCTGATAACAGAAAGCTTTCAGCAGATGTGAAACTAAACTAGTCAAGTAAAGATTTTGGAAGCAGCTTTCCAGGCTGAGAGGATGATCATTTACATGTCCCATTTGAAACATAGCTGCTTATTCCAGGATCACTGCAGCTGAGGTATGCTGATCAAAAGGTACAGAGGGAGCAGGTGAGGTCAGAGACATATGCAAGAACATTTTTTTCTTTATTGATTAAGGTATTAGTACATATGTGTCCTTATCCCTCCATTGCCTCTCCCATGCCCCCACTCATGCACTCACCCCCTCGTATCTGTGTCCATTGGTTAGGCTTATATGCATGCATACAAGTCCTTTGGTTGATCTCTCCCTCTTACCCCCACACTCCTCTACATTCCCTCTGAGGTTTGACAGTCTGTTCTTAACAGAATTATTATCACCAAGGCCAGAAAGGGAGTTTGAATTTAATTCTAAGTGCTGTGTGAAGCCATTGGAGTAATTGAATCTGGGAAAGGCCCTGTTGTAATTTATGCTCTAAGGATATCCATCTGGCTGCTTTCTGGAGAATGGACTTGGGTGGTAGTACCGAGTAGAAGCAATTATTGTAGGCATTAAGTCAGGGAGCAATAAAAGTCTGTCTCAAAGAGATAGACACAGACTTCACTATTTTCATTCAAATAATGAGGGAGGGCTCTATAGAACAGAGATAAACTAGGATTTTTTTGTCAATAAAGTTTTATGCATCACTGCTATATCGACAATATTGGCTGACACATTATAGAAACATGAAAAAGAAAAGCAATTATATGCAATTGCCCTTAAGGAATTTACAGGATAGCAGGAGACAAATATGGTTAGAACAAGTAATTTTATTACAGGTAGAGAAATCTAACATTGAAAAGAATTACCCCTCAGATGAGCAACCAAGGGAGGGAATGGCTTTGCTGTTCCTTAAATGATGGAGGAAAGAGTTTGTAGGAGAGAGACTAGTGAGACAGTACTTGCCCTCAGAGTATAGCATAGATTCTTAGAGGGTCTTGATGATGAACATTCCAGGGGCTAGATTCTAGCCGCTAGAGGAAATGGAAGAGGAGTCATAGCATCCTGCTGAGGACCTTTGACGTGAGACTGGAATCAGGGCAACAGGTCTAGGAACTGCCATTTTAGAAAATGATTTTTGCTCAAAAGGATGAATAGACAAGGTCTTATCTGTAGTGAGGGTCTACAGAGGGGAAGTTTACTGAGCTTATCAAAATCAGCCCACTTAGCTTCCAATAACTGGTTATTTATGTATTAATGCCATAGGTTTTCTCATTCTTAAAAGTTTTTATTCAAGTTTAAAATATATTAAAATATATTCAGCCATGTTATTGTCTGTAGTATGTACATTTTAGAGAAAAAAATGGATAAATTATTGTTAGAAAGAGTAATACTTTTTAGGTATTTGAAGGTGACTGTTTAGGGGGCATAGACATATATAACCCTTTCATACATTTTCAAAGCTCCCAGAGGTGATGGTAATCCTCAAAATAAACTCTGAGGGAGATGGGCTGGCACCCCCATGTCAGGGCTGGAGATGGGCTCCAGAAAGTTTGTCTTCCTGTTGCCAGAAGAATAGATTTTGGGCTCTTGCTTTCTTTCCAAAATGTGTTACAGTGGTGTGTGAAGTTATTACACATTGTGGACAATATGTCACATGGCTTTCTGAAATGTGGTAAATTACATTTATAATTTTCACTGTTATATACCATTTTGACAATACATAAATATTTTAAGAATATTTGATAAATACAATGATACTAGCCTATGATTTATAAATTTTTGTATTTGTCAGTGATTTTTGCATTATTCTGTAGTTAAAATCAGTTCTGTTATTTTATCACTTCATAACAAGCAGGGTTGAATTAAGCCCTATGGAGACAGCTCACATAAGATCAAGTTTCATATGGTAATGTGTCTGTGGTAGCATTATCCTCAGCCTGTTCTCACTAGCGGAAAGCATTTAGGATCTAAACCTTTATGTACTTTTTAAGGCAGAAACTTTTGTCTCACAGTCTATACTTCTGAAACGATGAATTGCTTTCAGTTAGGCCCACATAATAAGAGCTATTTCTAGCCATTTCTAGCCCTCCACCCCCAACTGTCTTCTAATATTTTAAGCCTAGTAATCCAAGCTTCCATTTGACTAATATCTTCAAAGCTTCTTTTGTGTTTGTGTTTGCATCAAAAATTCAAAGATGTACTTTTTCAGAAGAGTTGTAATGTCAATATTTTCATCCTGTTTTTTTTATCGTAACAGACCATGGTTCCAGATGACAGTTGTAAAAGCCTTTGCTGTTTCCCCTGTCTGTACTTGGAATGTAGCATGTGTCATCACCTTCAGTGTGGTTGGGAGAAAGAGGAAGGCATTTCAAGCTAATAAAGCTACCATGGCATTCCAGAAAAACGGATCAACATGCACAAGGGCACAGATTAATGGAAGAGCCAGGAGTGTGGCATGAAAGACTATATTCCAATCAGAATGTTCATTCCTGTGGGTTCTTCCAGGCAGGGTTTATGACTTTTCCATCTTCAGAACTCCAAAATCTTAAACAATAACTTAATTATAGCTACTTAAAAAATCAGTTTAACTTATGAAAGAAGAAATTAATCTATTTTACATATTAAAAGAGAATAAACATCCAAGTTTTATCTGATATTGTTTGTTGAAGCTCAGAGTTACTACCACCAGAAATATGACCTCTGTAGAAGAGGTGCATAATACATTTTCTTATCTGACAGGATTCAGTCAATGGGTATTTATTTATTTATTTATTTTAAAAAATATATTTTATTTATTTATTTTTTACAGAGAGGAAGAGAGAGGGATAGAAAGCTAGAAACATCGATGAGAGAGATATCGATCAACTGCCTCTTGCACACCTCCTACTGGGGATGTGCCCGCAGCCAAAGTATATGCCCTTGACAAGAATTGAACCTGGGACCTTTCAGTCCACAGACCGACATTCTATCCACTGAGCCAAACCAGTTTTGGCAAGTCAACAGGTATTTATAACACCTGGTCTGTGTATTAGGGTCTGCGACAAACATGGTCCTTGCCCACTCTGAGTTTTCTTCTAAATGGGGCAGATAGCCCTGCAGCTGGTGTGGCTCAATGGCTGAGCATGGACCTATGAAGCAGGAGGTCAAGGTTCTATTTCTGGCCACGATGCAGGCCCAGGTTGTGGGCTCGATCCCCAGTGTGGGGCATGCAAGGGGCAGCTAATCAATGATTCTCTCTCATCATTGATCTTTCTCTCTCTCTTTCTCCCTCTCCCTTCTTCTCTGAAACATATATATATTAAAAATAATGAAGCAGTTACATAAGTAATAAATGATCAGTTGTATAAAGAAAATAAAGAGAATTTAGAGAGGTAGCCAAAGACAGATGCTCTAAATTGGTGGCCTTAACATTTGAGTCCTAATGTATGTTAGGGTGCTAACTGAGAAGAAGTAAGGAAGAACATTCCAGGCTGGAAATATGCTGTTGTGGTTAGTTAGATATTATAGTTAATAGAAAATATAAAAGAGCTAATTGATATTTTACTTCTCATTCTTAATTTGATTTGCAACTTCTAATATTTTTAAATTCAAAATGCAGGGATAAATCCACTAAATCCTTTTGAAAATGTTCTGTAAGAGCAAACAATGTACAGATGTTCTCTTGGATTAGAGGACTGTGAATGAAAGATTATACTTCCAAGTTTAAGTCAAATACCTACCTGGGGAGCAAGTAAACTTGGAATAAGCTGAAATTTGGTCTAATCTGGGGGATTGAATTTGCTTTCAGGTTCTTTATGCTACAGGGCAGAGATCCGTGTTTATTAGGTTGTATAATAGATTGACAGTAGGCCCTATTGTGCTTCCCAAGCAGTCTTGTGAGAAGCTGGCCCCCAAACTGACCTCCCATATGATCAGATTCAGTTTACATTTCCCAATAGGCTTCTAATTGAAGTTTTTCTCTTTTCTTCACAGTATAGCTCCTCCAGAGACTTTTCTGTTCTCTTTCTCCTGGGCAGCCATCTTCTCCTGCCTCCACCCCCTGTGTTTTTCACAGTCCTTGTATCTCCAGAGAGCAGTTCTCCTGTGGGCTTTAACATCCCGAGATGCTGTGTGGAAGAAATATGCTCCCCTCCCCAGAAACCCAGGGAGATGTGCTCACCCTCATGTCTACGTGGGTGGGTAGAGTCAGACTGCTTTGCCTTCATGATCAAGTTCCTTAAAATAATCACAGCCATGTAGACTCCAAATCTCAAGAGGTTCTACTTGACTTTAAAAATGTGGAAATGCAAAACAGAAAAAATTAAGTGCTAGTAGGGTCTCTTTAAAAACCACAGTCTCAGTGATGGCATGTGTAGCAGGAATAAGGAAAACAAAAAAGTGCTAAAATCACTGACATTTTGTTTACCTGGCTTATTGCTGTTTTCTTCATAAATTATTTTCTTGCTTACTTAATTTTGTTATTTTTAAAAGACTCTACATGGGCAATATTTTTTTTTTCATTATTAACTACAGGGGGGAGGCAGTTCAGGCGCTGGGACAGAAGTCACCAGGCCCACCGCAGAATGTGCTCCCTGAGATCACAGTCATCTCCCTTCCTGCCCAGATGCTCCTCAGCGCTGTCCCACCTATTCAGCTGCAGTGTTAAGGGCTGGGAAAGGCAAGACTCCCGGGCCAATTTTCAAGGGCATCCCTCCAAGCCCCATCTTATCGTAGGGTCTCAGATTCAGCTATGGATAAATACAAACCCTGGGATTATTCCAGTCTCTCATACACTTCCTTGCCAATTTCCCAGTCCCTTTCCCCAGCATATCTGGGAACTTATCAAAGTCCACTATGCTCTCTCATTTCCTAGATTTCCCTATTAATTTTTGGGCAGATTTGTTATTTGCCCCAAATAGATTTAAAGGTCAGGCAATGGTAATATTATGTGATTTTGAAACTGTCTGTCTTTAGAAAAAAATTCTAAATTTTGCCATTATATGGTCCTGTTCAATCTGCCAATAAACCAAGAATTGAACAAATTATATGACCATCAACACACATTAGAAATCAGTAGAAGTTCAATGTTCTATAATTCTATATTTTATAATTCTATAATTCTTATGATATTGTCGGATTTCTATGACAAAGAATAGTGCACTGGCATGATTCTGGTGCTCCATAAATGTAAGTTAGCATCTTGTACCAAAGATCGAATATGAATGGAATTAGAAGACAAAGAGATGTTTAATTATTGAATAGGAGCAAGCAAGATCTTGGGTAGATATATATTGTATATGCAATTGAGAGTGAATTCATTTCTAAAAAATAAGAATAATTTCTGGTAAAAATGGATATATCAGGTGATCAGAAGTTGATGCAATAAACTATAATGTTATATATTTTCATCTACCTTGGAAGTATACAAATTCTAGATGATTAAATCATTGTAATTTCAAACAAATAAAAATTCTGTTGAAAAGCTGATAGGTGGAGACATTTAAATTCTAAGATAATCAAATATTAGACTATGTTCATTTTGTGATATTTAATTTTGGAGTTAAACACCAAATAAAATTTTGATAAAGCCCTTTATCAAAATAAATTATTTTGTGTTTTAACAATTATTTTTTAACATTGAGCAAGATATCCCAGATAGTTCTAATGAAGCCTCAGTGAGAGGGAAAGAGTAGGATATTTCTGAAGATTCACAAAATAAGCTAAATCTGCAAATTATAAACACCATAGAAAAATTTCATGTTTGTAAAAGTTCTTACCTATAATAAACTAAATGTTTAGCTGTGAGATTATTTCATTTCAGATTGTATATCTTCAAACAATTTTTGCATTGTGTTTTAGAAAGCTCTAATTTGCAACTAGCCACTTCAGTAATAAATGCAATTTAATTTTCCCTTTGATGAGAAAGCAGGCATTAGACATCTGTGGCATGCAGAGCAATGACCATGTCTCCACATTTTAATGGGAACGGTGCCATTTGTTCCTAAAATCATTAATTCTTTATCTTGAGGCTGTATGCCTGCTACATAGCCTTCTGTTTACTTCAAATTCATCAATTTGAGACACCACTGCATTGCATTATTACAGATGGGAAAAAATGACTTTTTACTGAGAGGAAAAACACATCTTTTTTCAGTTCCAGGCCTTGCCCCATCATTATTGAGTAGTTTTTATATTCAGTGTTCAACTTTTGTGAGGTGGATGATAAATGCCAAGTTTACTCAGGAATCATGAAGATGATTATGAATCCATAGATAGCACCGAGATTGCTTGTTTTTTAAACACTGAACTTTTACATTAAAGGAAGGCTGCTGTGGGTGACATATTTTTCATAGCACTCTCAACTTGTCTCCTAAATGGATTGGGCCAGAGGGCCCTACTTTACCATACTGCTTTACCACTTTAGAGATGTGCTACTTAGTAAAATTAATGAAATGAGCCATCAGTTGTGTTTACCTTTCCTTGAGATATTTATCTTGGAGGGTGAGGGGTGATTTCTTTCACTATTTTCTTATATAATCTACACTTAGAGCTGAAACGAAGATCTATTCTTCCCACCACCCCCCCTTCAGTTGTCACTAACTCCTGTCATCTCATTTACAAATGAGGGAAAGGAGGCTCAGAGGTTTGCTCCTGGCTCCCAGTTTAGGGTCATATCATCAAGAATTCTGAAATAACATGGTTTAATAAAGCCCCATGGTAGATTCAATAATAGCTATTATACCTTATGCAAAATTAAACAAGAATAATTACTAGTAATAGGAACTAAGGTAAATAGTAAAATGGTGATGAGGAGATCGCTCTTTAGGTAGATATGGATTTGGAATAAATTAACCAGCATTTCCAATGACCACTATACATATAAATCAGCAGTTCCTGAAAGTATGCATGTGTTGAAAATGGGTACTTATGCACAATATTACCTATGGACAACTGTAGTAACTGATTTTGATGAAGTCTGGGTTTAGCTAATGGGCACTTGACCTGGTGTGCAGTAATGCTGCCAGGTTGGAGTCAAAGGCTTCTTTTTTATTGTATCCTGGTTCCAGTAATGCATCATAATCTTTTTCCAAAAAAAAAATAAATAATCCTAAAGTCCGCCACTGTACTTACGGCTCCTTTTATTGATGTTTTGCTTATTTGGAGAGGTAATGTGAGCCCTTCCCTCTCTCATCCTGCCATGTATCTTTTGGAGTTAAAACAAAAGGACATTTTAAAACATAAAGTATATGCCCTGGCCAGTGTGGCTCAGTTAGATGGATATCTTCCCATGCACCAGAAGTTTGCCAGTTCAATTCCTGGTCAGGGTGCATATGCCTGGGTTGTGGGCTCCATCCCTAGTAGGGGGTAAGCAGGAGGCAGTTGATTGATGTTTCTCTGTCTCTCACCCTCTCTCTTTTTCTCTCTCTAAAATAAATAAAAACATGTTTTTAAAAATAAAGCATATTCTAATATACTTGATGAATCACATACTTTATAGACATAAAACATCATGTGAGCTGCATCTGAAATGATGCTGCTTTGCAGTTTTTCTTCAGGACATGACATAGCTGTAAGATTTCTCCATCTTCTTCTCCAACACCTGTGATCTCCTCCCTTAGCGCTATGCAGGAAGCAATCAAACGGCCTGAAGGATGGCCACAATTTTGGTTCTTTTGCTGTCAAACTTAAGACTTGTCCATACTGATGTGGAAATATTTGAAAAAGAATGGTTGAAAAGTGGGCTGTGATAGTCAAAACCAAACTATTTCTCAATGTTTTTTATGTTTATTCAAAATTTCCATTTTATTTTTATTTATATTTGCTTTCTACACATAGAGTTTATATTTAATATTCATGCTATTCAACATCAAATAGTTTATTGTTTGTATTTTAACTGAGATTGAGGGGCTCAAGTCTGCATTGGGTAGTTGTAAACATTCATTACAGGGTATGCAGTTCTCATTCTCCATGAGCATGAGAGCTAAAATTATTAACTTATTTTAGGTTTCAGACTTGCTAAGTATGCAACTGATATTATGCTTATAAAATAGGGTAAATAATATTACCTACTAATATGAGTGATGTAAAAATAAAGTGAGATGATGCATATAAAATGTTTATTACAATGTTTGGCACATAGTTAGCATTCAGTGCATCTTAACAGTAATAATATTAACAGTAATAATAAAAATAATGATCATGTTTTTGCAATTGGAAGAGGACTGAGATAATTATTTAAGTTTAATTGTCACTAAGCAAATCTGTGTGTAACTAGGAAATAAAATTCACTTTGTAGAGAATATTTTTAATATTGCCAAGCTATTTTTTATTTATAATTTTAAATGTTATTTCAGATTTATATGTGATAAAAATATAATTCTTGCATTTCCCAATTTGGCTCAGTGGATAAAGTGTTGGCCTGTGGACTCAAAGGTCCCAGGTTTGATTCCACTCAAGGGCATGTACCTTGATTACGGGTACATCCCTGGTAGGGGTTGTACAGGAGGCAGCTGATTGATGTTTCTCTCTCATTGATATTTCTGGCTCTCTATCCCTCTCCCTTCCTTTATGTAAAAAATCAATAAAATATATTTAATTGATTTTTGGTTACCACAACTCGAGCATCTCATAGTTTCCCACGCCTCAAGGTTACAGACGAATTAAACTCGAATCTCGAGTACCACTGTACATATCTGTATTTGTGTGTATATACATACATATATGTATATATGTATAATATGTATATAATTCTCTTGTCAAAGGATTTAAGGATGTTTATAATAAAAACAAAGAAATGTTTTATATACAGTAGAAAATCAGGATCAATAAATAGAAAAGGATGATACACCCAGCATAGGGTACTTTGTTGTTATTTTGAGCTTCATATTGGTTTCAAACTTTCTGCAGCCAAGGACAAAGGGTATTTAGTTTAGATTTTTAACATTATCTGCTAATAATGTACATATGCATTGAAATACTCAATAGACTAACATCTTCATTACAGGACTGTAGTTCTGTCTTTTTTGTTGAATCACACTATATTAAATGTTCTAATTAGTTAATTAATTTTTATAAATCCTCAATTATATTGGAAGTGTGTATTTAAGTTTTATTGTATTTGTGTGTATGTGCATAATAAATTAGTAATTTAAAAAATAAACGAATTTTAGATATACCATAATTAAAAATGTTTTTATTGATTTTTAGATAGAGAGGGAGAGGGGTAGAGAGATAGAAACATTAATGAGAGAAACATCATCAGTTGTCTGCCTCCTGTATACCCCATACTGCAGATCAAGCTGAAACTCTGGGCATGTGTTGGGGGTTCAATGCTCCGCCACTGAGCCACACCAGCAGGACTCTAGCACAATTTTTGTAACTTTGTTTTATTCTTTCTTTCTTTTTTGTAAGTATATATGAGACCTCCACAAGTGGAAATGAATTAAGATTCTCCTAATCTTTGGGATGGCCTACCAAGGGATCCAAGAGGAAGAGAGAAACCGGAGAAACTGTAGAGTAGCCATGAAGGCCCATTAACAGTTGTTGCCGAAATGAAGTTAATTAATTCTACTTTGGATGAAGATGCAGTGAGAACGGCTCCTATAAAATATAGCAATAAAAACTGCATACTCACCTGTAATTACTGAGGACTCTTTCCCTAAAGTTTAAAGTAATTAAACCAAACATTTAATCTTCTGTCTCAATGTGTCTAGTTGAGATATATGGCTAAGACATAAGCACATAAGAGAAAAGTATAAAATATCAAAATGATGGATTTTTGGTTGAGGTATATTTATTCATCTAGAATTATTCCAATTTTCAACATAGACAAATAGGCCATTCTCTGCCTTTAGTATGTCCAGATAGGTTGTATAAATAGCAGAAAATTTACATTAATTTTTGAATATGTAAGGACAGTATATTGCTATGAAGTTACAAAAAAGAAGTATCACTTGAAACTTTGTTTTTTGATTGTATTATTATTCTAATCTCATATAAATTCATTTTAATAATCTAGGTCTCTTCTAGTTTTGTGTGTGTGTGTGTGTGTGTGTGTGTGTGTGTATTTTATATATATTTGACAGCTGGATCCATCAATACATATTATATATCTAACCATCTTATATAATAAAAGCCTAATATGCAAATTGTTCCCTCAGGTAGTCATTCAATCTGGAGTCTTAGGTGTCTCAGGTGTCTGAACATAAGTCTACTTGATCTGGAGTTTAACTGCTCACTATGACATGCGCTGTCCAGGGGGTGACACAGAATATGGCAGGCATTTGAAATGTGGTGCTGGCAGTGAATGGCAGTGGAGGTGTTACCCACCCTGATGGGTCCCCGAGGAGAGTGGAGTGGAGTAGGTGAGCGGGCAGTGCTATGCCAAGGCAGGTGTGAGCAGGGGCCCAATCGCCCCACCAATTGCCCAACAGATGGCAACCAATGGTAGTGGCAGGGTGTGGGGCCACTGCCTAGCTCCCAGGTGCTGAGGGAGCAGGGTGGGGGTCCCAGCCCCAATCAATCGCCCCATATTGAGGATAGTGGAGCAGATGAGCAGACAGTGCCAGGCCAAGTAGGGTGGCAGGCAGGGTTGTGGGGCTGCAAGGCTGGGAGCATGAGCTGGAGCTCTGAGCCTGGGGGCATAAGCTAGGGCTTGGTCCCTGCAGGCTACCCTGAGGGACCCCACTCATGCTGGTAATGTATATAATGTATCTTCATATACATTATGTAAAGGAAGTACCAGGAGATATATACATTTCTGTTTAAGCAAAGATGACAGATCCTAGTCAAATATAAAATATGGAAGCAGAAACATATCCTTTCATAGAAAAATGCTGAAAAAATATTCCTAGAGTCAATGCATGCATGAAGGGAAAGGTTAAAAACCAGCAGAAGAGGAATAGCAGTATTCAGCCTTATGTATTGACTAGAAGCCTGGTGCATGAAATTCATTCACAGGGGAGGGGGTGTCCTTCAGCCCAGCCTGCTCCCTCTCCAATCTGGGACTCCTTGAGTGCTGTCCCACTGCCCATTTAAGCCCGATCCAGACAGTCAGACATCCCTCTCACAATCCAGGACTGCTGGCTCCCAACTGCTCACCTGCCTGCCTTCCTGATTGCCCCTAACCACTTCTCCCTGCCAGCCTGATCACCCCCTAACCACTCCCCTGCTAGCCTGATTGATGCCTAACTGCTCCCCTGCCAGCCTGATTGCTCCTAACTGCTCACCCCTAAATGCCCTCCCCTCGGGCCTGGTCACCTTTAACTGCCCTCCTCTGCAGGCCGGGGTCTCCCACAACTGCCCTTCCCTGCGAGCCCAGTCACCCCCAACTTCCCTCCTCTGCCATCTTGGTCACCTCTAACTGCCCTCCCCTGCAGACTTGATTGCCCACAACTGCCCTCTCTTACAGGCCTGGTCCCTGCCAACTGCCCTCTCCTGCCAACTATCTTGTGGTGGCCATCTTGTGTCCACATGGGGGGCAAGATCTTTTGACCACATTGGGGCAGTCATCTTGTGTGTTGGAGTGATGGTTAATCTGTATATTACTCTTTTATTAGAGGCCTGCTGCACGAGTGGGAGCTAGCTGGTTTGCCCTGAAGGGTGTCCCAGATCAGGGTGGGTGTTCCCTTGGGCCGTGGGGTGGCTTAGGCAAGGGGCCTGTGGTGGTTTGCAGATTGGCCATGCCTCCCAGTTACCCAAGCAGAGGCTCTGATATCTGGAATTTATTTATCTTCTACAATTGAAACTTTGTTGCCTGGAGCAGAGCCAAGCTTTCTGCTTGCTCTGTGGTGGCAGCCATTGAAATTTTGTTGGTTTAAGTGGAGTCCAGGGTTTATAGAAAGCTTGGCTTCCTCCTTCGTCAGGGGCAAACCAAGCCTCCCTCCTGCTTCTCGGTGGCCATAGCCATCTTGGTTGGGTTAATTTGCATACTCAATCTGATTGGTGGTGGGCGTGGCTGGTGGGTGTGGTTGGTGGGCATAGCAGAGGTATGGTCAATTTGCACATTGCTCTTTTTTTAGACAGGATAAAGTGCTATGTTTACAAAAACTTTGTGGAAGAGGAAATATCCAGGTCATAATGAATCTATGGATTCTACTTTACTACTCTTCAGAAATGTCATAACAAAATACTATTTAGGATACTAAATAGCTTATCATTACTATTAGTTCTATTATTTTTATAAAATTACAGTATCTAAAGTTCTGCCTGAATGCTACCCAAATATGTTTTAGAAGACTTCTGATAATTACAGAGTTCCTGTATTAGTTTTTACATAATATGGATATTTCACCTGGAATAGCAAATACTGCAAGTTTGTATTTTTTGTATGTATGGGTATATGTTTTAATTATACCCACTTGCAGTTGGCTTTCTATAGATGAGTACTCTTAAATCCTGGATCTCTTCAATTCATTAACATATATTTCAAGTTTTCTAGTTTAATATAATCATTTTAATTAAAATTCTTTCTTTTGCTTATGGAGGCAACATAACTAGTTATATATAATACTTATTAAATTAGTAAAGTGGAAATAATTTTTAATAAAAATTATTGTTCTTTGCTAAATATCATTCTCCCTAAATTCACCTTTTACTCATATCACCATTGGTCTGTGTAGACAAAGAATAAAACAATCAATGTAAACATAATTTTTTTTAAAAAGGGTTATTTCCCCTTTATACAATATGAAGTGGATCAGATGAAAATTAAACTCCATTCTCAACAATAAAAGTGGGAACAATTGGAAAGAATTTAGGAAAGATGAGTAAAATATAATAAAAATATCTAAAATATTTTTTAAAGAATACTTTTTAAAGTAGAAAATAATAAAAATATAGATCTACATATGAATGGAGAATACTTTATGTTAAGAAGAAGAATCAAGATTCAAAATTGGCTTGGCTGTATTGAGATTTTATCTTTTATGTCCTGCCACCCCCACCCTATACACATAAGTAATATTGGAAAGAAGCAAATTTAAATTGAATGTCTATTATTTATAGGGTACCTACTCTGTGCCAGACAGTGGACCAACTGTTCTATATGCTGTATAGTATTAATTACTTATGACAACTCATTAGCATACATACTACTTTGACCCCCACTTTTCTAAATAGCACACTGATGTTTAGAAAAGGTCATGAGTTTGTGTAAGATTAAAATCCAGTAATTTTTGAACCTGAGGTCTGGACTCAGGATGATATGGTTTCAGTGTCAGAGCTCTTAATCCAATCCCATGTTCATTCCATTTGGGTTAAATATTTTTACTTTATTTTTTAATTAAGACTTTTTTAAAGAGCAGTTTTAGATTCAAAGAAAACTGAGAAGGCACAGAGATTTCCCTTGTACCTCCTTTCCGCAACCATGCATAGATTCCCTCATTATCAATATTCCCTACCAGTGATACCACGGACTAGCGTTCAATCATGGCAGGAGTTTATTGCAAACAAACAGAGGCTCTCCTGCTCAGGGAAAGGATACAAATGGGTGACTCCTAAGCATTCTGTTCTTTCCCTTCTGTAGGCTAAAGGCTCTTTGTCTATCTGTGTTGCTTTCTGATTGGTTCCTGGCCTTTTTTGCAACATTTTATTTTGCACTTGCAAGAAAAACATCCTTGTTTCAAACCATCCTGTTTTTCTGCAAAAACATTTTGTGGTTTCAGCTAGCTCCTCGTACCTCCTCCTTCCACCCCTTTCCGTCTACCTAATCTGCTTTAACTCCTTTCACTGGGGTTGTACATTTGCAGCAAGTCATAAAAACTCATTGACTCATAATAGTCACTCAAGGTTCATGGTTTACCTTATGCCTCACTCTTGGTCTTGTATAGGCTGTGAGTTTGGACAAATGTATGACATGTGCATCATTATGCTATCATGCCGAATATTTTAAGTGCCCTAAAAATGCTCTGTGCTCCCAGTAATTATCTCCTCTCTCCCCTCTCCTCGACTTGGCAACCCAATGATCTTTTTGTTCCTTCTTAGTTTTGTCTTTTTCAGTATTTCATAGAATTGGAGTCATATAATGTAGATTTACCAGATTGACTATATTTTTTTAAACAATCATTACATTAAAAAAATTAAAAAAAAATATATATATATATATTTAAAACATTAAACTTGATTCTAGAGTTCAAAGATCAACAAAGACCTGTTACAGGTATCTGCAGGCCCACTGAGCATGGACTACAAGCACCAAAACAGCTGGACAATTGTAATAAAATAAGTCTGCTTCTTCTCTCCTCTCATTTCTTTTATATAAGTGATTTTCTTTAACCAATGCAGTAAAGTCTTGTATTAAAAATGCCTTTGAATCTGTACGTTTGGGTGCAAAGGAGAAACAATCGTTTGGTTCTTAGTATTGTCACTGGATTGTTATTTAAGTGTTCCTTTATTCAAGCACTAAGTTTTTTATTGTAGCCAAAAAGATTCTAGCCTGCGTGAGGGAAGACGATGGGGGGTGGGGACGGTCTACTTCAGGTTGCCCTGAAGCAAGTGTAGTGGAGCTTGGACAGCAAGGTCCTGCTCAGAACCGGCCCAGATTCCTCCGCGGACTCTCCCTGCCTGGTTCTCAGCAGCCTCTTCTGTTCTTTGCGGGGTGGGAGCACAGGCGCCCTGGGAGGCCAGGGGCTGGCGGGGTGCTTCACCCACCCTCCAGGGCTGCTGCCTCGCCCCCACTCGCTCCTTTCCCTGCACCCGCTGCCGGACAGACACCTCCCGCCCAGCGGGCCTTCGTGACAACTCCAGCTTTGAAGGTGAGGGACGAGCAGAGGGTGGGAGGACCGGGCCCTGATACAGGACCCCCTGGGGTCCCCCAGCACTGCCTGCCTGCAGTGTGGGTGTCAGGAGGTCCCCGCAGGCAGGCCGCTCCTTATGTCCCTTTTGCGCTTCACAAAGAAGCCTTTGACCTGAGTGTGGGCTGCAGCCGCAGCAGCGAGCTGAGGGCGAGGGTGAGCGCGTGCGGGGAGCCCCGCTGCACCAGCCGTGCCCTCGCAGCTGCGTGTGGTCGGGAACTCCTCCTGGAAGTCGCCATCTTAGTGGCTGTTGCTGCTGGGGCGCCGGCACTTGCCTTTCCGCTCCGACTGTGGCGTAGGACTAGCGCCCAGGTCCCGTTGCTGTGCCTCTGGCCTGGTCCCCCGGCCCCCCCTGATTGCCCACAGGCAGCTTGTGCCCCGCGTGGGTCGCTGCGGCCGCTCAGCCCACGGCCGCCGTGGCTCCCAGTCCACGTGGTGCGCTTTGCATGTTAAATACAGGGTAGCTTTGAGCAGTTATTCCATAACCTGGTTGTACCGCGTAACTAAACTGATCTTCTCTGAAAGGGTTTTCACACATGAAAAATGCCTGTGTATGTAGGCATTTTGGACAAAGTTACTAAAATAACATTTAAGGATCATTGTCCTTGGCTGGTTTGTAATTTATTCTGTAGAAGGATGGCAGAGAACCTAGGAATTAGTGTTTCTCACCAGGGCATATGTTTGCTTCTCTTAGGACTGGCGTAAACTTTCTTTTCTTTTCTAAATATAAAGTTTAAGGTTGTTTTTTCCCCCCCATTCAAGCATGACTTTTATTTAAACCTTTTTAAAATCAGTTTTGGACTTTATAACGAATATTGAATGTATCTGGTTGTCTTAGTAGATGATTCATAATTGTTGGTTCAGGGTAATCTATATTTTTAATTACCCTTAGTCTGAATAAATACTTTTTGTAATGAGTACTCATAGTCAGGAATGGATTAAATGAACTCGGGGAAATTTCTTCTTAATTGTTTATGTTTTTTGCATCATTTAGATGCCACTGATGTATTTTCTGCAGAAGAGGGAAAAAAGATAGCATTTTGGGATCATTTCTTATGATTTAGTATTTCTTACGATTTTTTTAGTATAACTAAACTTATTTCAAGCATGATTAAATGTAACAAAATATGATTAGCAAGAAAAACTTGAGGTGAAAATGATCATTTTTGGACCTAAGGCTAAAAATAATCTGAGCAAGAGTCAGAAACCCTAGAAATTATTTCTAATAAAGTATTCCTGTCCATTTCAGTAGAATTACAAAGAAGGTGGTCTCATCAATATACAGGCACGCTCCCAATGATCCTTACAAAATTTCTCTATAACACGCAAAATTATTATTTCCTAACTTTTGGTCACTTTTTAAAACATCATAAAGCAAACAAAGTAGCGCCAGAAACTAATTCAGATAGTCTCTAAGTTTTCTAGATTGAATTGAATATGTCCTTAGCATATAGTTTATACTCCAAGAGAAAGTATTTATATAAATCCTATTTTAAACAAAACTAGATTGCAAAAATACATGAGTAACAGTACAAACCAACAATAAGAAATCAGGATTCCTTTGTTAGGTCTTTTAATTTTAGAGTGGAATGTGTGAAGCAGGTATGTAGTTTGATCATACTATAACTAAAACTTTAAGAATTTTTGTTTAGAGTTATTAAGCTCTATGGTTATTTTTTATTTTTTAATCCTCACCTGAGGATATTTTTTTTTTCCCATTGATTTTCAGACAGAATAGAAAGGAGTGGGTAGAGAGAAACAACATCAATTGGTTGTCTCACACAAATGCTCACACTGGGGCCTGGGATCCAAACCACAATGGAGGTGGTTCTGTGGTTATTGGTACTTGTTTGCACAATACTGTAATTACTTTAAACAAAATCCCAAGAAAATTAAAGTCGATATGATGCAGTGCATCTAATTAACAGTAGAGTTAATAGATTTACCTTTATAGTTTTACTTCAGACCCTAGTGAGTAACTGAGGGTTCTTCGGCAACTTTGAGCATCAGATTTCCAGTTGTAAAAGGGCAACGATCTACCTTGGTTAGTTGTTGGAGGATCAACTGAAATCTTGTAGGTGAAATGCTAACCAAAACACCTGGCAGTATATAAGTTAGCTGCTCCCCTTGCATTCCCTTAATCATATAAAGTCATTAGAACCAATGTGGACAATTTCTGGCATTAGCATATAATATATATGTTCATGTAGAACTAAGAAAAAAACATAAACATATAATACTTATACACTTTTAAAAGAAGCATCTTTACACAGATTTTACTTTAACATTATATGAGGGAATCTTTGATACTAGTAAGGGCAAATGCCTTTTGTCAAAATGGACTAATACAGAGGATAAACTCCAGATTTTTGCAAATAATCTTCCAAGCCTCTGTCAGACAAGTTTTATTCCTTGTCATTTTGGAAAATGCCGGAGAACTGCAACTTGTTCATAAATATGTTTAAGAAAAGTAGTTTTTGCTGCTTTCAAAACTTCTACATTTTCTCTCTCAGATATCTCTCATAGGTATTTCATTTGCCTCAGTTATTTCCTGTTCTTGTGATTTAGTTCCTGCCTGGCAAAAAGTCTAGTTTCTATTTTCTTTTTTCTAAGTTTCTATTTAACTAACTGAAACTAGTATTAGCTCATTATATCCGAACCAGAAGATTTTTTATACTTGCCAATGGTCTTTAAGGACATACTTGAAAGTCTTGTCTTGGAAGTAACATGAATAATGCTTCAGCCGATTGTGCTAACATGAATTGACTTCTGATGAAAAAATGGTAAGGTGAGGTGGTAGTTTGCCCCTCTAAAGGTGGGAAGATTTTCAGAGTACAAAACAGAGTATTTCCCTCAATAATCAACTACTCTTTTAAAATGATTCATGGAATTAGCTTAAGTTCCAAATATATTTAAAAAATTTTCCCCCTTTGGCATTATTCTTATTGATGTAATAAATACTTGAATATCTTTAGGACAATCCACTTCAATCTCTAAGCTGCAGAGAGTTCTTTCAATATCTCCTACCCATTCTATTATTCATATCATGGTGTTTGATTCTGAGTAGGTATGCTCAATAAAATATTTGTTGAACAAATGAGTGAATGAACATAGATTGAACCAAGCACTTTTGGGCACTGTATGTATCCATAATAGAATTCTACAGCCTTTTAACCATGAATCTAAAATTTTTGCAGATGGAACTTTTTGTGGGTTTAATTTTGCAAGGGTTCTTATTCTTACTGAGTATAGGAAAATATTCTTCTGACTTTGTCTAAAATATACAGAGAAAGAACCCAATATTTGACAAATGGATCAGTGCATCAAATGTCCCAGATAAGCTGCATGAGTGTGCTCTTTTCCTAAGTTAGACACTAAGTCTCTAAACAAGTTAGAGGCTACGGATTTGTGGATCTTAATATCACATTTATAGTTTCAAAACTGATAGAACATTAAAGTATGTCTGAATTCACTATAGCCATGTCCACATAAAGAGAACCATATTTCTTTTTTTGTAAGCTGCCTCAAAGCCTTTTTAGAAAGGTATAAATAAATTCAGTACAACAACATTAAAGTTATTCTCTAGAGATAGTTTGGGAAATTGTGTTGCAGTCTAACCATCCAAGTAATAAAATCCTGCCTTTGGAGTTTTCTGAAAACAAAAAACAAACAAACAGACAAAAACAATCAGCAACAACAAAAACCCTGATAGATCATCCATGAATTATCCAGGTTTCCCTGGGGAATATTTACTCCTCTAGAGTGAACCCCAATTGGGTGTGTCTCTAAGTTGTCAATGCTTTCCTATTCTGTGGTGTAACTACTCCTTTCTGTAATTTATATGGTTATGGCAAGTGTTTTGGCTCCTCAGTATGATCCCTCAAGTGACCCAGGAAGAGCTAATGACGTGGAATTGAGTGTAAGAGATTCTGCTGTCCAAATGCATTTTAGTGTGTGGCTGACTATGGAATGGAGAGGTGTGTGCTAGGAGCTGTTGACAGTAGTGGTTTTCCTTATGTAAACCAGGAAACAAAAATCAGGCTTCCTTAAGGAAAAAGAATGAGACAGAAACAAATGAACAGAGCAGAGAGGCAGGGGAGTATTTGCTGGGTATCATAACCCATGAGATGTCAGGTCATGTTTTTTTTTTTTTCCCCTGAGGATTTCTCCAGACACCTTGCATTCCTGTAAGTAAACCCATTTATGAATTCTAACTCAAGGATAGTTTTGTTCCTTTCAGCCAAAAGAATCTAATTCTCATGTAATCCTTGACCTACTTACTCGCTGAACACAAAGACACAAACCTGTGCCCTGTAGGTTCAATCTGTGAGTGCTGAGCCATGAGTGCTACCATCAGTTGTCCTCCTACTCAAGATTTGCCCTTAGGAAAATGATTGAGAATTCATTTACAGTAAGTACACATGGCTGGTAATATTTCAGACCCAGTGTTCTTTACCAGACATTTTCTATGTTAAGGCATTCAAAATTTGTTCCAAAGTAATGGTACATAGTAAGAAAATTTAGGAATTATAGATTATCATTCTTCCCTCCTTCCCCCTTTTCTAACCTTCGTTTCTTTCTTTTGTAGAGAGAGAATGTTGGGCCTCTGAACTCATGTCACTAAATTCATAGCTTTCTATTTTTGCATGAGGGTTAGAACAATCTTGAAAATCTCTAGTTCCTAATTGATAGACCAGCATCTGTCCCTGTTTCTCCACATCTATGAGCTACACTAGTCATCATGCAGTGTGGTTGGTGTAATGGTTAAGATAGAAACCTGGGGGTTAAGCCAGTGATCCATTGTATGATGTTTTGCAAGTGACATTTCTGATTCTTAGGATCCTTGGTAGAATGGAAATAATTTTATCTACATTTAGGACTACTGTGAAATTAAATGTATAAAGCATGCAATATAGTAAATGATAGCTCTGATTAGCAATACTGCTTCAACCTAGCACATTTTTTTTTCTCACAGCTCCTCTCCACCCATCTCTCACTCCTAATTTGAGACTACATGCCTTCATTTTACCTTAGGCATCTAAAAGAGGTACCTCTTCAATCTTACAGAAAAGCTATACATCCCTAGCTTATTTGTGCCCATACGAATTGCAAGTTGGAGTTAAAAGGGACCTTAAGAGTCTAGCCTGATCACCCTGTATCTCTCTTGAGGAATCAGAGAATAAGGGTGAAAACCTGGCCTAAATTCTTAATAGCTACTAGCTCAAAGTCTCTTTCGAGCAATATTTTCCTAATGTTGTACCTGTGGAACAGAAAGTTCTAGGATAAATGCTGTCCCTCTTGCTGGGTTTTTAAAGAACCCTCCAGGCCAGAACTTAACCCAACTTTTGTCCCAGAACACTTCTGAAGGCAGAGGAGAGCCATTAAAATATGATTAAAACCACTGTTTGAAGTGCATACTTTACCTTTAAAAACCATTAAAATATTACATTTTTCTCCATAATACAGCCATGCATGTTTCAATATGAAACAGGAGTTTTAAGTATCATGTCATTGAATACAGTTGTTCTTATAGTACTAAAATTATCCCATGGGCTTCTAATTCTCCTAGGATACTACTGTGTACTTACATTTCTCCAAACTGAAAAATAAGGCATTTGGATGCCATGTTTCATTATGATTTTCTTCACTGCCCTCCACATATTCAAAGGAAGACTTGAAAGACTTCTAACAGTACTTCACCTTACAGGAATAATATTAGTAAAACAATAGTTATAGATTGCAAAATATATGTACTATATAAGCAGCAATGCTAGTGCTGTGGTCTCATTTTTTATTTTTTACTGTGATGTTTTGGAAATATCATTGGACAAGTTATTTCCTGGCCTTAATTTACCCACGTATTTTAAAACTTTTAATATTCATCTATTATAAAAACGATACAGCTGAAATTTAAAAGTGGAAACTAAATTCATAATTTTGAAATCAGATAGTGAATATATAGTGAATATATTGAGTGTTATAAAGGATGAGGGATATTAGTTCTTTAACCAGACAGAAAAGGAATGAAATTATTTACAGAATCAGCAAATTTGATTTTTTGAAAACAAAAAACAACCAAATCAGCAAATTGGATAGGGGTCTGCAAAGTTAGTTGTGGTTTTTATGAATGGATTCCTCATTATATAGAGAACTAATGTGGCTAGCAGAACTTTTTCTTTTAAATATACATCAACCCCAAGGATGAAAGGGAGCCCCATGAAATAAACTTATGAAGTTTCAGAAGTAGAAATTTCCCAAAAGTTAATGCTATAACTTAATCTTCTGGATATTGTCCAAATAGCAAGCCTGAGCTCCTCAGAGAAAATAAAATGCATTTATTTTCTACACATGTGCACTTAACTCTCTTCTTCATTGAATTAAAAAGGATAAAAAGAGACTTGCTTTATTACTTCTAATAAATGGAATGTAATCTGAATACTCAAGTATGTAATGAGATCATAACATTTCAATTGTGTGACTGGTATGGCCATAAAATAAATAAGTTGCACACCAAAAAAGCTCACCACGCAAACTCATCTCATCCCTGCGTCCCATCCATCTTTTCTTGCCATTTCCAGTCTGTCAGCATTATTTTCCTCCACTCTTTGGGTTGCACCTAGTGATTTTTCATGCATCCGTCACTGCTGTCTTGTTACCTTCTAGTTTAATATATAGAGATAGGAATAATCTGTTGTACCCCATTTATGCATCTTTAGTTTTTGGACTCTCAATTTGTCACCTGACCACTCTCCCTGCTCCTTTCTAGCCTTGCACATTAAATCAGGTGCTAATGCATGAAAGTGATGTTTTTCATATTGATGTGTTGTTGTTTTTTTAAACTCTGTGAACCCTGCAATGGGAAGTGTGTTCTTGATAGTCTCTAATAGGATAATGAAGTGATATCAGATATTTTAACTTCTTAAACTTTGAAATTATAGAAGAAATTGTAATTTCCTACAAAATTTTAAAATAAACAAGTCAAGAAATTATTTAAGCACTACCCAGCCTGGCTCAGTGGATAAAGTGTCAGCCTGTGGACTTGGAAGAGTCCCAGGTTCAATTCCGGCCAAGGGCAGATGCTGGGTTGCAGGCTTGATCCCCAGTAGGAGGTTTGCAAGAGGCAGCTAATTAGTGATTCTCATCATTGGTGTTTTTATCTCTCTCCTCCCTTCCTTTCTGAAATCAATAAAAAAATATATGTGTGTTAAATAAAATAAATTGTTTAATTGTACTTTAATTTTGTTGAAAGAGTTTTGAAAGAGTTATATTTATCTGAAGCAATTTGTTAAAAAAATACTACATTCTTATGTTAGGTCATCAAAAATTTGAACAATCTTAAATCCAATATCTAGATTTATTATAGCACAATTAATTTAGATTTATAGATACTTACAGTAAATATGTGAGCAATGTTATGTAAATTTTATTAAAAGAAAGATTTAAGGTCAAAAGTGGTCACCGCATTTACTGATGGACATCACTATTTCTCAAGGGAGAAATCTTATTTAACAAGTTAATTTTATGTTATTCAATAAAGAAATTAGTGTTTTATAAAAATACATGTTTTATTTTTATATTGAATTTTGGAATGATTTTCTCTTATTATAAGGGGAGCCATTTGACAGAGTTGAGTTACAGCTCTAGTTAGTGACCTCTGGTGGCAAATGAAGTATAGCTTGGAATTTACCGAATCATAATGAGTGTTTTCCCAGCTAGAAAGATTTAGGACAAATACCTTTCTTTCCTCTATTTTAATTTTAAAATCATCCATTTACAGAAATGTCTCCAGTATACCACATCATTGAGATCTTTTTCTTTGAAGTAGTCTCTTTGTAGTATTGTTTTGTTCAGAAAGCTTTGTGTTTATTTTAGAATTGAGTGTGTTCTTTAGTGAAAACAGCTCATGTCTGGTGAGGGGTATGAATATAACTCTTTTTGCCAAAGTATTCACTTCAGCCTAATAAGCTGTTGAACTGATCTCCCCCACTGATCTGATAGAAGAATAGTTATGGCATTATGTGGGCACAGCCACCTCGAGTCCCCATAGATCAGTGGTTCTCAACCTTTCTAATGCCGCGACCCTTTAATACAGTTGCTCACGTTGTGGTGACCCCCAACCATAAAATTATTTTCATTGCTACTTCATAACTGTAATCTTGCTACTGTTATGAACTGTAATGTAAATATCTGATATGCAGGATGTATTTTCGTTGTTACAAATTGAACATAATTAAAGCATAGTGATTAATCACAAAATAATATGTAATTATATATTGTGAGATATTTATTTCTAATTATAAATAAATGAAATTTTTGTCTTGAATCATGGTGTAGCATGGGTAACAGTCTTCATATGACAACAGTAAACTACATTGCTACACTTTGCTACACCGAGGAGTGGTCTGTTGGTTCCTAAGACCATGGGAAATAGGTGTTTTCTGATGGTCTTAGGCGACCCTTGTGAAAGGGTCATTCCACCCCAAAAGGGGTCGTGACCCACAGGTTGAGAACACTGCCTTAGATACAGCTGTGCAGTTGAAAGACAAATGAGCATTGCATATGCTCTAGTCTGTCTGAAAACTCACTTGTTAACTATTCACAAATAGTTCAGATGAGCTACCACTTTCTCAAAGTGGTAGAGGCTGAGATAGCTCACCAACACCATTCTACCCCTTTTTGGTGTTGCAGATAGCGTGCGAATAATAGATCTTTAGTTGGAGAGGGAAGTGTTAACTGTCTCACAGATGCTCCCTCTTGTGGATTCCCTGGCCCTTCAGGTTTCCAAATTATCCACTCTTGCCCCAGTTCTTCTACTGAATAGCCATAATCCTCTTTGCTCAGGATTACATGGTCCTGCAGTGATGATATTATTATAGTGTTTATTAGTATACTGTTTAGACCAGATATTCTGTATGAGAGGTAGGTGCATTGCATATGTGTTAATGGTCCTTTGGGAAAATCCTATCAAATCCTATCTAATAAAGAGGGAATATACTGATTGACCCTCACAGGGCTGGCCCATGTCGCAGGCAAGCCTTGCGTGGTGGCTGCCCAGCCACCCACAGCTGTCCCAGGCTCAAGTAACCAGGGCCAGCCAAGGCTTGAGCTGCTGTCAAGTGGCAGCAGCAGAGGTGTGATGGGGTGTCACCTTCCCCTGATTGCCAGGTCACCTCCTGCCCCTGAGGACTTCTGGACTGTGAGAGAGGGCGCAAGCCGGGCTGAGGGAACCCCTCCTTCAGGGCATGGATTTTCATACACCAGGCCTCTAATATAACATAAAAAACAAATAAAGACAATAAGCAAAGGGAAAATTTCCTAGGTCGGACAGAGGCAAGATTGGAAAAGATTTTGTAAAATAGTGTTGAAAAACCAGTCATTGATCTAAAGACAATACAGCATAGATTGAGAAAGAGGACACACAAATAAAGAGAGCTAGATGAATAATCATATTCTGACCCCTTTAGCTGGTAATTTAGCTTGGGCATAGCCTTGATCCAAATGACTTGGCAAATTAATTAATGAAGGGGAGAAGTAATAAGAAAATACAATGAAGTCTACTGAGCTTGCTGCTGAATTTTGAAATCTCCTTACATGTTTTTGGGTAGATAGCCCAGTAAGGAACACATTTTAGTTTTAAAGTTATTTTTTAAAATATATTTTATTGACTTTTTTATAGAGATGAAGGGAGAGAGATAGAGAATTAGAAACATCAGTGAGAGAGAGACATCGATCAGCCTCTTCCTGCACGCCCCCTACGGAGGGTGTGCCCGCAACCAGGATACCCCCTACTGGGGTATGTGCCTGCAACTAAGATACATGCCCTTGACTGGAATTGAACCTGGGACCCTTCAGTCCACAGGCCTGACGCTCTATCCACTGAGCCAAACCGGTTTTGGCTACATTTTTAAAAAAAATACATTTTATTGATTTTTTACAGAGATGAAGGGAGAGAGATAGAGAATTAGAAACATCCATGAGAGAGAGAGACATCGATCAGCCTCCTCCTGCATACCCCCTACTGGGGTATGTGCCTGCAACTAAGATACATGCCCTTGACCGGAATCAAACCTGGGACCTTTCAGTCCGCAGGCCGACCGACGCTCTATCCACTGAGCCAAACCGGTTTTGGCTACATTTTAGTTTTAATAAGAACTATAGTTATGATTTCCTTGGTTATAGTCTGTACATGTCATATGCCAAAACTGTACAGATTCAATTATTCTTAATCTTAGGGCTATTAATGTTATTCATTTTAAATAAACTTGAAATATATATATTTTTCTTTTTATTAGTATTTTTATAAATATATTACCAAATTGTTTTGAATTTTTGATTTTTGACTTTTGTATATTTTATTTGAAAAAATGCGTATTACCAGCATACTAATTTATAAATTTAAATGGAAATTTCAAGGCTTAGCATCTCTGACCAAAAAAAAAAAAAAAAGAATCTCAAATGATGAAAGGTTAACTTGTTTGATCTACAAGTCATTATTCTGTTTTATTAATGCCACGTTACTTGACCTAAACAGTAACTTTGAAGGGTTTCTTTTTGCATTGCATTAATTTATTTTTATGTACTATCTTAATGTTCAGACTAATCTTATAAATTAGATGTTATTTTCCATATATAACTAGTGATGAAATGAGCAAAATAAAGAGAATGCCCCCAAATTACATATTGAATGAGTTTCAGAGCCAGAATTTGAAATGTTTGTCAAACTTTAAAAGCTTATATTCTTAACATCTATGTTTTATTGCTCAAAGTATCCATAATTAAACTCCCAATCTTAAGGCTGTATATTAAGAACACTTTTGAACACTTAGTTTTTTTTTTAAAAAAAACTGCAATAATGGGCACCTAGGAGAAACTAAACAGCATCCTCCTATATAATAAAAGCTTAATATGCAAATTGTCACCTTACTAGGAGTTTGACTGGTCACTATGATGAATACTGACCACCAGGGAGTGGTGCAGAACATGGCAGGCGTTAGCAATGTGGAGCTGGCAGTGGGTGGCAGTTGAGGCGCTGCGGGCCCCAATGGGCCCCCGACAAGAACTGCAGCGGGATGGTAGAGCAGGTGAGTGAGTGGCACCAGGCCAAGGCAAGTGAGAGTGGGGTCTGATCACTCTGCCAATTGCTATGCAGATGTCAACTGGCGGCATTGGGGGGCGGGGCTACCACCTGACTTCCAGCCACTGAGGGAGCTGGGCAGGAGCCCTGTGACTCAGGCAGGGTGGGGCACAGAGTCTCCCAGTCCCCTCAGCATCCCTAGCTGCCCAGGGCTGGCCCAAGTCACAGGTAAGTATTGGATGGTGGCTGCGCAGTCACCGGGGCCCAGGTGCTGACCAGGGCCCTGAAGTCAGCTGGGACCTGCCCTCCCACACCAGATGTTTGTGCTTCAATTGCTGCCCAGGATTTGGGATTGCACCCGTGCAATAATTTTGTGCACCAGGCCTCTAGTCTGTTATAATATTTTGGTTTTTTTTTTCATTAAATCTTTATTATTCAATACATTTGTTTCTCTTTTTTCCCCTCCATAGATCCCCTCCACCCAGTTCACACCCTTCCCTCTACCCTTATCTCCCTCCCATTGATCTCATCCATAGGTATATGATTTTTGTCCAGTCTCTCCCTGTACAGCCCTCACCCCTTTTCTCCTGAGAATTATCAGTCCACTCCCTTTCTGTGCTCCTGATTCTATTATATTCACCAGTTTATTCTGTTGATCAAATTTTTAATTCACTTAATTTTTAGATTCACTTGTTGATAGATATGTATTTGTTGTTCATAATTTTTTGTCTTTTACCTTTTTCTTCTTCTTCTTAAAGAGAACCTTTCAGCATTTCATGTAATACTGGTTTGGAGTTGATGAACTCCTTTAGCTTTTTCTTATCTGTGAAGGTCTTTATCTGCCCTGCAATTCTGAAAGATAGCTTTGCTGGATAGATTATTCTTGGTTGTAGGTTCTTGCTATTTATCATGTTGAATATTTCTTGCCACTCCCAATTGGCCTGCATAGTTTCTGTTGAGAAATCAGCTGACAGTTGAATGTGTGCTCCCTTGTAGGTAATGAACTGTTTTTCTCTTGCTGCTTTTAATATTCTCTCTTTGTCTTTTGCTCTTGGTATTTTAATTATGATGTGTCTTGGTATAGTCCTCTTTGGATTCCTTTTGTTTGGGGTTCTGTGTGCTTCCTGGACTTGTAAGTCTATTTCTTTTACCAGATGTGGGACATTTTCAGTCATTATTTCTTTAAATAGGTTTTTAGTATCTTGCTCTCTCTCTTCTTCTGGCACCCCCACAATTCTGATGTTGGTATGCTTGAAGCTGTCCCAGAGGCTCCTTATGTTATCTTCACATTTTTGGATTCTTTTCTCTTCTTGCTTTTCCAGTTGAGTGTTTTCTGATTCTTTATATTTCTTTTTTTTTTACTTGATTCTTGCCTTTCTCTAGTCTGCTGTTAGGACTCTGTATAATATTTTTTATTTCAGTCAGTGTATGTTTAATTTCTAGTTGGTCCTTTTTCATCTCTAGTTGAACCTTTTCCATCTCTAGTTGGTCCTTTTCCATCTCTAGTTGGATCTTTTCCATCTCTAGTTGGTTCTTTTTCAGCTCCTCTTGGGTCTCGCTGACTTTATCCAACTTTTCTAGGATATTCTTGAAAAACTTTATAAGCGTGGTTTTGACCTCTATATCCAGTCATTTGTTTTCCTCCATTTCTTTCGTTTGTGATCCCTTCCCTTGTCTTGGCATTTTCACTATGCAGGGATAACTTCTGTGTTGGATTCAGCCTTATGATACAAAACTGCAGCAGCCTCTCTGTTGAGCTTGGGATAGGTGGAATCTCAGGGCTTATGGGCTGCCTTGCCTTCCAGTCGCCCCCCCCCCCCCCTTCATGGCTCCTGAGTCTCACGTGACTGGGTAATCGCTGGAGCTGTTCCTGTGCATGCGTGCACTATCTTGCAGTGCCTCTAGGCTGCTGCCCCTCAGGCTCCCCTGTGCTCCAGGACTATATGAATCTGGGTCCCCAGGGATTCGACCAAAACTGGGGTTTAGTGGAGTTAGAAGTGGCACAGTTGGGATTGTCTGTCTCCTGCCCACTTGTGAAAACCAGCAGCACAATCAGCAGTCGGTCCTCTGCGCACAGTGCCGTGCGCACCACCAGACTTCTGATCTTTTGCGACTCCCCTAAATTTCCGTGCATATCTCCCTTGTAACAGTCCAAACTCCCCCCATATGAGTTTTGGCTGGATCTGGGGTTTAGTGTCGTAGGATAAGGGGTTCAATGCCTTTGAAAATCTCCATCTCCCTCCCGCCAGAGAAAGCTAGCCAGGGTCTCTGGCTCCTGCTCTCTCCATGTGTGCATCTCCGTATCTCAGCTTTTTTTAGCTCCTCTGGGTCTCCGTGAGCCCCTCTCTTCTAGTTGTAGAATTTCCACTCAGCCAGCTTTTCTGTGGTTCTGGATGATGTCCGTTCTGTCTTTCAGTTGTAGTTTTGAAATTGTTGTGCAAGGCAGCAGTGTAGATGTTTACCTATGCCACCATCTTGGATTCTCCCATTATCTTGGAATCTTAATAGCAGGGATATTAGGTCTACACACAAAAAAGTGTTCATTTGTTTATCTTCCAACAAATTCATTGAGCTAGTTTTCACGATGCTGTGGGTATTGCAACTCTTTGGAAAGTTATCTCTGATATAGAGGAAACAAATAATAAAGTCTATTATGTATTTTACAAAAAATGGAATTACTTAAAATGTTTTTGTTCTAAGCATTGATGGGTAGCTCTGGAGCTGCTTGCAGTAGCTACACTCTGTTCAATTCATCACTAATTAACAACCCTATCTTTTAAACAAGTCCATCTTTCTCTTGTGTAGTTTTAATCAAGTTAATGGTTGAATTTTTAGTTGTGTCAGCTTTGCTTATTTCACTAAATTGAAGGGTCAAAATAGGATAAGTAAAAGACTAATTTATTCAAGTTAACTCAGTGAGTTGTTACTGAGAAAATAATTTATATAAAAAGGTCTTAAATGTAGATTCTACCCAAATAATACCACAGTACAAGCAATTAACAGCATACTTTAATATTTTTCAACTTTTTTAATAATATGTTTTTATTGATTTTAGAGAGAGGAAGGGAAAAGGAGGAAGTGAAACATCCATGAGAGAAAAATAGTATCTTCCTCCTGCACGTCCCCTACTGAGGAATGAGCCTGCAACCTGGGTATGTGTTTTGAACAGGAATCCAATTGTTAAGCCCTGGTGCATGGGTCCATTTTCAGTCACTTAACACAGTAGTATGGGGCCTTAAGTTTTTTATACCAAGGAGTTGGAAGACTTGGGAAAGTCTTCAAGTTTATTTAGAAAGATATGCTGTAATCTATCAAATGAAAATTATTTAAATTCTTTATATAAAGTCTTAAGGGATCATAAATTTAAAAGTGTTTGAACTATCAGGTGAATAATAGAATTGAACTAAAAAATTTAATGCATTTTTTTGAGCGCCTACTATGTGATATCCCTTAAATTAATCCATTTATATACCCAAGGAAGTTATAAAGACCTTAAAGGTTTGCATGATACTTGAATAAGCAATAGCATAAAGTTGGTATTTCAGTTAAAACGCTTGACCATATTTTTGATTGTGAGTCCATTTGTCTTTCAAAACTACTGTAATATTTAGTCCAATTAGCCATTTTTTGAATAATAAGATAGAATAGATGAGATGTATTGAATACTAGAGGCCCAGTGCGTGAAAGTCATGCAAGAGTAGGCCTTCCTTCCCCTGTCTGCCAGCACTGGCTTCCTTCAGGCACCTGGGACCCAAGTTTCCCTCCAGCTGCTGGCTGGCATCTGGGATATGGGATTCCCTTGTAGTCCCTGCTTCATCTGAAAGGTCATCTGGAAGTATGTTCAATCTAATTAGAATATTACGCTTTTATTATACTAGAGGCCCAGTGCACAAAATTTGTGCATGAGGGGGTGGTGTCCTTCAGCCCATCCTGCACCTCTCCAATCTGGGATCCCCTCAAAGGATGTCCAACTGCCCGTTTAGTGGGATTGGGCCTAAATGGGCAGTCGAGCATTCCTCTCAGAATCCAGGACTGCTGGCTCCCAACTGCTCGCCTGCCTGCCTTATTGATTGACCCTAACCACCTCTGCCTGCTAGCCTGATCACCCTCTAACTACTCCCCTGCCAGCTTGATTGATGCCTAACTGCTACTCTGCCAGCTTGTTTGCCCCTAACTGCCCTCCCCTGTGGGCCTGGTCACCCCCAACTTCCCTCCTCTGCCAGCCTGGTCATCCCTAACTGCCCTACCCTGCAGGCTTGATCACCCCCAACTGCCTTCCCTTCCCTCCCAATTGGGAGGCCTGGTCCCTCCCAATTGCCCTCTTTTGCTGGCCTGATCACCCAAACTGCCCTCTCTTGCAGACCTGGTGCCTCCCAAATGCCCTCCCATGCTGGTCATCTTGTGTTGACCATCTTGTGTCCACATAGGGGCAAAATCTTTTGACCACATGGGGGCAGTCATTTTGTGTACTGGAGTGATGGTAAATCTGCATATTACTCTTTTATTACATAGGATAGAGGCTGGATGGTAGGGGTGGGGGCCTGCTGGTTTGCCCTAAAGATGTCTTAGATCATGGTGGGTGTTCCCTTGGGGCATGGGACGGCCTGAGCGAGGGGCCTGTGATGGTTTGCAGGCTGGCCACACCCCCTGGTGACCCAAGCAGAGGCCCTAGTATCTGGGATTTATTTATCTTCTACAATTGAAACTTTGTAGCCTGGAGTGGCGCTAACTAAGCTTTCTGCTTGCTCTGTGGTGGCAGCCATTTCTGTTGGAATTTATTTATCTTCTATAATTGATACTTTGTAGCCTTAAGTATAGGCCTGGGCTGGCCAGGGTGTATGGAAAGCTTGGCTTCTTCCATCACCAGGGCAACCCAAGCCTACCTCCTGCTTTCCTTGGCTGCAGCCATCTTGGTTGGGTTAATTTGCATACTCACTCCTGATTGGCTGGTGGGCATGGATTGTGGGTATAGCAGAGGTATGGTCAATTAGCATATTACCCTTTTATTAGATAGGGAGATTAGTTTTTAGGAAGTGATTCTATAAATAAAGGCTATGGAGGTGGGAAACCAAGAAACTTACTTTATTAAAATTGCCTTCTTAAAAGACAGTTTAATTAAGTAATTAATTTGACACCTGTCAGCCTCTGGGTCCATGTCATAGGTGATACTGATTCCTATTAAGAAAGGCAGGCATTTGTAGCTTGTACACTGTGGCTATAGGATTTGATTTATTAACTGTTCATATAAAGGATTTCTGTTTGATTTTTTCAGAATCGACCCTGATTCCCAGGGCTGTTCTGAACAAAGTGTGTCTGACATCTTTAATGCAGAATAGTTTTCAGTTTGGAAATTGTAACTGAGTCTCCTAGAAAAATTAGTCTAAACTCTGAATGCCCTAATCCTTGACTATTTTTATTGGGATGCCAGGAGACCAGTCTTGAGACCAGTGAGTTTACACAAGATGTTCACACACCAGAATATAGTAAACCAATACATCTGCTCAGTGTTTTACCTCTTAAGTTTATGTGTGCCAAAGCAGATTTGGAATTAAAAAGAAAGGGGTGGCTGCTCTTGAAATATTTTGAGACAAAAAGTACTGGTACATTGGCATTCATGTCAGGTAACAGCTGTTCTCCTAAACAGGAACTGTTCCAAATCACAGACTTTGGAGGAGAAGCAGTTCACTTTTTTTTCCCTAAAGTATAACTGTCTTATTTTTTAGATAACAGCCTACCCAATGTGAAACTAAAACTTTTCATTATCATTATCATAGACTAGAGGCCCAGTGCACAAAATTTGTGAACTCAGGGAGTCCCTCAACCTGGCCTGGCCTGTGCCCTCTGGCAATCTGGGAGCCTCCAGATTAATGTCCCACAGAGGGAGGCCCTGCCCACCATGCTGGGACTCTTCGATTGATGGTAGCCAGCACAGAGGGAGGCCCTATCTGCTATTCCCAGGCTCTGTGACCCATGCTGTGCAGAGGGAAGCCCTTCCCACCAGGCCAGGGTTCTGCAATACATCACTCCTCACAGGGAGGCCCTGCCTATCCTGCTGAGGCTCTGTGATGGAGACCCTGCCCACCCAGCCTGGCTTCTGCCATTGATTGCTGCCCATAGGGAGGCCCTGCCCACCATTCCAAGGCTCTGTGATCAATGCTCTGCAGAGAGAGACCCAGCCCCACCCGGATGGGGCTCTACAATGGGTCTTCCCAGCCGTGGTGGCTTGCCTAGGCCCTGGCAGCCACAGCTTTGTCCAGAAGGAAATCAGAAAGACATCCGGTCTATCTGGTCTAATTAGGATATTATCCTTTTATTAGTATACATAAAGATTTAAATTAAGTTAGTTGGCTATTCTATATTACTTTTTTACATAGAGCAGTATAAATTATAAAGTATAAATTTTAAAGAACAATTTACTAATATTAACAAAACTAGAGGCTCAGTACATAGTTTCATGCACAGGTGGGTCTGGCTAGCCTGCCCTGATTGGGCTGGGATGGCAGGGGGAGGAGCTGTGGCTGGCCAGAGGGATGGGCCTTTGGCAGTTGGCCAGCTGGCCCTGCTCCTAATCAGGGTGGTGGTGGTGGGGCCAATCGGGAACATGGCTGGCTGGGGGAGGGACTGAAAGGGGCCCAGATCAGACTGGTTGGCTGCTGCAGTGTCCGTCATAGACACTAGTCATTCTAGCCATTCTGGCTGTTCCCCCATATTCCAGTCATTGGGCTTTTATATACCTAGATATTCATGTTTCTCCTGTTTTATACTTGCTTCAATCTGATTCAATGATATTCTCCATAGATTAGAGGTGATAACTTATGGATAAATTGCCCACATGCTATTAGAAGCATCCTGTGTATCATAAACCACCTTGCTTTCTCATCTCAATGTCAGAATTGTACCTGTGATTAGCCAGCTGTTGAGGCCTTGTCAACTTTTTGGTTCATTTTCAAAGCAGTTACTTAGCAGGTAAGCTGAATTTTTCAGATAGTGGTCTCCTCCAAGGAAAAGAAAAGTACCATTTTGCTGAAGAGCCAAGCACAGGAGCTTAAGTATTTATATTTTCTTCATAAGTTTTTTTCTCTCTCCCCTGAATGGAGAATGGTCTGAAGAGAAATAGCAATATATAGACACACACACACACACACACACACACTTTATTTTATATCAAAATTAACTGTGTAAATTGCATAGAAAAACAGTAAATGGAGAAGTCAAAAGAAAACATAATAAGAATGGGAAAAAAGATTGTCAAGAATAAAGGGGAAAAAGGAGAATGAAAATTTTGCTATCCTAGAACCTCTAGAATATATTAAGTGTTTTGAAAGTCAGAATTATTGAAGCTGGAAATAATTTTATGTATTATTTAGTCCAGTTACCTCATCTTAAAGAGATTATAGACCATGAAAAGAGAGTAAAGAAAGAGAAAATTATAAGAAATGGAAAAGAATTATGTTAGAGGAAGAAAAAAAATGTAAGATCCTAATAGACTATCTTTGGTTGAGCTTTTCTGTAACTTTTTATTTTTTAATTCTGAAGCTCACATGTTAAAATTACAAGTGATAATAGAGAGAGGAAGTTTATATTCATTTTGTATAATTGGTAATCTGTTTTTCTTCCCATCACTATAAAACGTTTTAGTTTCCAGCTGTTTATTATCCAAATCATTTCCTGCATTAGATAAAGCACTACCAGCAGGACTCTAAGATGTTTTATGCTAATGAACACAAAAAATCTTGGACAAGTTGCAAAGCATAGATTTTTGAGTGACATAACAAAATAATCGGAACCTAAATGAAAAGAAAACTTGGGTAACAGCCATACTTAATATCCTAAAATAAATGATTGACATTTTAATTAGATGAGGAAATACAATTTATTTTAACTCTGAAAGGGACCCCTTGCTAGAAAGATGGGCATTAAATAAAAAAGCATGCAAAAACATGGAGTATAAAGACTATAAAGATATGTTCAATTTTTAGTGTTCATGGACATGAGTTATTAATTCCATGGATCATGAAGCAAAACTTTTTAAAAAGTTAACTTGCATTTACCCTTTTGACAACAGTTTGCATTATAGAGATTGAATTTTATTAAGAGAGTTGTTAGCTAGAGCTATTTATCTTTGTTTTGGCAGCTCTGACATAAATATTTAATTTATGTTCCAAATTAAAAAAAAAGTCTCATAAAAACTGAAAGGCTGAGCTGTACCTGCTCACTGTAAAAAAAATGAGGTTTATATATTGCTGCAGATAATATAAAGCACATCTACTTAAAAGAGACTTTGTATGACTTGAAGACAGACATTAACCATATCCAAGGTCTGTGGAAAAGAATTGGGAGAACCAAATATAAGAGGGTATCAATTTTTACTACAAGTCATGATATCCCTAGACTAATCTAGCTTTTTAAATATTTACTCTTATGAGGTGCTTCTGATCAATACGTAATATAGATGCTATCTTGAAAGTAGTTAAGTAGAAAGTTTAGATAGAGGAAAATGGTAATGATTATATATATTTTTGAAACAATGAACTTGCTTGCATTTTTAAACTTTACTTTGAATTTTAGTTGCCAGTTATTTTATTTGCATTTCCCTTTTGTCTATATGTAAGTTATAATTTGGAATCTTGAAGTGGGAATATGGAAAAAAAACTTACGTAAGTCTTGAAGATTTTTGATGATATGCTTATTTCTAGAGTATAGGTTATAGTATCCACTACATGAAGAAGATATTGCAACCATACTGGAATTACGTGCTTTATGGAACAGAATTCTTTATAAGGGAGGATCCAATGTGGGAACCTCTTTCCACGTCCTGCATGGTTCAGGGTTCTCTGTTCAGGGTTTGGATTCTGGAGGAGGCTGCATGCAAATGAAAAAAAAAAAGATTAGAAAAGTATTAATTTGGTGATATTGCGGGGCCAGGCAGAAGCCTTCCTTTAGTGGAAAGGACTACTCCGTGTCTGGCCTTTTTCTCCCTTTTATTAAGGCTTTGGGACACACCCATAGCCTTTAGACAGGAAATTACAAGAACATAAGTTTACATGAAACAAACAGGTAGAGGCTGCTTCAGCTAACAATGTTTCAACTAAACAGTGAGTGATTAGCTCTGACCCTTCAGAGCAATTAAGGTTGACCAGCCTTCTGGTCTCCTGTCCACATTTTTCTATTAGTGAGACAATGTTTGGTTTCAGGCAATCCAGGCTGATGTATAGAAATACATGAGAGATTTGATTGTAAGATGGTACCTACCATAGCCTTACTTTCAAGTCCTGACATCTTTATATGCATACCAGTGACCGGGTGCATGAAATTTGAGCACATTAAAAGGGGATTAATTAGAGGAAATAATTTAATATTGCTATTTGCCCTTTCTCTATAATAGAAGTTTCAGAGATGAAAGAAAATTAGTAAATGTATATGAAAACCTTCCTCCTGTCAGAGTCTGGGGCAGACCACAGGACCCAGAGTCAAGTCCCCACCCACCCACATGCACCTCAAAATTGAGTGAGACCCAGAACTGGCTGCCCCCCGCATTGGGCTCAATCTAGACCTGGCAAGTCCCATCCTTGTCAAGCCCTGCCAGGCAGAGGGGTAGCCTCAGGTCCCCTGGTCCAGGGCCAGGATGGGGAGGCATTGCCTGAGGTCTCCCAGCCCAGCCCATGGCAGAGGTCATACCTTGAAGTCCTCTGTCAAGCCCTGCCAGGTGGGGGACACAGCCTGAGATTCCCTGTCAAGTCACACTGGGTGGGGGGCATGACCTGAGGTCCCCCGGCCTGACACTGGGGTAGGGGGAGCAGCCTGAGTTCCCCTAGCCTAGCACCAGGATGGGAAGTGCACCTTGAGGACCCCTGTCAAGCCCTGCTAGGTGGGGGACATGGCCTGAGGTCCCCTGTCAAGCCCCATGGGGTCAGGGGAGGACATAGCCTCAGGTGCCTGCTGATTGCTCATTAAGGCTCCTAATGGGAACTTGGCATCAGCTGTGGCTGCAGCCATCTTTGTGATGGAGTGATGGTCAACTAGTATATTCCCTCTTTATTAGATAGGATACTCTTTGTAAATCATAGGAAGGTTCTAATAGATTGTATTTTCCAAAGATGGCCATAAGAGTATCTCCCATACTCTTGTGCATTGTGATCTTGCTACTTTCCCACCAAGAGATGGCATTTTATTCTTCCTCTTTGAATCTAGGTACATATTTGTGACTCACTTGTAATAAATAACATCTAATGAATACGCTGACTTCTCCAGCCAGGTCAGAAGAGAATACCCGGGTTTCTCCTGTTCTTTTTGAATGCTTGAATTTTCCTCTCAGAGCCAAACTACCAGGATGAGAAAGTCCAAGCCACAGGGAGAGGTTATATATAGTTGCTATGGTCAACAGTCTAAATTGAACCTGGCCTTTAAAGTCCCCGTCTAGGTGCTAGACATGATAGTGAAAACATTTGTAGATTAGGCCTTGGAAAACTACAATCGAAGTGCCAAATATAGACTGAAGCCTGTTTTTATAGACTTATTAGCTAAAATTAATTTTTATATTTTAAAGGGCTATGAAAAAACAAAAGGCAATATGTAGTAGACACTGTTGCATGTCACCCCAAAAGCCTAAAATATTCATTATCTGACTGTTTAAAGAAAAAGGTGAGTGATCCTGTTCTAGAGGATTCCAGACCTAAATATCATGGAGCAGGTACATGTCCTCCCTATTGTGCCCTGTTCCAAATGCCTGAACCACAGAATCTCAGAATAATAAAATAGTATTACTTTATTTTAGGAAAGATAGAGTAATTTGCTATCCATATATTGGTAACCACAAGAAAAACCTACTTTTTACAAAAAAGTGAATTACAAGTATGGCCTCTATAATTACTAATTGTCCATGACAGATGATTCCCACTTTACTTGGTCTTGGCTACTGTAGGTTTGGATTATCCTTAAGGAGAAGACCTGTTTAACATTAACTACTGAGTGAAAATGAATTTTTTATTCTGTGCTGAGTGACTTAAAATGTTTAAATGTGCAGTAGTAAAGAAGCTTTCCTAAAGGATTAGTTAAGATAGTTGAGAGTTACATGATACAACAAGACATTGGACATTTATGCTATACCAACCCAGCATTGCTTATTTTCTATGAGGCCATTCTTTCCTGAGTTGTCTTCATGTCCAGTATTGTGTATTGTGAGCTTTTCAGATACTATGATTCAAGGCCAAAAACTTTTCAATAACATATTTGCCTTATCTAGGCCTTCTTTTAAACTCCTAGCCCTTTGGGAGGTTAGATGGACTGCTCTTGGACCTCGCTCAGAGTAATAATATATTTTAGGCTTTCATATTTTTATAAGAAAATGTCAACTTTGCTACTCCATAAATAAAAAGTGTAAACCATATGGATATTACTTAATCAATATCTCTGATTGGATGAACTACAGGCGCTTATAAGTAAGTCCTTAATAGGTAGTCAGTTGTCCATTGCTATAGAAATGGCATTTTAACCATTTCTTTTTTATTCTTTCAGAAAATATTTCTGCATGTATAAATATATCTGCATTCTAATATAGTCTTCCTTTTTTCTTATGCAGTTGGGGCATATGTATCTGTCCCTCAAATTTACAACCTTTCTAGAATATCTTTCTGTATCCAAACATAAAGATACATTTTATACCTTTTGATGGTTACATAATTTTATAGTGTATAATTGTATCAGGCATATTTAACTAGTCCTAGAGGCCCAATGTATAAAGATTCATGAAAGTATGGGCCTTCCTCCCCCTGGCTGCCGGCACTACCTTTGCTTCAGGTGCAGCTGCCTTTCTGCCTTTGTTCCCCCAAAAGCCACCTTTCCTCCTTCTCATGCTGCCCAGAGGCCCAGAGCGGCTGGGGCAGTGCAGCACGTCTGCATCCCACCCCCAGCCACTAGGTGCCTGTGTATGCAAATTAACTCACCATCTTTGTTGGGTTAATTTGCATACTCCTGATTGGCTGGTGGGCATCACAAAGGTACAGTTAATTTATATCTTTCTCTTTTATTAGTGTAGATTAGATATTTTTCATGAACAATTTAAAATAACCTTTTCTAGGCCTAAAGGAGATGTTTGATTATATGCCATAGACTTTGGTCTAAGATCTAAAGGTCATATTGAATCATTCATATAAATTAAAACAGATATGGAAATCTCCCTGTGGAGGGGGAAAAATGGATCAAGTTTAGTCAAAACCTAGAAAGAATGAAATACTCAATGGTTTGACTGTTGTATCCAAAGGTCATGGAAACGACTCTCAGGTTGATTGGTCATTAGACTTGGCACTAACAGTAGCCCAAATATTAGATACAATTCTTGTTTTTCCAAAACTTGGCAGCTGTTAGGAAAATCTGTTATGCAGGTGTAAACAAGAGAAGCAGAAAAGTCCCTTTGTTTCTAACCATAGTGAGTGCTTCTATCGTGTGCTACTAGAAACATGATTCAGTGTTTCTCACCCCCCTATTGAGGTATTATGCCATTTTGTTCTGAGTTTGTCACCAATGTGCAGCACATTAAGAGAGAGGCAATGTAGTAAGTTTTCCATGAGATTAGATTTCATTGTTCAAGTTAACTATTCTATTTAAAGGACTGGTCACTTTTCTGAGATTGATTGTCTTTTATAATTTTGCTGGTCAAAATGTCCCATCTTTCATGGATTTTATAGTAAATAAAAAACTGTAGGTTTAGTTTCTTTCTTTCAAATATGCATGTGAAATCTAAATGCTGAATACCAATGTTTTGATCATCTCCTATTCAACCTGTTAGTGAAGGAGGTTTCTTTCACCATAGTATGAGATGCCTGAACACTTGACACCTGAGAATGACAATAGTTCATTAGTCACACTACAGCCTGGGGGAGTTGAAGGGAAGGAAGGCACCTCATACCAGGTAGAGCCCTACAGAGAAATCAGAAAGGGTTGTTGGGAGACAGATCTTATAGTAACAGGAGAATGGGTACCCCTTGATTCCTGCATGAAATGTGATTGATTTCTTGAATAATTCTGTTAGCTGGCAGAGAAATGAAACTGCTTAGGTTAAGAATCTGGTGGAGTGAAACTAGTCTGATAGGTTAACTGGTCAGGTAGGTAGGCTTCTCCCACTACTTGGAATAGGGTTGCTTATCTGTTCAGAGGAGAAGAATTCGTGTTTAGGCCTTTGGGAACCCTGAGAAACTCAAATACGGAAATGTAACACTTAAAATTTTAGGCCTTACCATGAAACCACTGACTTTAATTATGACATAATGCAATGTGTAATGTTAAATTGGTGGTGAGAATATTTGTAATTTCTTTTTTTTATTCTCACTGGAGGATATTTTTTTCCATTGATTTTCAGAGAGAGTGGGAGAGAGGGAAAGTATAGAGAAATATTGATGTGAGAGAAACACATTAATTGGTTATCTCCTGCACAAGCCCCAACCAGAGCCTGGGTTGGGGAGTATCTTGAAACCACGGTATGAGCCCATGACTGGAATTGAATCCAGAACTCTTTGGTTTACAGGCAGATGCTCTATTCACTGAGCCAAACAGGCTAGGGCGATATTTTTAATTTCTAAGCAATTGTACACATTTTGAATTGCAGAGTGCACATTTTTGCCTCAAGCATTACCTCTGAAAGATGAAATAAGGGACCAAAAGAGTCATGTGTGGGGATTAGATCACCTCTTCAATAGGAACAGATAACCTGAAATGGAAATCTCCCTATGGATTGGAGAGTGGTAATGAGCACAAGACTAAGGCAAGATCTTCAAAGTCGTGGGCAGTGTTGGAGTCTGTTGAGTTAATAAGCAAAGCTCCATAAGCTGTAGAAAATGTTTTTTTAAATGCATATACATAGTAAATGTGTACACTGTCATGCCTAGAGGAGATGAGTAGCAGGAACCTAAATCAGTAGCTAGGAACACAGTAGAAAGAAGGTGACACTAAAAAGACAGGGCAATTTTGCATATGCACCAGAAATCTACTGTTGCAAATCTATTGTCCAAATGCTCATTATTGACATGACTCATTTGGACAAGAGAGCTAATGGGCTTTAGAGTCAAGAGCAGTGTGACTGAACCTCTTTAAGTCTTCATTTTCTCATGTGCAACATAGTGATTGATGCTGCTATCTAGCTCATAGGGTTGTCATGAGGAGTGAGTAAAATAGCAATAGCAAAGTGTTGTAAAAGATTGGTTCACAGTAGGCATTGAACAGAAGGGAGATTTACACAATGACACCCACTGGCAAAGTGACACCAATTCCTGGGTTGTGAAGTTGCAGCTAAATTTTTAGGAACATTTCTGTTATGAATATAGAGGTCACAACTCTGAAGCCTTCACAGATAACACTCTAAAAATAGTTGAATTAATGTCAAGCCAAGAAATGTATAAAACTCAGATGCTCATTTCAAAGTGTAAAGTGCACACAGGGTAAGTCAAAACAAATTTTAGGGTGCTTCAGACCATAAATTTTCTCAGCCTACATCAGTGGCTTCACTCCACCACTACTTATTTTCCGTTTAAATTGGGTTTTGCTAAAAAGAAATTTAAAAACATAGACCAAAGCATCCTTACTTATTTTGGAATTACTTCCCACATATTTTACTAAGAATTAAATTGTCAATAGGCATTTTGCTATCCCGCTCATTTTCTATAGGTTCAGGAGACAGTGGCTCACCTGTGTATTTTGTAACAATTATAGGAAATATCTTAGATTTACACTAATGTTCCCAGAAGAATATCAAGTAAGGGTTTAAGTTTTATGGCATAAATTCAAGTGATATTATGAATCACATTAGTTCCCAAAACTGTATCTCAAATTGTTTATCTGTATGTGTCAAAAGAGTTGCATGAAAGGGAAAAGAAATGGTGTTTTAGTAATAAAAAAATACATCCAAAAACAACTGCACATAATCATTGTGAAGTCAGTTTCTACCCCAAGGAGATAGATATTCTTTCCCACATGATGCAAAAGGGTCAAGAATGTAAAGTCTGATGAATGTAAAATCTGAAATGTAAAGACTGGACATGTTGGGTCCACCTGCTGAGCAGAGATGAGGGAAACCTAACCTGATAATAAGTACCAGACACTATTTTAAACTGTACTAGGATTTTATAATCATCAACTTTTCCATAGGTCTTTTTAAGTAGTCAGGGTAAGCTAACTGCCATAACAAATTCTGATAATCCATGAGTATTTCAACACAGGCAAATTCTCTCACTTATACCAGAGTCCATTATGGGTTACTGGGGGTCTGGAAGTGAATGCTTGAACAAGCAAATTCTGTTCATTAAACTTATTCAGAACCCAGGCTTCTTTCATCTGATTCTACCACCCTCCATGACCTTGAAGTCTTCATTCCACTAGAAGCCTGATAAGCAGGTGAAGAAGGAAGCATGAGAAAGAATGAAATACTATATGACACAGGAGGATGTAAGGAACAGGACCAGGCTGATAAATGGCTTATATACTTTCCTTCAATATTTCATAGGCCAACTCAGTCACATGCCCCAAACTAACTACAAAGGGGGCTGGAAAATGTAGTCTTAACCAGTCTTGCCAAGGTAAAAATGAGTCTGATTTTGGTGACCACATTTCTGCTGCAGTGTAATTAAAATTAAGTCAATTTTCTATACTGAGGAAAATGAACGTTGGAGAGGTTAAATAATTTATCCAAGGTAACATAGCTCATGTGTGGTAGGACTGCTTTGTCTGCCTTGAAAGACAATGTAATCTCATTAGATTAGAAAGTCTCCTTAAGAAAAACTGAGGAAAGAAACACTTCAAAGTGAGTAATTTTAAGAAAACTGTATAAGGATGTCTTGACAGGCAGGAAAAAAAAAACATTTCAGCTTTTGTAGACAATTCTAGACAAATCTAATATACTGCTTGAGCTTAAGGACTGAAATATGTCTGATACATAAATATCTTAAATTACTCATTTCTTTATTTGGCTACCAGTATTTCCTTTAAATCATTATATGGCTTTTTGGAGACATTATGAATTAGTTTATCAAGGTGTTGAGCCAATTTTCTTACAGTGTTTCCATTGATGTAGCACTTGGATGGGTATTATCATCATAGTTTCTTTCTAATATCTCATGATATAACTCAGGCTAGATTGTGATTTCTATGCTGGCATGACATTCAGCTATTATAAATCTGAGCTATTCACTCAGTAACCTTTATGCATAGGCAAAGATGCTGACTGATGACTTGTCTAATGATCTACAACATCCGTTCTCCATGATCTATTTGTTTCACTACTGAAACCAAAACTTAAAAAAATACAGGAGTCATTTGACACTAGCTAATGTAAATTTTCAGTTGTGTATTTTTATGTGACCTAAGATTATATAAAATACAGAATAGACATTTTAATCTGGAAAGCCAATTTTCCCTTTATATCACAATGTTAGCGATATATACAGATATCAACAAGTCTGTTTTGATATTTAATTTGACAAAGTAGAAAGTACTGTGCAGTTGGTATGATACACCCTAAGTTTGGATCTGGCTATGTAAGCATTGTTACAGATTTTGATTGATTTATGGATTCATTAATTCAGGCAATAGAGTTTATGTGTTAATTCATTCAGTTCATGTCTATGGGGTGCCTACAATTATCAGGCATTATGATGTGCTGCCAGTATACAAAAAACTTAGAAACAAAATTTTTACACTAAGCACTCAACCTACAAATACACAAAGGATTAGAATAGAGTTGTAGACAGATGTAGAGACAAATGAGTTCCCATGTACATTGATAAAATTAAGAATGAGGGATAATATAAGAGTATATATATATATATATACACACACACACACACACACATATATATATGTATATATGTGGGGGTGTCTATGTCTATATATATTCAGAGAGACAGAGACTTGCATAATTAAAAGATTATAGGGACTTCTTAAGCTATTGTACTATAGGTGGAGGCTATAAAACATATCCTTAAGATCAAAGGAGTTGTCAAAACATCAGGGTGCTAGCATGAAAACAGACATATAGATCAATAAAACACAATAGAGAGCCCAGAAATAAGCTCAAATATATATATCGTAAATTAATATTTGACAAAGGAGGCAAGAACACAGAATGGTATTGAGGAAATTGGACAGATACATACAAAACAAGGAATAGAGATGCTAGACCACTTCCTTAGACCATAAACAAGAGTAAATTGAAAGTGAGTTAAAGCCTTAAATGTAAGACATGAAAACAAGTTTCTTGAAAAAAAAAATTCAGGCAGTAAAATCTCAGACTTTTCTTGGATATAACCCCTCAGGCAAGGGAACTAATAATCTTGCAGTATAGTTTGATATCAGGTAGTGTGATACCTCCAACTTTGTTCTTGCTCAAGATGGCTGATGCTATTTGGGATCTTTTGTAATTCCATATTATTTCCTCTACTTTTGTGAAATATACATTTGGAATTCCGATAGGAACTATGTTGAACACATAGATTGCTTTGGGCAGGATTGACATTTATTTAACTTATATTTTATTGGTTATTTTTTACAGATAGGAAGGAAGAGGGCTAGAGTTAGAAACATTGATGAGAGAGAAATATCGATCAGCTGCCTACTGCACACCTCCTCTCCTATTGGGGATGTGCCCACAACCAAGGTACATGCCTTTGACCAGCATCAAACCTAGGACCATTCAGTCTACTGGCCGACGCTCTATCCACTGAGCCAAACTGATTAGGGTAGAATTGACTTTTTTTTAAAGCTTGTGTTTATTTATTGGCAGTGACTGATGCAGGGTCAATGAATAATGAGGATTTTCCACTCAGAGCAAATGCTGAACCGGAAGCAGAATAAAAGGGACATGCTCAGGACGCTTTGTTCGTGGAGCACGTAGAAGATGCTTTAAGCCACACACCGTGTGTGTGTGTGTGTGTGTGTGTGTGTGTGTGTGTGTACATGTGTGTGTGCGCACGCGCGTGTGTATACACAAATACAGAGGAATCAAAACCCAAGAGAACCTTCATAGACACAGCTGGGAAGGGAGAGGGTATGCTCTTCTGTGCAGAGATACCTCAGGTAAGTGTATGAATATACAGACAGAAACAAGTGGTAGGTATAGGTGTTACTCACCAGTGGAACTCTAATAAAGTAACAGAATATTTGGCATGTATTAAGAAACCTAATGCTGAACTTACCACTGTTGTAAGCTCTTTCTTTCACTTGCTGTATACCTGATGGCCAGCAGTTGACAGCCTTGCCCATGTTCAAGAAGGGCCACCAGGTTCTGCTTCTTATCATGGGCACTTGTCACATCCGTAGTTAATCATCTTCCTTGAGGTCACTGATTTCTTCACTCGCAGTAAGGTTCTTCCTTTCTCTCAGCTTGTAGACCCAGACATGAGTCTTGCGTTTCCTGGATCCTGGCATTTTCTTCCTTGCTTACTGGAGCCTTTGCTTTTCTTAGAGGACAGGGCCGTGAAAATAGTTTCTGAGGTGCCTCTGAGTGTTGTGTCACTGGTAGTGATGGCAATTCATTTTCTTCCCTTCTTTCACAGGCACCATCGTATTCACATCTGTGCAGGGAGAAAGGCTCTGTGGGCCTTCAGCTTTGGGAGATAACTTAGTTGGGGCATTAGAAGCTTCCTAAGGACATTCATCATTAAAGTAGGTAATCAAGCAGAGTTGTTCTTTGTTTGTAAATGTTCCTGTAGTCCACGGAGCCTTCTGAAGTATCACAGAAATCCTGACTTCTAGGGGTTCCAAGCTTCATCAGAATCATGCTCAGGAGATTGTGTGGTCAGATTCCTAGGATGGATGAAAATGGGAAGTTGGCTATGAGATCTCCATCGGTTGTGATGTTGTATCTTCTCTTCATGTACACATAGGTTAATTTTTGCTTTTCTCCATTTTGCCCACTCATTCTTAGAGAAGTATTTGTGACTACCTATTTTTTTTATTCTTTACTAGAGGCTCTTTGCACAAAGATTCGTGCAAATAGACCTTGCTTTCCCTGGCTCCTGGTAATGGTTTTCCTCTGGCACCCAGAACCCAGGCCTTTGCTTAGGCTGGAGCCTTCAGTCTTTGCTCGGGCCAGAGCACTGCTCCTGTAGCTCTCTTCCCCCGCCCCCCTCCCCGCCCAACATCCCCTTCATAGCAGGTGTCATGCCCTACCCGGCCACTGCGCCACCTGTGTATGCAAAGTAATCCGCCATCTTTGTTAGCTAATTTGCATACTCACTCCTGATTGGCTGATGGGCGTTGTGAAGGCACTGTCTATTTGCATCTTTCTCTTTAATCAGTGTAGAGTAGAGGCCTGTACACGAAATTTATGCCCAGAGGTTGGGGGTGGCTCCCTCAGCCTGGCCTGCACACTCTCACAATCTGACACCCCTCCGCAGATGTGCAATTGCCATTGGGCGAGATGCAGATCTCATCTGCCTCACTCCTGTCAATCTCCTCCTGCAGGGGACGCAGGATCACAACCTGTCCCTGTCTTCCTGAGTGCCCATTGTGCATGCATCCCCACCTACCCACATGCCCTTTCCTTGCTCGTAGCATCCTGCTGATCTGTCTTAATGTGTGAGTGTGCCATGACAATTAGCATAGTCGCTCTTCATTATATAGGAAAGATTAATTTCTAGTGACTAAAAGTTTTATAGTACTTTACAAAGTATTCCCCCCAATATTTTCCCATCTGGTATTATACATTGTTATCAGAAAATTTTTTACTATATTCCACAGCCTGCATTTGATGTCACCATGATTATTTTGTTACTATGTATCTGTATTTCTCAATCCTTTCATCTTTTTCACCCTGTACAACCCAACTCCATCTTCTATGGCAATCATTGGTTTGTTATCTGGATCTATCATTTGTTTCTGATTTATTTGTTTATATTGTTCTTTTGATTTCACATAATTAAAATGATAGTTACTTGTGTGACTCTGATTGACTTAGTTTACTTTTCTTAACAGCCTCTACATCCATTCATGCTGTTTCTAATAGTAAGATTTCATTTTTATGTCCAAGTAATGTTCCATTGTACATATCCACCACCAATTTTTTATCCACTCTTGTATTGATGGGCACTTAGGTTATTCCTGTGTCTTGGCTAATGTAAATGAACATAGGGATGCATATATTCCTTCAAAGTAGTGTTTTGGGTTTTTTTTTAGATTTATTCCCAAAATGGGATCACTGAATCATAGGCAGTACCATATTTAAATTTTTAAGAAACCTTCATACTGGTTTCTATAGTGTCTGTAATAATCTGCATTTCCAATAACAATGCATTAAGGTACCCTTTTTTCTTTATTCTTTTTTTTTTTGAAAATATATTTTATTTTATAAAGAGTTAGAAACATCGATAAGGGAGAAACATTTGATCAGCTGACTCCTGCATCTCCTACCTGGGATGTGCCCACAACCAAGGTATGTGCCCTTGACCGTAATCTAACCTGGGATCTTTCAGTCTACGGGCTGACACTCTCTATCCACTGAGCCAAACCAGTTTTGGCAAGATACCCTTTTTTTCTTTAATATATATTTCATTGATTTTTTACAGAGAGGAAGGGAGAGGGAAAGAGTGTTAGAAACATCTATGAGAGAGAGACATTGATCAGCTTCCTTCTGCACACCCCCTACTGGGGATGTGCCTGCAACCAAGGTACATGCCCTTGACTGGACTCGAATCTGGGACTTTTCAGACCACAGGCGATGCTATATCCATTGAGCCAAACCAGTTTTGGCAAGATACCTTTTTTTCCACATCCTCACCAACACTTGTTTTTTGTTGATTTATTGATGAATCTGACAAGTGTGAGGTGACATCTTGATGATAATTTGAATTTTTCTGATGATTAATGACTTTGAGCATCTTTTCATGTGCTATTGTTGATCTGTGTTTTCTTTGCAGAAATGTCTATTCAGATCATTTTCCCATATATTAGTTTAACTAGACGCCCAGTGCACAAAATGCATGCACGGGGGTGTCTTTCAGCTCAGCCTGTTCCCTATCCAATCTGAGACCTCTCAAGGGATGTCCGACTGTCCATTTAGGCCTGATCCAGGTAAAATCCATGATTAAATGGGCAGTTAGACATCCCTTTCACAATCCAGGACTGCTGGCTCCTAACTGCTCATCTTTCTGCCTTCCTGATTGCCCCTAACTGATGCTGCCTACCAGCATGATCACCCCCTAACCACTCCCCTGCCAGCCTGTTTTATGCCTAACTGCTTCCCTGCCAGCCTGTTTGCCCCTATCTGCCCTTCCCTGTGGGCCTGGTCACCCCTAATTGCCCTCCCCTGCAGGTCTGGTCCCTTTCAGCTGCCCTCCCCTGCTCGCCTGATCGCCCACAACTGCTCTCCCTTGCAGGCCTGGTCCCTCCCAACTGCCCTCTCCTGCTGGCCATCTTGTGGTCACATGGGAGCAGGATCTTTGACAACTGGGGGCAGTCACCTTGTGTGCCCTAGTGATGGTAAATCTGCATATTACTCTTTTATTAGATAGGACAGAGGCCTCGTGAATGGGTGGGGGTCAGCTGGTTAGTCCTGAAATATGTCCCAGATCATGTTGGGGGTTCCCTTGAGGCATGAGGTGGTCTTGGCGAGGGGCCTGTGGTGGTTTGCAGGCCGGCTATGCCCCCTGGTGCCTAAGCAGAGGCCCCGGTATTGGGATTTATTTATCTTTTACAATTGAAACTTTGCAGCCTGGAGTGAAGCCAAGCCTTCTGCTGGCTTTGTGGCAGCAGCCATTGAAACTTTGTTGTCTTAAGCAGAGGAAAGCTGGCTTCCTTCATTGCTGTGGAAACCCAAGCCTCCTGCTCGCTCCGTGGCTGCAGCCATCTTGGTTGGATTAATTTGAATACTCACTCCTGATTGGCTGGTGAGTGTGGCTTGTGGGTGTAGTGGAGGTATGGTTGATTTGTATATTACTCTTTTATTAGAATTGTTCATTTGTTTTTGGTGGTGTTGTATAAGTAATTCATAAATTTTTTTATTTTAACTCCTTATCACTTGTATCAGAGCCTTCGCTCTAGCTGCTGCTTTCATTCTTTGCTCTGGTAGGATCCTTTAGTCTTCACTCTAGCCAGAGTCTTCAGTCTTCTCTGCTGAGACAGAGAGCCACTCCTGTAGCTCTTTTTGCCCCTCACCCTCCACCTCATAGCAGGTGTCCCACTCTGCCTGACCACTGCTTGCCTTCATATACAAATTAACCTGCCATTTTGTTGACTTCTGGTTGGCTAGGAGGTACGGTCAATTTGAATATTTTACTTTTATTAGTTTGGATTGTTTAAAGTAATAGATGTAGTATTATATAAGTCTCCTTTTTTCTCACATTGATCTCTTCCTGCCTACCCTCATCCCCCAGCACATGCCCTCACTCCCCTAGTGTCTGTGTCTATTGGTTATGCTTACTAGTATATGTATGCATACAAGTCCTTTGGTTGATCTCTTACCCACTCTCCTCCCCTGCCTTCCCACTGAAGTTTGGCAGTCTGTTTGATGCTTCATTGTTTTTGTATCTATTTTTGTTTATCAATTTTTGTTCATTATATTCCACAAATGAATGAGATTGAGTGATATTTCTTTCTCTGAATGGCTTTTTTCATTTAGCATAATGCTTTCTGATTCCATCTATGCTGTTGCAAATGGTAAGAGTCCTTTCTTTTTCACAGTAATGTAGTATTCCATTGTGTAGATGTATCAGTTTTTAATCCACTCATCTGCTGATGGGTGCTAGGCTATTTCCAAATATTAGCCATGGTAAATTGTGCTGCTATGAATACAGGGGTGCATATATCCTCCATGATTGGTGCTTCTGGTTTCTTGGGATATATTCCTAGAAGTGGGAGTACTGGATCAAATGGAAGTTCCATTATTTAACTTTTTGAGGAAATTCCATTCATACTGTTTTCCACAGTAACTACACCTGTTTGCATTCCCACCAGCAGTGTATGAGTGTTCCTTTTTTTTTTTTTACATCCTTACCAGCACTTGTCATTTTTTATTTTTTGATGATATCCATTCTGACAAGTGTGAGATGGTTCCTCTTTATTGTTTTGATACGCATCTCCCAGATGATTAGTGACTTTGAGCATGTTTTTATATGTTTCTTGGCCTTTTATATGTCTATTTAGGTCCTTTACCCATTTTTTTTGTTAGATTGTTTATCTTCCTTTTGTTAAGTTGTGTGAGTTCCCTATACATTTTGGAGATTAAACTCTTATTGGAGATAACATTGGAAACTATGTTCTCCTATGCAGTAGGCTTTCTTATTGTTTTGTTGGTTTCTTTTGCTGTGCAGAAGCCTTTTATTTTGATGTGGTTACATTGTTTATTTTCTTTTTAGTTTCCATTGCCCTAGGAGCTGCATCAGTAAATATATTGCCATGACATATGTCTGATATTTTGCTGCCTATGGATTTTTCTAATATGTTTTCCCATCTTATATTTTAAATTCTTTATCCATTTTTGAGTTTATTTTTTGTGTATGGTGTAAGTTGGTGGTGTGGTTTCATTTTTTTTGCATATATCCATTTTTTTTCCAATGCCATTTATTAAAGACTTGACTCCATTGTATGTTCTTGTCTCCTTTGTCAAATATTAATTGAGCATAATGACTTGGGTCAATTTCTGGGTTCTCTCTTCAGTTCCATTGTTCTGTATGTCTGTTCTTGTCCCAGTACCAGGTCGTTCAAGAACAGTTTTTTTTTTGTAATAATAGCTTGATATCTGGTATTGTGATCTCTCCAACTTTTTTCTTCTTTATCAAGATTGCAGCGGCTATTGGGGTCTTTTTCTTTTATTCCATACGAATTTTTGGAGAGTTTATTATAGGTCTGTGAAATATGCCATTGGTATTTTAATGGGGATTGCATCAAATCTGTATATTGCTTTGGGTAGTATGAATATTTTAATGATGCTGATTCTACCAATCCATGTACATGGTTTGTTCTTCCATTTGTTTATGTCTTTTTTTTTTTCAATGTCCTGTAGTTTTCTGAGTACAGGTCTTTTACCTCCTTAGTTAAGTTTATTCCTAGGTGTATTTTTTTTTTTTTGGTACAATGGTGTAAATGGAATTAGTTTTGAGTTTTGTTTTGTTTTGTTTATTTGTTTGTCTTTCTGTGAATCATTATTGATATGTAAAAAAGCCATACATTTCTTGTTGTTTATTTGTATCCTGGTATATTGCAGAATTTATTTATTAAATCTAATATTTTTTATGGAGTCTTTCAGGTTTTCTATATAAAATAACATGTCATCTGTTAATAATGACAGTTTTATTTCTTTGTTCCCCAATTTTGATGCCTTTTATTTCTTCTTCTTGTCTGATTGCTATGGCTAGCACTTCCAGTATTATGACAAACAGGAGTGTTGAGAGAGCATCCCTGTCTTGTTCTACTTTTAGGGGAAATGGTTTTAGTTTTGTCCATTGAGTATTATGTTGGCTGTAGGTTTGTCATCTATAGTTTTTATTACATTGAGTTATGATCTCTCTATTCCCACTTTGCTGAGAGTTTTTATCAAGAAAAGGTGTTGGATTTTGTCAGATGCTTTTTCTGCATCAATAGAAATGTGTTTTTTATTTCTCAATTTGTTTATGTGGTATATTACATTTATTTATTTGTGGATATTAAATGATCTTTGCATCCTTGAATAAATCACAGTTGGGCATAGTATATGATTTTCTAATGTAATGCTGGATCCAATTTGCTAGAATTTTGTTGAGGATTTTAGCATTTATGTTCATCAGAGATATTGTCCTGTAATTCTATTTCTTTGTAGTATCTTTATTTGGTTTTGTGCTTAGGGTAATGCTGGCTTCATAGAAAGAGCTTGGAATACTACTTCCTTTTGAAGTTTTTTTGAATAGTCTGAGAAGGATATATTTTAGTTCTTTGAATGTTTGGTAAAATTCTCCTGTGAAGCTGTCTGGTCCAGGGCTTTTGTTTGCTGGAAGATTTTTGATTAATGCTTCAATTTCCCCCATAGTTATTGGCCTGTTCTTCATGATTGAGTTTTTGAAGGTCATATATTTCTAGGAATATCTCCATTTCTTCTAGTTGTCCAGTTTGTTGGAATAGAGATGCACATAGTGTGTGTGTGTGTGTGTGTGTATGTGTGTGTGTGTGTGTGTGTGTGTGTGTGTGTGTATTTACAATCCTTTATATTTCTATGAGGTCTGTTGTTCTTTCAACTCTTTCATTTCTAATTTTGTTTATTTGGGTTCTCTCTCTTTGCTACTTGGTGAGCCTGGCTAGAGGTTTATCAAACTTGTTTATCTTTTCAAAGAACCAGCTATTGGTTTCATTGACCTTTTATATTGCTGTGTGTGTGTGTGTGTGTGTGTGTGTGTGTGTGTGTTTGTTTCTTATTTTGTTTTGTTTTTGTCTCTATTGAACTGCATCCACATGGACAATGATGAACCTGAGGAGAGGTGGTGAAAGATTAAAGAAAAGAGACAAGAGAATATAGTTGGGGCCAGGTGGATCATTGCACCTGGATAGTGACCCTGCCATAAGCTGAATCTTTATTTTTATAGTCAGATCACACAAAACAAAACAAGGGGAGTGGTCAAGATATTTACAGTGTTTTTGCAAGTTTTCAAATCTGGTCTTTCATGTTATTGCAATTCTTTGAACTCTATCAAGCTTTGTTTTGGCAGCACTTATTGAACCTCCCACAGTCCACATCCTTCAGCTACCTAGGACTACTAGGTCGGACTATAATATCAAGCTTAGTACAACCATACGCTTGGCTATAATTGTCGAAGGGGGACTTTGCCCTCCATCTGGGACTTGTACTGTATGTAGCTTTGGCACTAGAGGATTGTGCCCTCTCATCAGTCCATGGCTTCATCTTGTCCAAATGCTGTAGCTGCTCTCTACACTCTTGTCATTTATTTATGCTCTGACTTTATAATTTTTTTCTCCAATTGCTATTGTTTGTTTCTCTACCTTAACATCTAACTCACTAATTGAGTCCTCCCCTTCTCCTAATCTGTTAAAACCCTCCATCGAGTTTTTTATTGTAGCTATATTATTTCCTTTTGATTATTACATAAGTTGTTGATTTTCTAATATATCTAGTTATGAACTATATGAGCATTATTCTGAAATTTTTTTTCTGACATATTGCATGCCTCCATTTCATTTAGTTCCTATTTGGTAGTTTTTCCTTTCCTTTGGGGGTTTTTACTTTGTCTCCTCGTTTTTGCTGTCAGTGAAGGGTCCAGGAGCTTAGTTGCATGGGGCTTGTCCTGTGGCAGCATTGCATACCCAAAAAGTCTTGGGAGTGCTCAGGCATTGGGGCATGTGGCCTAGCAGATTAGTGGGAGCCCCACTTGCACTGAGAGCCATGGAAGACCTCAGGCACCTGAATGCATGGCCACTGTTGGTTGGTGGTAGCCTTGTGCATTCCAAGAGTCTTGGGAGAGCCCACACACCCGGAAGAATGGGGCCTGTGCTGCTGTGGCAGGTACGTGGAAGAGGAATGCACTCTGGGACTCATAGTAGCCTGCCTACAATCAGGAAAGCTGGAATCCCAGAGTCTGTAGATATCCAGCAGTAGTAGGAATTCTTTGGCCAGAGTAGCCATAGATTCTTGAGTTTCATCTGAGACCAGTCTGGGTGGTGGTATGGCTGAGATCCAAATCACAGAGCTCTCCCCTTCAAGATGGCATGGTTTCTGTGCCATTTCTGGCTTCCCAAGGGTGCTTGCAGCAGTAGCAGGGGCTCCCTGTCTAAGAGAACCCCATCTGCCAGGCCCCGAAAGTCCTGCAGTATCTAATTGTCACACACACACACACACACACACACCTTTTTCTCCTTCACTACACTCACACTCTCCTCAATGCCATCCTGCTGGCCACCATCTTGCACTTTGCACAAATATCTTTGAATATCTTGCATTTTTCCTTTGAATTATGTAAATCCTCCATTGGATTGTTTTCTAAGGAGCTGACTCTGTTCATGGCTCAGGAGTAGTGTGATCTTGAAGGAGAAACACCTGACCTTCTCATGTCACAAAGCCAAAGGTACTCAGAATTGATGCAGTTGTGAAGTCTCAATCCATGCTAAGAAAAAATTATAATTCAATCACCCAAGCACCTTTCACTAAGCTTAACAGTCAGTAAACATGATCTAGCTATTGAAGGTCAGGATAAGAGTGAGAACTGAAGCAGGGAGAGGAGTCTATAAGTCTAGGCTCCACAGTCTGAAATGTCTTTTCAAAATGTGTAGAGACAATGATCTCGCTTGGAGCAAGGTTGCCTTCCATTACTGCAATTGGCTATTCATTTTCAGTAATTTCATCAGTATGCGTGCTCAGAGGTTCTTTTCCCATTCAGCCTGTGTCATCCTATTCTCTGCTATGTGTGTGTTGAAGATGTTTGGTTACTTATTAATTTTTATTTTTAATTACTTTTTAAAAACTGTTTAGTCTTATCTCCTCAAATCCTTACCATCTCCAACTTACTCAGATATGGAGTCTTCCTAGGACCTCCTAGGACCTTTCTCATAAGCAAAACACTTATCCCAGCATTTTATATATGTGTGTGTGTGTTTATTTCCAGAAAACTCAATAACCAAAAACATTTTATTTTTTTTTAACATTTTATTTCTTAATTCTAATATTTTTAACACTAGTATTAAATTAAGTATCCATGTAATTAGGGTACTGTATTTCTTAGCAGGTTCAGCACTCACTTTTTTTTAAGTTTACTTATTTTTATTGTTGACAGTATTATAGATGTTCCATTTTCCCCCCATTTCTACCTTCCACCAAGCTCCTGCCCTGCAGTATTGACCATTTAATGATGTTAATTCTTCCTGTTCATGAGCATGATATATGTATCAATTTTTTTGTGTAGTCTCTAATTTATTTTATCACTGTCTTACAAATTTTGAGTATAGCTATTTTACTTCCATGGATATGTTTAATCCTAGGTGCCTTAAAATTTTTTTTAATTTACCTTTTGCAACTTTTTAGATATTTTTCATTGAATTGACTGGGGTAATGTAGGTTAATAAAATTACATAAGTTTCAGGTGTACAAGTTTTCTTTTCCTGAGGCATGTAAATGAGATTGTTTTCTAAGTTGCCCTTTCTGATAGTTCATTATTGGTGTAAAAAATGCAACTGACTTCTGAATATTAATTTAGTATCTTGACACATTATTGAAATCATTTATTCTAGTAGGTTTTTTTGGAAGAATATTTAGGGATGCTGTGTATAGTATCATATCATCTGCAAACAAGGACAGATTTACTTATTCTTTTTCAATTTAGATGCCTTTTAGTGTTTTTTGTCTTATTGCTAGGACTCCCAATACTATAATGAATAAGAGTGGTGAAATAACCCATTCTCATGAGGGAAACTCTTTGTTTTCCTCATTGAGTATGATATTAGCTGTGGGTATGACATACATGGCCTTTATTATGCCAAGATATGTTCTCTCTATTTCCAACTTTACTGAGTTTTTTCATGAATGGGTCCTAGATTTTGTCAAGTGCTTTTATGATATTTATTGATACGATTATATTATTTTAATCCTTCATTTTGTTTATGTGGCATATCATATCTTGTACCAACCTTACATCCCAGGGATATATCCCACTTGATCATGGTGCATGATCTTTTTAATGTATTGCTTGGTTTGACTTGGTAGAAGTATTTTGTTGAAGATTTTTGCATGTGTATTAATCAGAGATCATGACCTATAATTTTCTTTTTTAAAAATATTATGTTTTATTAATTTCAGACAGGAAGGAAGAGGGGGGAGAGATAAAAACATCAGTGATGCGAGAGAGTCATTCATTAGCTACCTCCTGCACACTCCCCACTGGGAATCAATTCCGCAACCTGGGCATGTGCCCTTGTCCAGAATTAGTCTGCAGGTCGACACTCTATTCACTGAGCCAAACGGGCTAAGGGTTGGCCTATAATTTTCTTTCTTTTCTTTATCTGGTTTGGGAATTAGAGAATACTGGCCTTATAATATCAGATTGGGAGTATTTCCACCTCTCTAATTTTTTGGAGTAGCTGGAGTAGGATATGTGTTAGTTCTTTAAACATTGATAAAATTTATATATGAAGCCATGCTGTGGAAGACTATTGTTGTCTGGCAATTTTTTTAAAAATTACTAATTAAATTTCATTAATTGTAATCAGTTCATATTTTCTACTTCTTCTTGATTTAATTTTCATAGGTTGCATGCTTCTAGGAATTTATTCATTTCTTGCAGATTGTCCAATTTGTTGGAATATATTTTTTGTAATATTTTTTTTAATATCCTTTGTACTTCTTTGGTAACAGTTGTTAATTCTCCTCTTTCATTCCTGATTTTATGAATCTGATTTTGTTTTTATGAATCTGATTAAGTTTGACAATCATATTTATCTTTTCAAAGAAACCAGCTCTTGGTTTCAACCTTTTGTATTGTTTGTAAGACTCCATTTCACTCACTTCTACTCTGATCTTTATTATTTCCTTTTCTTTTAATCACTTTGGGCTTTGTTTGTTGATCCTGTTCTCTTTCCTTTAAGTATAAGGTTAGATTGTTTAAAAAGTTTTTTAACCCTCATTCCAGGATATATTTATTGACTCAGAGGGAGAGAAGGCAGGGAGGGGGGAGAAAAAGAGACACACACATTGAAGTGAGAAACATCAATCAGTTGCCTCTCATACATGCCTCAACTGGGTATCAAACCCACAAACTTTTGATGTTTGGGATGACACTCCAATCAAGAGCCACTTGCCAGGGCAGGTTAGATTAGTTACTTGAGATTTTTCTTGTTGTTTGAACAAGAAATGCTATGAATTTCTGTAATGCTATGAATTTCCTGTTGTGACTACTTTCCAGTGTTCCATAGATTTTAGGTTGTTGTGCTCTCATTTTGTCTCAAAGTATGTTTAACATCATTGTTTACTCATTCTTTTTTTAGTAATATGTTATTTAGCCTCCTTGTGTATGTCTTACAGTTATTCTTGTAATTTATTTCTACTTTCATACCATTGTGGTCAGAGAAGGTGCTTGATGTGATTTCAGTCTTGAATTTATTGAGACGACTTGTGTGCTTAACAGGTGGTCTGCCATAGGAAATCATTCATGTAGACTTGAAAAGAATGAATATTTTTTTCTTTTAGGAAAAATACTCTGAAAATACCAATTAAATCCATCTGGTTTAATGTATTGTTTAAGGCCAGTGTTTCTTTTTTGATTATTTTGTCTGGAAGATCTATACATTGATGTGACTGGCTGTTAAAATCTACTACTAGGACTGTATTACTGTTAATATCTCCTGTACATGTCCATTGAAGATTTGCTTTGTAAAATTAAGTGTTTATTTTTTGGGTGCATAAATGTCTACAAGTGTTACTTATATTCTCTTGTTGTATTGATCTCTTTAGCATTATGTAATGTTCTTCGTCTCTTATTATAGCCTTTGTTTTAAAGTCTATTTGATCTAAGCATTGCTACCCCAGATTTTTTGTTTCTTTGCTTCCACTTGTGTGAAATAATATTTTATTTCTTTCAATCCATGTGTGTCTTTCATTCTCAGGTGGGTCTTTTGTAGATAGTGTATATATAGGTCTTCTTATCCATCGACTATCCATTGTCTTTCTCTTGGAACATTTAATCCCTTTTTACTTAGTGATTTTTAGACATGTAATAATTGCCATTTTATTCTTTCTAATTAGGATCTGCTTTTTGTGTTTTGTTTTTTTTTCTTAAAGAAGTCCCTTTAATGTTTCTTATAGTACTGTTTTGGTGGTAATGCATTCCTTTTTAGCCTTTTCTGGAAAGCTAGTAATTTCTCCTTCCATTTTAAAGATAGCCTTGCTGAGTAGAGTAGTATTGGTTGCAGATTCTTGCTTTTCTTCACTTTGAATATTTTGGGCCAATCTCTTCTAGCCAGAAGTGCTTCTGTTGAGAAATCAGCTGACAGTGTTATGGGAGTTCCACTGTAGGTAAATGACTATCCTACTCTTACAGTTGAGTCTGTTTTTCTTTAATCTCTGGCATTTTCATTATGATGTGTCTTGGTATGTCCTCTTTTGGTTTATCTTTTTGGAGACGCAGTGCTTTCTGGAAGTTTGTATCTATTCCCTTTGCCAGGTTCAGCAAGTTTTCAGTCATTATTTCTCCAAGTAGATTCACAGTAGCTTGCTCTCTTTCTCTTGCCCTGATGATTGGTACCCATATCATGCAGGTATTGTTACTCTTCATGTTGTCCCAGAAGTTCCTTAAACTATTCTCATCTTTTAAAATTCTGTATTCTTTTTGTTGCTTTGATTTGGCATTTTTTCTACCTTATTTTCTAAAACTTTGATTCAGACCTCTTAATTCATCAAATCTGCTGTTAATTCTTGTTAGAGTATTCTTTACTGTAGATATTGTATTTTTCATTTCTAATGGATTCTTTTTAATAATTTGCCTCCATTTCATTGAGTTCTTTTTCTGGGAATTTCTCCTGTTCTTTCATTTGGCGCATGTTTCTTTGTCATTTCATTTTGGCTGCATCTCTGTGTTTGTTTCTGTGTATTAGGCAGATCTGCCTAATACACAGATGTTGTGGCCTTGTATAGTAGGTATCCTGTGTATAGTCTCTCTGATCACCTGAGCTTTGTGCTCCAGAAATGTCCCTTCTGTGGATTACATTTGAGCCCCGTTGTTGTAGTTGTGTCTTCTTTGGTATTGGCCTATCAATGGGTGGGATTGACCCTTAGGCTGGTTGACTGTGAGAACTGACCCATTCCATAGTACATAAACTGCTGTGTGGAGACTCACTGCATACAGGGACCGGTGTGGACTATCATTGGGGGATGGGGACACAGACAGAGCAGGATGGGGGCAAGGCAGAGCAGGATGGGTGGGACCTTCTAGCTGGGCCTGTCATGCCTAGAATCCCTCATCTCCTCCACTCCTAGCTCTTTAGCCTCTCTTCCTCCCTAAGGTATCACCAACAGGTACTATAACACTGCTTTCCCAAACGAAGCTTAAGGTGAATGAAGTGATGTCAGATGTAGGGAACTGTATTCAAAACCATGCAATCATGTTTACTTTGACTAGGAAACGCCACTTCTAGAGACGTAGCCTAAATAAGTAAAGATTTATGGATACAGATGTATTGGTGTATGAACTACCTCTCACTGGAGGTGCATGTGTTTGCTCTCTGTTCCCTTAGAAAATACCGACTTTGGAGAGTTTTCTACACCACAAGTTTTCTACACCTCTCTGGCCTTGGGTTGTGAGGATAGCTTTGCAGCTTGTGGTTAGTCTCTCCAGATTTTAACATTTTTCTCATTTTCATCTAGGGCACATGAAGAGCCAGACATTGCCTCACTGCTTTCTGGCCTACGGGTCACGCATAACACAGCAGTCTCTACCCCCAGATGATGCACACATTTACCAAAAGGACCTCTTATCTTACATCTGATCTCTAACCTATCAAGGATTCCCTTTCCCATAACTACTAAGCAATTTCACATTAAAACACACACACACAAATATATTACACAAAAGGTGCGTATTATAAGATTCCATTTATAGGAAATATCCAGAACCAGTAAAGGAACAGACATAGAAAGCAGACTAGGGATTGCCAGGGATAGGGAGAGTGAGGAGTATTTTGGTGCAGGGTTTCCTTTCAGGTGATGGAACATTCTCCAAGATAGGGCTGATGCTTTGCCCAGTATTGGAAATAGGCCAACACACTTAGGAATGGCAAAAATTAATAACTTTTACTTGGTATTTAAAATGAATCTCACCATAGAAGAGGCATGATAAAAGAAAAAAATAATTAAAAAACTCACCCCAGATAATAAAATTAAATAAATAGAATATGAACTCAAGCCACAGAAAAAAGAAAAATATAACAAAGAAATTAAAAACAAAAGTTCAAAGTTGGGGGTGAAACAAATGTTTCTGATAGGAGAGAGTGAGCAGCAGGGTCAAGAAGCTGCCCTAGTGCTGTCCCTGATGCATTTTCCAGAGACAGCTCTTCTATGACAGGAACCAGAACAGGTTCAGGATAGGGTTCTTCAGGCAGAGGTAGTGGGGTCTCAGTTAGGTCAGGAGATGCTGCACAGGCCGGCCCCACTTCTAGAGGTGACACAGCCACTGTGGATGGATATCACTCCAGGTCTGGAATAGCCTATAGGTATTCCCCTGTATGGGATATAGCACTGGAGCTGGCTCTGCCTCCTGGGCTAGAGCTAGATTTGTGAGAGGGTAAAAGATAACATAGGCGCCTGCATTTCCATGTGTCCCTCCCTCCCCCTGAGAATGAACATAGCAGCAACCCCAAACCCACCACAAGACATTCTCCTGGCAAGTGGTCCTGCAGGTGAGTGGTCTTAGACAGGTCTTTGCTTTTTTATTATTTCTTGGAATGCTTCCTGTATGTCTGGCACCAACACCTCCCCATATCCTAAAATGCACCTCAACTGCCCATTAAACCTTCACATCTGACCTTTTCACCCTTAGGCTCTGCCTCCATGGGCTACTGGCCCCAGGGTTTAGTTGTTTAGACTTGGACGTGTGATGTTCCTGGTTGGGGTTTGACATTGTGAGCTTCTAGTGTAGCCTGAGTGGCTTTGTGGGGAGGTATCCTTGTCTGGTCATCCATGGCCCTGGTTGCAATGACCCTCAGGTGCTCACATTAACCGGGCTTCTCTAGCCCTTCATGGTGTGACATACTTGCTTCTCACTGGTGGAAATGGGGTGTAGGTTTCCATCAACCAGCTGCTCCCCAGTGTACCTGGGTGGTTGATCTTTGCAATGAGAATGAAAGGCAGAAGATCTGGATCCTCAAGCCACTGCTTCTGTCCCCTGGACCTTCTGCTCCTAGAGCAGGCCCAGCTATGTATGTGCACAGACCTCCACCCAGGGGAAGTGAGATTCACCTCCAGGGTTTGGATAGACCTGAGGCCATTACACATACTTCCAGCCCACACAGACAGCCTTCACTTGGGGTGTGAACATGACACCCACACTCGTTAACCTGTTCCTGCTCCAGGCAGGCCCTCCACAAATAATCCGTGCTTACACACACACACACACACACACACACACACACACACACATACACACACACACACACCACGGAGGTGATATAGGACTGGTCAGGGGGGAATATAGTGGTCGTCTGGCCCAAAGAAACCCCCTCTGTGTTACCTGTAGGCCCCCTGTGAAATGGGCCACAGGTATCTGGGCTGCATCCAGACCCAGCAGGGGCAGTGATGGGACAGACTATTACGGCTGGCTCTGTGGAGGCCATGGTCCTAAGATTTGTGCAGATAACGGGAATATACTTTCATGGTAAATCTTTCTTCACAGGAGACCAGGGTGGGGGCTTTTAGAATGTGGCTGCCTGGATAGCAGGGTTCCAAGTTCCATTGGAGTCAGATGGTGAAGTTCCTGCCTGGGTATCTTAGCCCCAAGGACAATCACTTCACACAATTGCAGTGAATTCACTTCCTGAGAAAAGAACAATAAGGTCAGTACATGAGTCCCTACCCTGAGAGTCTCCTCAAACTAGGGTGAGATAAACAATACAAACAATAAATTTTATTTATAACTAAAATAAATTACACTGTGAGGTAAATAAAGGGAAAATTCCAAACATTACAGTAAAAAAAAAAAAAACACACACACACAACACCTGTGCTTGGAATGGGAGATTCCATGAAAAAGACCACAGGCCTCTGGGCTAATTCTGAACAAAAGCGCCCATTGGGGAGGTGGGGCATCTCAGACATGTATTTGTATATGCAGTGCCTCTCCTTGGAAGAGTATGTGTTTGCCTCTGTCACATTTGAAAATACCAACTATGGAGCATTTTCTGTCTCTCAGCTTTTAGCATTTTTGTCTTTTTTATCTAGGGCACAGGAAGAGCCAGACATTGCCTCACTGCCTTCTGGTCCAGAGGTTCCACTTAGCACAGTGCTATCTACCTCATGATGCTGCACACACATAATCAAAAGAGCTTCTCCTCTTACATCTGATCTCTAACCTATCTGGGATTCCCCTTTGCCATAGCTAACAAGAAACTTCACATAAAAACAAATATAAATATGTGAGCAGACACAAAAAGGCATGAATTGTAAGATTTCATTGATAGGAAACATCCAGTATCAGTAAAGGATCAAAGACAGAAAGCAGAGGAGGGGTTTCCAGGAGCAGGAAGAATGGGAAAGGGAGTACTATTGGTGCAGGTTTCCTTTGGGGTGATGGATCATTCTCCAAGAAGGTAAGTTTGATGTTTTGCCCAATATTGGAAATAGGCCTTCATGCTCAGAAATGGAATAATTTAAAATACAAACAATGACTTTCATTTAGTAATTAAAATCAGTCATGCCATTGAAAAGGCAGGATAAAAGAAGAAAAATGAAAAAAAAATCGCAGGACCCCCAGATAATAAAATTAAATAAATAGAAAATGAACTCATGCCACAGAGAAAAGAAAAGAATGATGAAAAGAAACAAAAGGAAAAGGTCAAAGGGGGGATAAAATAAGGGCTTCTCATAAGAGGGGAACAGCAGGTTCAAGAAGCTGGTCTGAGCTGTTCCTGATGTATTTTCTAGAGGCAGCTTTTCCTCTCTGGCAGGAACCAGGGTAGGATCAGGAGAAGGGTCCTCATGCAGGTGTAGCGGGGCCTCAAGTTAGGCCAGGATATGCTGCCCAAGCAGGTCCTAGTTTTCTAGAGCTGTAGATGGAAGGGCCATCAGGATTGGTAGGATGTTTACAAGTGGATATTCCTTAAGGTGTGAAGTGGGTTTCAGGTCTGTCCCTGCATGGGACCCCTTGTGATGTGTGATGCTTGCTGTGCCTTCTGGGCTGGTGTGAAGTTGTGAGAGAAGAAAAGTTCATCCACATGCCTGCATTTTCATGAGCCCCCCAAAGACAGATCACTGCTCCAGCCCAGGACCCACCATGGGACTTCCTCCTGGCCTGCAGTCTACCAGATGAGTGGTCAGAGGCAGGTCTTTGCTCTTTTCCTACCTCTGGGAATGCTTCTTGTGTGTCTGACTTTGGTCTCTCGATAAGTGCATGCATATGCACCTCCATTCCCATCCAACCTTCACCTCTGCCATCTTCTCCTCCTTGATCTCTATTTCTTTGGGCTACAGGTCCCTGTGCTCAGTTGTTTGGACTTGGACATGGTGCTCAGGTTGGAGTTAGGAATTGAGAGCTGCCTGTGGAGCCTTGGTTCCCCAGACCACCAGGTATGCACACTATCCTGGTTGCTTTAGCCCTTCATGGTGTGACACACCTGCTTCTCACTGATGAAAATGGGATGTAGGTTTCCATCACCCAGCTGTAGGTGTGAATGCCTTAAGTCTTGCCCAGCCCTAGTTGCTGTTGCATTTGCCTCATCTACCTTCTGCTCCAGCATTAGGCTCAGCCATATGTATTCACAGACCTCACCCAGGGCAAATGAGAGTCACCTCCAGGACTCAGGATAGACCTCAGGCAAGAGGGCATACACTCTAGGTCCACCCAGCCAGCCTTGGCCTGAGATATGAATATAAACCTCCTTAAACACAGAAATGCACAAACACCTGGGGACACAGGTAGAAGCCATAGTACTGCTCAGAGGACATCAGAGTGCTGGTCTGACCTGATGAAAACCTCCTGGGGCCTCCTTGTATTACATCTGGGACCCCTCTGAAACGGGCCACAGGCATCTGAGCTGCATCTGCACCCAGCACTGGCAGTGGTGGGACAGACTATCATGGCTGGTGCTATGGAGGCCATGGCTTTGGAACTTGTGCACACAGCTGGGGAACAAATGCTTCTTTCCAAGTGACCACAGTAGGAGCTGTGTTAGAATGTGGCTGCTTGGATAACGGGGTTCTACGTTTGATTTGACTTCACTGCCTGGCTTCCTATCCCTGAGGGAACAGCAGGTCAGACCATTGCTGTGGTGACTTCACTTTCTGACAAGAGCAGTGAGGTCACTGACTAGGCCCCAACCCAAAGTGTCTCCTCATACTAGGTCAATATAAACAATAACTTTTATTTGAAACTTAAATAAATTACATCATGAGAAAAATACAGGGTAATTCTTTTAAACATTTAAGGATTGGGGTAACACAACCTATACTTGGGGTAGGAGATCCAGTGAAAAGGACCACAGGCATTTGGGCTGATTCTGAACAAAAGCACGCATCAGGGAGGTGGGGCATCTCTGACATGTATTGGGGATGTGTAGTGCCTCCTTGGAAATGCATGTGTCTGTCCTCTGTCCCTTTAGAAAACACCAGCATTGGAGAGTTTTCTGAATCACAGGAATGTGACACCTCTCTTTGACCTTGGGTTGTGAGAACAGCTTTCCAATTTATGGTTGGTCATTCCTGCTTTTAGCATTTTTTCATTTTGATCTTGAGCACAGAAAGAGCCAGACATTGCCTCACTGCCTTTTGGCCCAGGGGTTTCTAGTGGCTTTGGGTCTAGCTGTTCAGACTTGTATTTGATGCACAAGGTTGTTGTCAGAAATCAAGAGCTGATGTAGAACCTTGTTGGCTTTTGAAGGAGGAGTCCATCTTTGCCCATCCATGGTCCTGGTTCCTCAGATACCCAGGTAACCACACTAACATCGGGCCATCATGCTCAGGAAAGCCAAGTGGTAAAATATAAATGATAACTTTTATTTAGAACTTACAATAAATGACACCATCAAAATGTAAGGATAAAGAAAAAAATGAAAATGAAATAAAAATTCCAAGATCCCAGATTATAAAATTAAATAAATAGAAAACAGAATCATACTGTGGAGTTGAGAAAAATAGAACAAAGAAAGAAAATAAAAGAAAAGGTCAAAGATAGGGGATAAAACAAGAGCTTCTCATGGGATAGGGGCAGCAGCAGGTTCAAGAAGCTGCTCTGAGCTGTCCCTGATGCATTTTCCAGAGGCAGCTCCTCCTCTCTGGCAGGAGCCAGGGCAGGTTTGGGGGAGGGTTCTTAGGCAGGGGCCCTGTGGCCTCAGGTCAGGAGGTGCTGCACAGGCTGGCCCAGTATAGAGCTGTGGCTGGAGTGGCCACCAGTGGTGGCTGGCTTAATAGAGTTGGAAATTCTCCGTGGTCTGTAGTGGATTCCAGGTTTATAGTGGCATCCTGGTCTGTAGTGGTTCCATTGTCTGTCCTTGCATGGGACCCCTTGTGATGTGTGACATGCTTGCTCTGCCTCTTGCGCTGGTGTGAAGTTTCAAGAGGAGAAAAGTTAACCCACATGGTTGCATTTTCATGAGTCCCCCTGCCACCCTCCCCCCCCAAACAAAAACAAAAACAAAAACAAAACAACCAGATCACTGCTCCAGCCCAAGACTCACCAGGGGACTTCCTCCGGGCTTGCACTCCAGCAGATTGGTGGTCTGAGGCAGGTCTTTGCTCTTTTACCATCACTGGGAATGCTTCTTGGGTGTCTGGCACTGGTCCCTCTCCATAAGCTCATGCATATGCACCTCCACTCCCACCCAACCTTCACTTCCACCATCTTCTCACCCTTGGCTCTGCTTCTTTGGGCTACAGGTTCCTGTGCTCAGTCATTTGGACTTGGACACGGTGCTCAGGTTGGAGTTAGAAATTGAGAGCCTTGGTTGCTTATGGGGAGAAAACCTTCCCTGATACACCATCATCCTGGTTCCCTACACCTTCAGGTGCGCACACTAACAGGGCTGCTCTGTCCTTTCACAGTGCTTTTCACTGGTGGAAATGGGGTGTAGGTTTCCATGTACCAGGCTGCTCCCTGCACTCCATTGTTCTTGGGGGTTGAGCTCTACATTGACAGTGAAGGGCAGCATGTCCTTAAGCCCTAGTTGCTGCTGCTTTTGCCTCCTGGACCTTTTGAATCCTAATCAGGCCCAGCCCTGTCTACGCACAGTTCTCCACCGAGGGCAAATGTGATTCACCTCCAAGACTCGAGATAAACCTGAGGCAGAGGGCACTGCACACACTCTAGGTCCACCCAGCCAGCCTTGACCTGAGGTATGAATATAAATCTCCTTACACAGAAATACTCACATGTCTGGGGACACACATGGGTGGAAGACACAGAGGTGCACAGGGGTATCAGAGTGGTGGTCTGGCCTGAAGAAAACCTCCCTGGGCCTCCCTGTGTTGTCTTCAGGCTCCTTGTGAAATAGGCCACAGGCGTCTGGGCTGCATTCGCAGTGGCAGTGGTAGGACAGATGCTCATGGATGACTCTATGGAGACTGTAGCCTCAGGACTTGGGCAAACAACAGGGCATCACGCTATCAGGCCAAGTGCTGCTTCACAGGGGATTGGAATATAGGGGCTGTTTTAGAATGTGGCTGCCTGAATAGCAGGGTTCTAAGTTTGGGTGGGGTCTTTTGTCTGGCAATAAGGTCACTCACTGCCTGGCTTCCTGTTCCTAAGAGAGCTTCATGTCAGACATTTGCTGTGACTCCACTTTCTCACAAGAGCAGTGAGGTCACTGCCCCAACACAGAGTATCTCCATACACTAGATTAATATAAACAATCACTTTTATTTATAACTCAAATAAATTACATTGTGAGGAAAATAAAAGGAAATTCTTTTAAACATTAAAAGTGTTCTAAGGGTGAGGGTGAAACACCTTGTGCTAGGATTGGGAGATTCCATGAAAAGGGCTACAGGAGTCTGGGTTGATTTTATACAAAATGGCACACCAGGGCGATCAGGCACCTCTGACATGTATTGGAATGTGCAGTGCCTCTCCTTGCCCTCTTTCCCTGTAGAAAAAACAGAGTTTGGAGAGTTTTCTACACCACAGGGATGTGATACTTCTCTCTGGCCTTTGGTTGTGAGGATTGCTTCCCAGCATGTGTGGTTTGTCTCTCCAGCTTTTAGCATTTCTTGTCTTTTTCATTGAGGGCACAGGAAGAGCAAGACATTGCCTCACTGCCTTCTGGTCCAGGGGTTCCACTTAGCACAGTGCTCTCTATCACGAGATGATGCGCACATGTATCAAAAGGGCCTCTTTTTTTACATCTGATCTCTAACCTATCTGGGATTCCCCTTTGCCATAACTACAAGAAACTTCACATAAAAACAAATGTAAGTATTTGAGCAGACACAAAAGGCACGTATTGTAAGATTTCATTTATAGGAAACTTACAGAATCAGTAAAGGAACAAAGACAGAAAGCGGATGAGGGGTTGCCAGGGACAGGAAGAGTAGGGAGGGAGTACTTTTGGTGCAGGGTTTCCTTTGGGATGATGGAACATTCTCCAAGAAGAGAGGGTTTGATGTTTTGCCCAGTATTGGAAACAAGTCTTCATGCTCAGAAATGAAAAAAATGTAAAATATAAACAATAACTTACTTAGCATTTAAAATTAATCTCTCCATCAAAAAGGAAGGATAAAAGAAGAAAAAAATAAAAGTCCCAAGACACCCAATAATAAAATTAAATAAAAAGAAAATGGACTAGTGCCATGAAGAAAAGAAAAACAACAATTAAAACAAAAATCAAAGGTTAAAATTGGGGGTGAAATAGGTATTTCTGATGGGAGAGGGTGAGCAGCAGTCAAGAAGCTGCTCTAAGCTGGCCCTGGTGCGTTTTCCAGAGGCAGCTCCCCTTCTCTAGCAGGAACTGGGGCAGGATCAGGAGTGGGTTCTTCAGGCAGGGGTGGTGGAGCCTCAGGTCAAGAGATGCTGCACAGGCAGGCCCCAATTGTAGAGTTGGGGCTGGAGCCACCACCATGATTGTAGGACCCAGTAAGTGGATATCCTGCCAGGTGCTGAGTTGGGTCCAGGTCATCCCTGTACAGTGCTCCTAGGGATGTAGTACAGATGTTAAAGCAGGAGCTGTCTCTGCTTTTTGGGTTGGTGGAAAACATCATGCAGATGTGCCTGCATTTCCACCCCACCTTTCAAAGACAGAACACAGCAGCAGCCCAGGACCTACCAGAGGATGTCCTCCTGTCTGGCAGTCCAGCTGATGGGTGCTCTGAAGCAGGTCTTTGCTTTTTCTCAGCGCTGGGAATGCTCTCTCTGTGTTTGGCACCAGTCCTTCCCATGCCCTGACATGTACCCTCAACCCTACCCCCACCTTCTCTTCTCCCACCTTCGCATCCTTGGCTTGAACTGCATGGGCTATTGGCCCTGGGTCTAGTTGATTGGACTTGGACATGGTGCTCCAAGTTGGAGTTAGAAATTGAGAGCTTCCTTTGGAGCCTTTGTGGCTAGGGGAGGAATCCTTCTCTGCCCATGCATAGTCCTGATTGCTCGGGTGCCCACACTAATTTTGAACCTTCATGTTCAGGGATGGCAAATGGTAAAGTATACATAGTAATTTTTATTTAGTATTTACAATGCATCACACAATCGAAAATGAAGGCTAAAGAAAAAAAAGTGAAATCACAACAAAAATTCCAAAACCCCAGATAATAAAAAATAAATAAATAGAAAACAGAATCATGTTGTGGAGTTAAGAAAAACAGAACAAAGAAATAAATAAAAGAAAAAGGTCAAAGATGGGGGAATAAAACAAGAGCTTCTCATGGGATAGGGGCAGCAGCAGGTTCAAGAAGCTGCTCTGAGCTGTCCCTGATGCATTTTCCAGAGGCAGCTCCTCCTCTCTGGCAGGAGCCAGGCCAGGTTTGGGGGAGGGTTCTTAGGCAGGAGCCCTGTGGCCCCAGGTGAGGAGGTGCTGCACAGGCTGGCCCAGTATAGAGCTGTGGCTGGAGTGGCCACCAGTGGTGGCTGGCTCAGTAGAGTTGGAAATTCTGTGGTCTGTAGTGGATTCCAGGTCTATAGTGGCATCCTGGTCTGTAGTAGTTCCATGTCTGTCCCTGCATGGGACCCCTTGTGATGTGTGACATGCTTGCTCTGCCTCCTGGGTTGGTGTGAAGTTGCAAGAAGAGAAAAGTTCACCCACATGGTTGCATTTTCATGAGCCGCCCAGAGACAGATCACTGCTCCAGCCCAAGACTCACCAGGGGACTTCCTCCGGGCTTGCAGTCTAGCAGATTGGTGGTCTGAGGCAGGTCTTTGCTCTTTTACCATCACTGGGAATGCTTCTTGGGTGTCTGGCACTGGTCCCTCTCCATAAGCTCATGAATATGCACCTCCACTCCCACCCAACCTTCACTTCCACCATCTTCTCACCCTTGGCTCTGCTTCTTTGGGCTACAGGTCCTTGTGCTCAGTTGTTTGGACTTGGACACGGTGCTCAGGTTGTAGTTAGAAATTGAGAGCTGCCTGTGGAGCCTTGGTTTCTTAGGGGGAGAAAACCTTCCCTGATACACCATCATCCTGGTTCCCTAGATCAAGTGTGCATACTAATGGGGTTGCTCTGGCCATTCACGCTGCTTCTCTCTGGTGGAAATGGGATGTAGGTTTCTATCTACCAGGCTGTTCCCTGCACTGTCAGCAGGCAGTGGAGGCCTCAAGTCTTGCTCAGCTCTGTGTGTGCACAGACCTCCATCCAGAGCAAATGTTATTCTCCTCCAGGGCTTGAGATAAAACTGAGGCAGAGGGCACTGCACACACTCTAGGACCACCCAGCCCAGCCATGACCTCGGGTATGAATATAAATCTCCTTACATGGAAATACTCATATATGTGGAGACACATATCGGTGGAAGACAGAGCTGCACAAGGGTGATCAAAGTGGTGGTGTTTGGCCTGAAGAAAACCTCCCTGTGTTATATCTGGAACCCTTGTGAAAGGGCCCACAGGTTTTTGTGCTCTATCTGGACCCTACAGTGGCAGTGACTGGTCGTATGGAGGTCATGACCTCAGGACTTGGGCAGGCAACAATGGAACATCCTATTATGGCAAATCTTTCTTCACAGGTGACCTTGGTAGGAGCTGTTTTAGAATGTGGCTGCCTGGATAGCAGGGTTCTATTGGGGTCTATTGTTAGGTAGTGAGATCACTGCCTAGTTCCCTGTCTGTGAGTAAGGGTCACATCAGACAATTGCAGTGACTTTATTTCCTGACAAGAGCAGTGGGCTCACTGTCTGGTCCCCAACCCAGAGCATCTCCTCAGCCTAGGACAATATAAACAATAACTTTTATTTAAAACTTATATAAATTACATCAGGAGGAAAATAAAGGGTGATTCTTTTAAACATTAAAAAATGTTCTAAGGGTCGGGGTAAAACAACCTGTGCTTGAAATGGGAGATCTTATTTAAAGGGCCACAGATGTCTGGACTGATTCTGAACAAAACTGCCCATCAAGGAAGTGGAGCATCTCTGACATGTATTGGGTGTGCAGTACCTCTCCTTGAAAGTGCATGTGTTTGTCCTCTATCCCCTTAGAAAACATTGACTTTTGAGACTTGTTCTTGAGAATTCATTATTGTACTGTAATTATCATTTATATCTTTTGTGATACGCCCTTTAAAAATATTAACTAAACTAGAGGCCCGATGCACAGAATTCATGCAAGAGTAGGCCCTTGCAGGCCCCAGCTTTGTCTGGAAAATTGTCCAGATAGTCAACCCACTGTTCAGCCATTCACTTGATTTGCATATTATGCTTTTATTATTTTAGACTACAAGCCTGGTACATGTAATCCATGCATTTGGTGCTGGCTGGGGGTGGGTCCCCCAGACTGACCTGTGCTCTCCCACTGTCCTGGAGCTCCATGATAGGTTGCCCCAAAGAGATAGGCCCTGCCCACCTGGCCAGGGCTCCTTGATGGATTTCCCCAAAGGGGTAGGCACTGCCAACCTGGCCGGGGTTCCTCAATAGATTGCCCCCACAGAGGGAGGCCCAGGCTACTCACTGTAGCACTTTTGGCCAGGTAGCCTGGGCCTCTCTGTCTGACTCTGTAATAGGAAAATTTATACTCCTCATATCTGTGTGTAGCCCATTTATGTTGTCTAACAGCTGGGTTCCTAGGTGCAGAAGGGTGGTATAGGTGTAAGGTAAGAGGAACTTTGAGGTATTTGTGGACTTGTAGAACCCCTTGGATATATTCCAGCAGCTTCTGTTCTTGTGACCTTTTCACATAAAAAGCTATTTTGTATGGTGTCTGCAGCCAGAAATCTTGGCTTCAAATCTCTTCTGAGGCATGTAAGTTTGTCAGTATTACTTGTTTTTTCTCATCTTAGTTTGCTCATATCTTTGTGTAGAGGCATTTTATAATCCCCAACTTTTGAGTTGTAGTGAGAATTAAATAAGAAAACCTACATAAAGCACCTGCATAGGTGTTGGCTCATTGTAGTGTTCAACTATGTTTCTGTTACTTCTCTTTTTTTGCTTTTCAAAGTTCTTAATTTAACCCAAGTGTTGTTGTTGACAATGGAGATTTACAAAAATCCAAATTCTGGAAACTTACATTTGGATTCCGTTACTTTGTCTTCAAGAGATTTTTCTTTTTAATATATGACCAGTGGTTGTTTCATGCTTATCCCTTCATTTGACTACTTACTTCAATAACGCAACAATTAGAATTTGACATGGATTTCTCATTTACAAAGACCGGAGTATGCATCATGTTAAATGTTGGACATCACCCATTTATCCATCTCATCTTAAAATTGAACAAAAAGAGACCTAAAACGTTTCATGACATACTTAAGGAAACGCAGCTTACAATGTGAGGAGAGTTGGGGTATGAACTCATTTCTTCTCATTTCAGTTCATCATAAAATGGTACTACAAATTTCAGCCTCACATCATGCTGATTCTTCTCCAGGAGGGTGTGGATCATTGGTGTATTAAGAGTCCCTCCTGTGGTGAATAGCACACTGTTGATATCCAGTGAATGTAGAATAAATGAGTAATTCAATCATATGAAGGGATTATTTTATACACCTTAACTGGATAGAACTTCCCATCCACATTTACTATGATGGATAAAGATTTGGATATAGATTCCAGTTGTGAAAATATCTTCAGTTCCATCCTTCTGGTCGATCTCCTCTCTGGCTCTCATCCCATAAAATAATCTGGGTTTTCCATTTTTTCTCCAGATCTAGAGTAAATTGGGTTAAACATTACCCCTCAGTTTTATGGTTTAGAAAGGTACAAAGCCCTCTTCAGTATTTCTGAAAATTCAAGGGGACATTTCACTGTAGTCTATTGACTCTGGTTTCTACTCATGCAACTTTCCTCTTCATTTAATTGATCCTAAAGAAAAATTTCTTGTTTGCTTTGATTTATATGCATACACACACACACACACACACACACACACACACACTCATAAAGTAGCTTTATTTAAGATTTGGAAGAGAAAAAAAGTCTTGGTAATGCAAATAACTTTCTAAAATGTTGGCATCCTTTTTCTTAAAAGTCTTAGTCATACTACTTCATAGAATTTCACTGGCCCTCCTCCCCAATGTGCTTAGGCTCTGTGCATCTTGGAGAACCTGCCTGTCACTTCTGGCTTTTCTATTTTCTCTATTTTTAGTAAAAAAATCACCATTCTTATTTCATGCAATGCAGACTTGTTTTTTCAGTTGACATCTTGAGTAGGCTACACCCCAATCATGAGTGTGTAGAAAAGATTGAGAAGGTGGGAATGGAGGCAATACTTTTTACCTTCCATCCCAAGTCTTACTTAGCCTTTTTATATTTGTACTAGAGGTCTGATGCACGAAATTCGTGCAAGGGGCTCAGTCCTGGCAGCCCTCATTGCCTCACGGCCCCACCCACTGGTAGTTCTGGAAGGTTGTTATGGAAGGGCATTCCACTGTGTGGTCTAATTAGAGTATTAGCTCTTTATTATATATAATACTAGAGGCCCGATGCATGAATTCATGCAAAAGTAGGCCTTCTTTCACCCGACTGCTGGCACCAGTTTCCCTCTGTCACCTGGGACCCGGCTTCCCTCCAGCCACACCTGGGAACTGACCAGGCTTTCTTCCTTTTCTTGCAGCCCTGGCTTCGTCTGGCAGGTTGACCAGTCTAATTAGCATATTATGCTTATATTATTATAGACAAGAGGCCCAGCGCACAATTAAATCATGCGTGCGTAGGGTCCCCTAGATTTAGCCTAACATCAGGGCCATGTCTCTCACTCTATGATGCCTTGCATTCTCCACAGACACTGCTGGTGCCCCTTGATGCTCCAGAGATGCTTCCAGCACCCCACAATGCTCTGCCAACGCTACTGGTGCCTGGGGGGCAGTGCGGAGGGAGGCCAAGAGGTGCTCCAGTACCTCCTGGTGATCTGTCTTTTGTTCATTCTGCTGTTATGGCATCACAACCACAGGTCTTTTATGATATAGATAGAAAGATGTTCTTGGAGTGGTAACACCTCTGGCTTCTCTGGAATCCTGGTCCATTTCACCTTTGGGAGGAGGAGTTACTTACCTGATTGATGTCTGAAAAACATGAACTAATGTGATTGTCTCAGCTTCTTCCTTTTGCATTTCCTTGGCCTGTATGCAGAGACAGGCACTATTTACACATAGTTAGGAGCATATCACACACTGCTCAGTATCTGACTTCCTCACTTTAGATGGAGGACATTTTAAAGAGTCCTCTTTAACTTTGGGCTTTTTTTTTTAAAGAGAAACAGAGCATGAATTGTGAGGAACCAGTAGTATATCAACCATTACCATCCTCAGAAGCTGGTAAACATAATATGTAAGCTTCCCTGTAGGGTGTGACATGTTTTCTGTCACATTATTTCTAGAGGCCCGGTGCTTAAAATTCATGCACGGATGGGGTCCCTAAGCCTGGTGAGTGAACAGGTCCGATCAGGACCAGGCCAATCAGGGCCTGAAGGCCCTGGTGGCGTTGGGAGAGGAGGTAATGGAAGCTAGGTCAGGTGCAGAAGGAACAGACATCAGATGCCGAAGTAAATGTATGTACCAGGTACCACCATAAATATGTTTTTTTTTTATTTTTATACTTTCTATTGTTATTACTTTGATTTTATTATTTCCTATTTTTGCCTTTTTTTCTCTTATACTGTTTTTCTGAAGTCAATCAGATTGACAGAGAATGCACAAAGATAGACAGGTGTTTGCCTTGGGTTGGGGAAATTATTCACCTTTATAATGATTGACACATCAAGGCCCTGGATCAAGCAACCAAGAGAGGTTCAGATAATTTAGTGTAACATGACCTATACAGGCTATGCACAAAGTTGCATCTGGGAGTCCCAAAAGAATGAGCAGCAGGAGTGGGAAGCAAGAATATATGCAAAGCCAATCCTAGCCAAGACCAGAAAACTTACTGGATTTTAGTACAGGCCACAGGGGAGGACGTCCAGTGGTTATTACACAATTTTATATAATAAAGAGGTTATATGCAAATTGAACATCACACCCTCACAATATGGCAGCACCCACAAGGGGGTGGGGCTGGCTACTCCATGCATCTGCCACCAGAGTTCCCTCAGCCCCATCAAAGGCCTCAAGTCCTCCTGCACCCCCCACTGACTGACAGCTCGCCCAGGCTCCTCCCAACAAGTTGCCCATACCTCTCTTCCTCCCTCCCCTGAAGCCTGACTGTGGTGTCCAACAAATTGGAAGTTATAAATCATGTCATTGACAATATCCTCCATTCCTCAGCCCCTCGTGGGGTCCCCTCAACCCCACTAGGAGCCTCCAAGGTGCAGGCAAGCCTCAGATAGTGGCTGCCCAGCTGCCCAGGGCTGCCCTAAGGCACAGGTAATCAGGGTCAGCCGAGGCTTGGGTGCTGGCAGTGGCAGCAACAGACGTGTGATGAGGGTGTCACCTTCCCCTGAACGCTGGGTTGCCTTCCTGAGGGCTCCCAGACTGTGAGAAGGGGCAGGCCGAGCTGAGGGACCCCCACTTCAGTGCATGAATTTTTATGCACCAGGCCTGTAGTGTAGAAAGAAAGTGATGAGCTCACCCTTGGTCTTGATCTGTCTCTTTCCCAGAAGAGTTCACCTGTAGGGTTCCTCATGGTTTGTCAAATTTGCAATTGCTTGCTGGCTAGTAATGTGTGGGGTAGGGCATCAAAATCTACTTGGTAAGAATTCTGGGCTGGGATATGTATCAAGAGGGTTGTCAGGACCCCTATAGTGAAGGCTAAGCCCCATTTAGCCAGAGAACAAATCAGAAGCTAGGGTGAAGTACAGGTGCTGCCCATGACCACCTACTTCACCCCATGAAGTATAGAGACAAGTCTGAGGCTCAGTGACTAACAGACATACATACCTAGGACACATCCTGGAATATGACATTCTGTAACTGCAAATACCTTGTTCTTAACTTTGCTTATCTACAAATCTATTATTTCTTTCTCTTTGATTTATCTTGGACATTGTGACTATTTTTTATTCCAGTTTAAAATTTAAAAATAAGTTTAGGTATGGGGGTTTAAGTACTTTGGGTTTTGTAAAAGTAAAAATTTAAAGTACCCAGACAAAAATAAACCTTTTCAATGAAAATACTTAGAGTCAAAGCACGAGGTTTATGAAGGCAAAATGGAATTTTCTTCTGATTAGTAGCAAGGGGCCTACTGTAAAGCATCCTTTTGTATTAATCTTAACTATAAGTATGCAAACTAACCCAACAAAGATGGTGGGTTGATTTATAAACGCGGGTGCTGAGTAGCCAGGGGCGGGGCGGGATGCTTGCAACATGACAAGGCAGAAAAGCAGCTCTGAGCTGGAGTGGAAAGGCAGCTTTGGCTGAAGCTAACGCATTTCTAGCAGCCAGGGGAAGGAAGACCCATTCTTGCACAAATCTTCGTGCAATTATCCATTACTCCATGTGGCATAATGACTGATTGGGTCAGGGATCTGCAAGAGAGTAGGACAGCGAACTATAAGCAGATGGTGGAGAGCTACAGGAGGGGGCAGGGCAGCAAGATAATGGGAGGAATCTGAGGGGTGCTACAGGAGTGTGAGGAAGTGGCCAGAGAGCTACAGGGGGCCAGTGGAGAGCTACTGGGACATGGATTCATCCATTTCCAGCCTCAACTGCCATCTTTCCATCTACAGTGGTACCTGGAGATACGAGTGCCCTAACATACGAGATTTTTGAGATACGAGCCATTGAGCGAGTGATTTTTGCTTTGAAATACGAGCAACATTTGAGATAGGAGTAATCGCAGGGATCGGCCAGCTGCACATGAACCACCAGTTTACCTCGACTCGAGAGTCTCATAGTTTCCCACGCCTCAAGGTTATGAAAAGAATTAAACTCATATCTCCAGGTACCACTGTACTCCTAATGTACTAAAATCTAAGTTCTTTCAACCCTACTGTTGCTTTAGAGCCATTTGACTATTTGAAATTTTCACTCTTTTTGATCACTGCTTAGTTTCACTGCCCTTATTCCCTGGCTAAAACATTACCAGACCCTGCATTATGGTTACTTTTATGCATATATTCTGAATTCCTTTGTCCCTCCTTTTCTCCCTCTGTTATCAGTCTAGTTACTTTTTTATTCTCTTAATTCTCTCCCAAAGATAGGTTTTTCTATTGATTTTTTTGAGAGAGAGTGGAAGAGAGGAAGGAGGGGGAGAGATACCCACATCAATTAATTGCCTCCCTCTCACATCCTGACAGAGGCTAGAGTCAAACCTGTAACTGAGATACATGCCCTTGACTGGGAATTGAACCCAAGACCCTTAGGTCCACAGGCTGATGCTCTAACCACTGAGAAAAACAGGCCAGGGCCACCTGATTAATTTAAATTCTATTCTATTCTTAGCCATACTGACACAAATAAGTATGAATAAAAAAATATCACACAACTATTTGTTAGGTCTCACCTTATATTCATGGCAGATACATGCTGTTCATCATCCTAGTTCCATACTCTCTTAGGCAAATATTTTCCACTTCTATCTTCATCTTCAATTCACCATCATCTCCATATTCCTCCTCTTTGTTTTTATTTATTATTTAATATTTTACTAAGGAAATAAAACACATCATTTTTTATTCTTTTTCAAGGCCATTGCTTCCCCCCCCCCACTGGAATCCATCAATTCTTCTCCATTTATGACATCTACTTTTTTCCTCTTTCCTATTTCACCAAATTTAGTCTCTGATTCCATTCCCTTTGATATTTATGTGCAGTGATATCTCCTGTTAAAATATTCTGTTGTTCTCCATTCCATGTGCCTCTCTCCATTTCCCAACTCTCTTGTTTAGGAAAACATTCTTTATTTATGTCATTCAAAAAGGCATTCACATTTACTTCTCCTGTCAGTAACCCATTTGATTTTTTAATAGTTCTAATAGTTTTCCTCCTATTTCACCTACTCCTTAGTTGATCTCTAACCTCATAATTTAAATTAAATATTTCACTATTATAGTTTCTGACACAACCATTCCTCTAAATTATGGGTTCATATTTAATTGTCTGTTTATATTTCCTCTTGGATGTATAATGGGCAGATTTAAATACCTGGAAGTGGACTCTTGATTTCCATCCATTTTGTAAACAATTGGCGCCTGCTATAATCTGTTTTATCTCTGCAAGTACTGACTTCTCAGGAAACTGTCTCAGTTTCTAAGGACAATAAAATTTGAGTCACCTCTCTCCCACCCTACATCTGAACCTCAACCAAGTGGCAAATCCTATTGACTGTAGATTTGAAAAAAAAAAAAAAAGAGAACCTGGCCTCTTCCATTGCTTTTACTACTGTTACCATATTCTAAGTCAAATTCCTAATATATATGTACACATGTGCATAAAGAACCCATCTATACTAAGTCCTCCTTATTCACAGTTTTCCTTTCCTCAGTTTCAGTTATCAGTAATGAACTGTGGTCTTAGATATAGAATGGAAAATTCTAGAAGTAAAGAATTCATAAATTGTAATTGTATGTCATTCTGAGTAGTATGATGAAATCACATGTCATTCTGTCCCTTCTGCCCTGGAAATGAATCATCCCTTTGTCTAACCATCACACTCTATACCCCACCCACCTACCTAGTAACTTAGCACCTGGCTTGGTTGTCAGATTGACTGTGATGATTTTGCCATGCTTGTGTTCCAGTAATCCATATAGTATTGACCCAATGTTGCATCACAAGACCCATGTCATTTCACTTACTTCATCTCATTCTATAGACATTGTATCATCTCACATTATCACAAAAAGAAGGGTGAGTACAGATCAAGAAGATACATTGAGAGAGAGGACATTCATATAACTGTTATTACAGTACATTGTTGTAATTTTTCTATTTTATTCATTGTTAATATCTTACTGTGCCATATTTATAAATTGAACTTTATCATATACTAGAGGCCTAGTGCACAAAAGTAGTGTACAAGATGCGGGGGGGGGGGGGCCCCTCATCCTGGCCTACATCCTCTTGCAATCCAGGAACCCTCGGGGAATGTCAGGCCTAAACCGGCAGTCTGACATCCCTCTCACAATCTAGGACACTGCATGCACCAGTGACCATACTTTTCATACAGATGAAAGGCATCTTTCTGTTGTATGGGCAACTACAATTCTTTGTTCCTGATTATAAAAAGTAATACATAACATGATCCTTCAGAGTCAGTAGTACCATTTTCCCCAACTAATAGAAAAACGGAAGCAGAGTGAAGTCAAGTAATTGGCTTTGTTGCACAGTTACAAGTGTCAGAATCAGGGGTGACCACAAAATATGCAAGCCAGAGTCCATGCAGACAAGAGAATACAGCTGGGGCTAGGTGGGACACTGTTTCTCTGATGGAGAGATGGTGCAACGGCCTACAAGCCAAGTTTTTATTTTATAGTCTGAGCACACAAAGCAAAACATGGATAGTGGTCAACATGATTACAATGTTCTTGTGAGTTTTACTTTATTTTGGCAGCACTAGCTACACTCCCATGGCCCATTATCTACCAGGAAGGAAATAGGGAAGTCAATAAGGTCAAGCTTCATTTTGCTAGGAGAGCTCTTCCCTCCAAGCTGGAACTTTTTTGTGGCCCTGCCACAGGTCAGTCTTAGGCTTGACCCTAGAGCTGCTCCTTTCATCTCCCCCTTTTTTTGTTTTTAAGCTAGTATAAAAGTAAAATTTGAACATCAAGAACAGAGCTCTCGCTATTAAAATAATAAAACAATGCCAATCCAAAAAACAAACTACAGACATGTTAACATTTTAAAATTTGAATATCAAGAACAAGACTGGCTATTAAAACAATAACAAAACAATGCCAATGCAACACAGCAATAAGAGAAAAAACAAACTATAGACATATTAACATTTTTAGCTAAAAAATGAAAGTTTCTTTTGCTGCTGGAGTATATTTACTCAGAGTCTTCAGACTTGGCTGCACAAGATCTTACAGAAGAGTGGCAGCTAACTAATGTTAGCAGAGCAAGAAACATGGTTGAGAGAGTAGCTTACACTTCTTGATTTTCTACCATCTGCTGGGCTTCTGTTGTTATTTCTTCAGCTGACCCCATATTGGCACTTTGGTCCCTTGTGTATCCTTCTTTTTCTTCTGCATTTCTATCATCAGGGCAACACTCAGTCGTTTGAATGAAGGGGCAAGGACTTTCTCTGAGTCCATTGTGATAATGCATGTAATGCTCTGGTATCTGAATTTTCTGTGATACCCCTTCTGGAAAGATGCAAAACACAACCTCTTCCCCACATCATTACTGGACTTTGTAAAACTCTTCTCTGGTTTGTGCATTCTTCGACTGCGCTAACTTGGTGGAGGCTATTGCACTGGGGGTCCGATTCCTTTTAGACACTGTACAACTCTCTTTATCGTAATTCAAAATATTTAACACATAATATCCTTCCTCCCCTTTTTGTTTTTGTAATTGCTTTTCTAAGCATAATGTTCTCCAGTTCCAACCAGGTTGCTGCAGATGGTAAGAATTTCTTTTTTTTAATGGCAGCATAGAATTCCATTGTGTAGATGTACCAAAGTTTTCTGATCCACTCATCTGCTGATAGGCATCTAGGCTGTTTCCAAATTGTAGCTATTGTAAATTGTGCTGCTATGAACATAGAGATGCATAAATCCTTTTTGATTGGTGTTTGTGATTTCTTAGGATAAATTCCTAAGAGTGGGATTACAGGGTCAAATGGGAGACCCATTTTTAATTTTTTAAGAAAACTCCATAGTGTTCTCTACAGTGGCTGCACCAGTCTGCATTCCCACCAACAGTGCACAAGGCTTCTTTTTTCTCCGCATCCTCGCCAACACTTGTCCTTTGTTGATTTGTTGATGATTGCCATTCTGACCAGTGTAAGATGGTATCACATTGTCGTTTTGATTTGCATCTCTCAGAAGATTAGTGACTTTGAACATGTTTTCCTGTGTCTCTTGGCCTTCCTTTTGTCGTCTTTCGAAAAGGTTCTATTTAGGTGAGTTGCCGATTTTTTTATTGGATTGTTTATCTTCCTTTATTAAGTTGTATAAGTTGGTTGTAGATTTTAGAGATTAAATCTTTATCAGAAATAACATTTGCAAATATGTTCTCCCATACAGTGAGTGATCTTTCTTTTGTTTTGTTGATGGTTTTTTTTTGATGTGCAAAAGCTTTTTATTTTGATGTAGTCCCATTTGTTTATTTTTTCTTTAGGTTCAATTGCCTTTGGAGCAGTATCAGTGAAGAAGTTCTTTCGACCTATATCTGAGATTGTGCTGCCTGTGGATTCCTCTAGTATTTTTATGGTTTCCCTTCTAATGTTTAAGTCCTGGATCCATTTTGAGTTATTTTTGTATTTGGTGTAAGTTGGTGGTCCAGTTTCATTTTTTTTTTTGCATGCATCCGTCCAATTTTCCCTACACAATTTATTGAAGAGGCTATCTTGGCTCCATTGTATGTTCATGCCTCCATTGTCAAATATTAGTTGAGCATAGTGGTCTGGGTGGAAATCTGGGTTCTCTATTCTATTCCATTGGTCTATATGTCTGTTCTTGTGCCAGTACCAGGCTGTTTTGAGAACAGTTGCTTTGTAATATAGCTTGAAATCTGGTATTGAGATCCACCTACTTTATTCTTGTTGCTCAGAATTGCTGTGGCTATTCGTGGTCTTTTTTTGTTTGAGATGGATCTATGAAGAATTCTTTCTAGGTTTGTGAAATATGCTATAGATTGCTTTGGGTAGTATGGACATTTTAATGATGTTGATTCTCCCAATCCATGAGCATGGTATGCTCTTCCATTTGTTAACATCTTCCTCTATCTCTTTTTTCAGTGTCCTGTAGTTTTCTACATATAGGTCTTTTACCTCTTTAATTAGGTTTATTCCTAGGTATCTTAATTTTTTTGGTGCAATGGTAAATGGGATTGCTTTTTTAGTCTCTCTTTCTGTAATTTCACTATTAGTGTGTAGAAATGCAACAGACTTCTTAGCATTAATTTTGTATCCTGCTATGTTGCCGAATTCATTAATTAAGTCAATTAGTTTTGAAATAGAGTCCTTTGGGTTTTTTTATGTACAGTATCATGTCATCTGCAAATAAGGACAGCTTTACTTCTTCTTTTCCAATTTGAATGCCTTTTATTTCTTCTTCTTGTCTAATTGCAATGGCTAATACTTCCAGTACTATGTTGAACAGGAGAGGTGAGAGTGGGCATCCCTGTCTTGTTCCTGTTCTTAGGGGAAATGGTTTTAATTTTTGCCCATTGAGTATGATGTTAGCTGTGGGTTTATCATATATGGCTTTTATGATGTTGAGGTGTGATCCTTCTATTCCCACTTTACTGAGAGTTTTTAGCAAGAAAGGGTGTTGGATTTTGTCAAAGATTTTTTCTGTATCAATTGATATGACTATGTGATTTTTATCTCTCAATTTGTTTATGTGATGTATCATATTTATTGATTTGTGGATATTGTACCATCCTTGCATTCCTGGGATGAATCCTACTTGGTCATGGTGTATGATCTTTCTGATGTATTGCTGGATCCGATTTGCTAGAATTTTGTTGAGGATGTTAGCATATATGTTCTTGAGAGATATTGGCCTATAATTCTCTTTCATTGTGTTGTCTTTATCTGGTTTTGGTATTAGGTTGATGCTGGCTTCATAGAAAGTGTTTAGAAGTGTTCCTTCTTCTTGAATGTTTTTGTATAGTATGAGGAGGATAGGTTTTAATTCTTCCTTGAATGTTTGGTAAAACTCTCCTGTGTAGCCATCTGGTCCCAGGCTTTTATTTGTTGGAAGCTTTTTGATGACTGTTTCAACTTCTTCCATAGTTATTGGACTATTGAGATGTTTAGATTCCTCCTTGTTGAGTTTTGAAAGGTTACATTTTCTAGGAATATGTCCATGTCTTGCAGGTTGTCCAATTTATTGGAATAGAGTTGTTCATAGTATTTTTTAACAATTCTTTGTATTTCAACAGGGTCTGTTGTTATTTCTCCTCTTTCATTTCTGATTTTATTTGGGTCTTCTCTCCTTGCTTCTTGGTGAGCCTGGCTAGAGATCCATCAATCTTGTTTATCCTTTCAAAGAACCAGCTCTTTGTTTTGTTGATCTTTTGAATTGTTTCTTTGGTCTCCAAGTTGTTTATCTTCGCTCTGATGTTCACTATTTCCTTCCTTCTGCATACACTGGGCTTTTCTTGTTGCTCTCGTTCTAGCTCTTTGAGTTGTAGGGTTAGGTAATTTATTACCATTGTTTTTTGCAGTAGGCTTGTAGGGCTATGAACTTCCCTCTCAAGACTGCTTTCACTGTGTCCCATAAATTTTGTATTGTTGTATTGTCATTTGTTACCATGATGTTTTTATTTCTTCCTTGATCTCTCTGGTTACCCAGTCGTTGTTTAATAGCATGCTGTTTAGTCTCCATATGTTTGATTTCTTTCTATTGTGTTTATTGTAGTTGATTTCCAGCTTAATGCCACTGTGGTCTGAGAAAATGCTCGATATGATTTCTATCTTCTTGAATTTGAAGAGACTTTTCTTATGACCCAACATATGATCTATATTTGAAAATGACCCATGTGCACTGGAGAAAAATGTATATTCTTTGGCTTTGGGGTGAAATGTTCTGAAGATGTCAATTAATTCCATCTGGTCTAGTGAGTCATTTAGGATTGATGTTTCTTTGCTGATTTTTTGTTTAGAGGATTTGTCCAGTGGTGACAGTGGGGTATTAAAGTCTCCTGCTATGATTGTATCGCTGTCAATCTCTGCCTTAATACCCTCCAGTAGTATTTTTATGTATTTAGGTGCTCCTATATTGGGTGCATATATATATTTACCAGAATTATTTCTTCTTGTTGGATTGTTCCCTTTGGTATTATGAAGTGGCCTTCTTTATCTCTTGTTCTGTCCTTCACTTTGAGATCTAATCTGTCAGATATAAGTATTGCAACCCCAGCTTTTTTTCATTTCCATTTGCCTGAAATACTATCTTCCATCCCTTCACCCTCAATCTGTGTGCATCTCTTTTCCTGAGGTGGGTTTCTTGCAGACAGCAGATATATGGATCATGTTTTCTTATCCAATCAATTACCCTATGTCTCTTGATTGGAGCATCTATTACATTTACATTTAAAGTTATTATTGATAGGTATTTATCTGTCTCCATTTTTAGTCTTTAGCCCAGAGTTCTTTCTTTGCTTCCTATTTCTTACCTTTAACATTTCTTGCATTGCTGGTTTGGTGGTAATATATTCCCTTAGTCCTTTATTGTCTGTGAAGCTTCTGATTTCACCTTCAATTTTGATTGAAAGCCTTGCAGGGTACAGTATTCTTGGATTCAGGCCCTTCCTTTGCATGGCTTTTCATATTTCAATCCATCCCCTTCTGGCCTGATGAGTTTCTGTTGAAAAATCAGTAGCTAGTCTTATGGGGGTTCCTTTGTAGGTAACTTTCTGTTTCTCTCTGGCTGCTTTTAAGATTCTTACTTTGTCGTTGGTGTTTGCCAATTTAATTATAATGTGCCTTGGTGTCGGTTTTGTGGGGTTCATTTTGCTTGAGACTTTGTGAACTTCTTGGACTTGTGTTGTAATTGCTTTTTAAGAGTAAGATTGTCTCTTTCTGTTATTGCCTGACCTCGAATTTGTGCTGTTTTTGTTGTTGGTAAGACCTGATTGATGGCATTGTTTGTCCCATTACTTTAATTTCTCTAGTATAGTCCTGATCCTATTACCCCAGGGAGAAATTAAAACCCTTTCAATGTTAAACTACTCCTCCCTAAAATTAGTTACATCATGCCCATAGTAAAGGGAAGATACACTCCGTGGCACATGTTAGGAGCTGTAACAGAGGTCTAATCTTGCACTTCCTGGGGTGTTAGGGTAAAGTTTTCAAACAGTTGGCTTTGGGACTGAGCCATCTGGAAAGGCTGCAGTGGAATCAAGGATAAGGCCCCTATTGTCTGCTGGGACCAGGGCTGGCCCTGTTTAAAATTTTCCTGCCTAAGAAGCATTGGATTAACATCAGCATCAGTCTTGGAGCAGCATTCATTTATCCAATATTTTCCTCTCCTGCATCTTGGACAGTCCAGGCTGCTTGTTTCCACTTCCTGTAGCTTTTTTACTTCCATTTCTAGCATTACAATCTTTAAAAAAATGTCCTGGTTAACCTCAGTTAAAACATGACCCTTTCTTTTTCTGCTGACCAGCAAGTAACATATCCTTTAATGCAACAGCTTATACCACTCCTTGAATGTAGGCAAGCCCAATGTCAGCACAAACACAGATAAAGTCTATATTAAGAAAGGCCAGTGGCCATAATGCCAGAATGACCACAAACAACCAGCCACCAGGAGGTACATGGAGCACTTTTCAGTCCCTCACCCCGGCCCATGAGCAGTGGCTCTCATGGCAGGTGGGGCATGGCATGAACTATTAGCAGTGGAGAGCTATGAGTGGTGGAGAGCTATAAGTGGCAGAGAGCTTTGAGTGGTGGAGGGTGGAGCACAAACTACAAGTGGCGATGGGCAGGGTGGCCAGCTGAGGCAAGCAGAAGCAAGCTACTCACACATGATTTCATGCACACTGGGCCTCTAGTACTAACACAGTAAGTAGTCTCCAGGTGAGTGATAAGCCTTTTTGACAATATTAAGCCTCTGGTAACCTTCCACTATCTGTCTTAGTTCCCCTGCCACATTCATCCATTCAGGAGTGAGCTCTAGGCAGTCCTGAACCAGAGACCACAGACTGAAAGTAGGTGTAGGAATTTTCTCTGGACCTTCAGCTGTATAACAATCTCTAAGTTGCTTTCCTATCTTATCCCATGTCTCTACATTTATCTTTCCTTCCTCAGGAAACTATGGGCAAGTTTTATTGACAAAATCCAACAAATTAAGAGGCTGTTGATGCCTCACAGAACAGCCCTGTGTTTGGAGCATAGCCTTAAGCGTAGATACATATGAGTTTCTTTCCTGCAATCTTGAATTTCCCATGTTTCACTCCTAGCTATTACTAAACTGCGCTCCTTACCTTACTCTTTGCTTTCTGCATGTGCTTCACTAGAGCATCCTTTCACCTTGCAATTATAATTCCCTCACACTCAGGCCCCACGTTGGGCACTACATATACTGTAACCAGCATGGCCAGGTTCAGTGAGCCTGAAGAGGAGAGACAGTGAAGGATAAAGAAGACAGATGAGTATACAGCAAGGGTTAGGTGGGATGCTGCTTCTCTGATGGAAAGACAATGCCACTGCCTGCAAGCCAAGTATTGATTTTATAGTCAGAGCACACAAAACAAGGGTAGTGGTCAACATGTTTACAATGTTCTTATGAGTTTCACCTTGTTTTGGCAGCACTTATTGCACTTCCCACAGCCCATTATCTATCTAGGAAGGAACTAGGGAGGGCTATAAGGTCAAGCTTAATTATGTTAGGAGGGTCTCTGCCCTCCAAGCTGGAATTTGTTTGTGGCCCTGCCACAGGTCAGTCCAAGGCTTGACCCCTAGAGCTGCTCCCTACAGAGTAGCTGTGCCAGGTTTTAATTTTTAAATCTAAGAGACTGTTGCCATTTTTATATAAGGTAGGGTCCTTAGGCCTGGACAATGATCAGGGCCATCTGTAGGACTACCAGTGGGTGGGGTGATGGGGGATCCCCCTATGGCACCCACCTTAGCTGGTGGCCTACCGTCACCCATTGGCTGGCCCTAAACCCTGATTGCTGCTGCTGGTCACCTCCCTCTCAGGGAGCAGAAGCTCAATGCAGGAGCTGCCTTCAGTTGGTCAGCTGAGCATTGAGTATCTGCCCCAGTGTGCATCATAGCAATTGGTTCCACCATTTAGTCTATTTGCATATTAGGATTTTATTATATAGGACTAGAGGCCCGATGCATAAAAATTCATGCACTGGCCTGGCCTGCCCTTCTTACAGTCTTGAGCCCTCAGGAGTGAGAGGCAGCCCTGCAATTGGGAAGCCAATGCCCCATCACACCTGTGTTGCTGCCCCTGTCGGCAGTGCAAGCCTCATCCAGCCCTGGTTACCTGAGCCTTGGGTGGCCCTGGGTGGCTGGGCAGCTGCCATCTGAGGCTTGCCTGCACCTCGGGCAGGCCCTGGGTGGCTGGAGGGCTGAGGGGACTGAGTGCGCCCATCTTGTGGCTGTTGGTGCCACCATAATTGAGGACATGGCAGTCAATTAGCATATCCCCTCCTTATTGGCTATGGGTGCTTTTATCTTTGAGGTGGGGGGCAGTCAGTTAGCATATTCCCTTCTTATTGGCTGTGGGTGCCACCATCTTTGCAGCAGCATGAGGTTCAATTAGTATATTCCTTCTTTATTAGATAGGATATGTAGGCATAGGAAAGTACATAATGTGTGTAGGGTTCAGTACTATTCCTAGTTTCAAGCATCACTGGGGGTCTTAGAACGTATTCCCTGTGGCTAAGGGTATACTATTACATGAATTCAAGTATCATTGTATGTGTATCTGTGTATAGACCTCTAATTTATATGCATACATGAAAATTTTCAGTGGCTACAAGATATTCACATAATTTTAAGAAAGTATTTAATTACTAGAGACACAGTGCATGAAACTCATGCACAGGGGGGTGGAGGGAATGAGTAGTCCTCAGCCCAGGCTGCACTGTCTCCAATCTGGGACCATTTTAAGGTGGTCGGACATCCCTCTCATAATCCAGGACTGCTGGCTCCCAACCACCTGCTTGCCTGATTGCCCCTAACCACTTCTGCCTGCCAGCCTTATAACACCCTAACCACTCTGCTGCTACCCTGACAGATGCCTAACTGCTCCCCAGTTGACCCAATTGCCCCTAACTGCCCTCCCCTGCTTGCACGGTCACCTCTAGTTGCCCTCTTCTGCCAGTCTAGTTGCCCCTAACTGTCCTCCACCACTGACCTGGTCTCCCCCAGCTGCCCTCCTCTACTGGCCCGGTCACTCCTAACTGCCCTTCCTGCTTGCCTGATTGCCCCCAACTGCCCACCCCTGCAGGCCTGGTCCCCCCATCTGCCCTCCCCTTCAGGCCTGGGTCCCCCCAACTGTCCTACACTACAGGCCTGGTTCCCCCCAACTGCCCTCCCCTGCTAACCTAGTCTCCTCCAACTGGTCTCTTCTGCTGGCCTGGTCACCCCTAATTGCCCTTCCTGCTTGCCTGATCATCCACAACTGCCCTCCCCTGCAGGCCTGGTCCCCTCCAACTGCCCTCTCTTGTTGGCCTGGTCACCCCCAACTGCCCTCCTCTACTGCCTCGTCACCCCTAACTGTTCACAACTGCCCTCAACTGCAAGCCATCTTGTAGTGGCCATCTTGTGTCCACATGGGGGCAGCCATCTTTGACCACATAGGGGTGGACCATCTTATATCTTGGAGTGAAGGTCAATTTTCATATTACTCTTTTATTAGATAGGGTTGGGGTAGTTGGAATCTATATTCACATAAACCAATAACCATAGATCAGCCTGGTATGTATATTTTAGGAATAGGTATGATTTCTTTCTCTAGGGCTTACATACTTTCCTAAGTAGGTCACAAACAGAAGAATACTGGACTGGGAATCAGAAGTTTTGTAACAATGCTGTTAACAAGTGGTATAATCCATATAAATTCGGTCTACCACCTTTCCTCAGTTTTCTCAGCCAAATGGGGCCTGAAATATATTCATCTTTTTTCTTTACAAAATCTGGGTCCTTATAATAATAGAAAGAAAATATTTTGAGAAACTGAAAGAAGAAATATCTCAAGATACAGCTTAAAATATTACACAAGCACTGGGAATCACAGAGAAAAGCAATTCCATTTCTCATAGTTTAGCACCACAACCTCCCCTGCAGGCCTGGGTCCCCTCAACTGTCCTCCACTGTAGGCCCAAGTAAGTGAACTTTTACAATATCTATTGAAACTGCCACACAAAAGCAGAGTAAATTGCAGCCCCACACAGTGAATGAGACTAAAAAATAAAAATAAAAAAAGAAGAGAATTATTTGAAGATTATTAATAACAAATATGTAATTTTGTCATTTTACAGAGTTGAGTTATTGGATTAAACTTGTGGCTATTTTATGTAGTTTTGTCAGAAAGTGATGTGTCTGAATTTTTACATCTGAGATAACTTCCTCTTTTAAGCTAACTGGAATAATCAATCATATATAAAAATTTCCTGCCGATAGTTCTTTCTCGTTATCAAAAAAGAAGAATGTATATGTGATTTCTCAACAGAAAAAGGTGTAGAAGAAAGGCAGTTTATTTCAAAGACACTTTAAAGCTGTCTGAATTTCTATTTAACTTTGAAAAAAACTTAAACTGATACTCTGAATTCTGTTAGCAATCACAGGGGCAAAAATCTCCATTATCATTCCTTACACCTTGAGTTAAGCCAGTGGTTGGCAAACTGCTCGTGAGCCACATGTGGCTCTTTGGCCCCTTGAGCGTGGCTATTCCACAAAAATACCATGGCCAGGATGTGTCTTATTTTGAGGAAGTGGCATTAGAAGAAGTTTAAGTTTAAAAAATTTGGCTCTCAAAAGAAATTTCAATCGTTGTACTGTTGAAACTTGGCTCTGTTGACTAATGAGTTTGCTGACCACTGAGTTAGGCATTTCAACATGACTCCTTCCAAAGTATGCTGCCACTTATTTTGCGGTTCAGTTCTGCAGATTTTGGCAGAAAAGAAGTTAACTTTTTATGGGCTTACCAGGTTCTCAGCACTATTTTACTTTGGCTCTTTGCATTCAGAATTTATCTCATATATAATCATCATGATAATTATTTGCAATAGATGTTACATTTCCCATTTAACAAATGAGGTTATGGAGGCTCAGAGAAATTAAATGGCTTGCCCAAGGTTATTCAGCTAACAAATAGATTTAGGAATCAAGCTTAATTTTTTTTCTTTCAAATTCTGAACTCTTTGGTATAATCTATTTGTATTTACGATTCCTTTCTAAAAATTATTAAATGAATGTAGCCTAAATTTAGATATACAATTACGGTCATTAGTTTTAAATTGGAATATGAAAACGGGGGGAAGGGAGAGAAAAAAAAATGAATCTGCCCAAATCAGCCTAATAAAATACAAATGGCTTTAAGAGAGACTCAGAGGACATTCTTTTTGGTCTCAGCTCTCACTAAGTATCTCTCTGACCTGGGGCATCATCACATGGGACTTAAGATTTTTCATTTGTAAAATGAGGATGTTGAACTAGATCTTTAATCTTTTCCAGAATAAATATATTCTGTATTTTTGAACGAGAACTAGTTGAAGTGCATTTTCCTATTTTCAAAGTCACATTAGTAAAGCAACAAAAGGGAGAAAATGCCATGCTTTTATGTACGTGATCTTATTAAATTCCTCAACAACCTGTGTGTCAGATGTTTTTAATCCCATTTTACTAAAGGGAAAAGACTCAGAGAAATTAAGCATTTCACCCAAATTCACTGCCAAGGTACAGTATCTTAGCAATGTTTGAAAAGATTATCTGCAAGAAAACAAAACACTTTTATCATTCTGTAAAATAAATTAGGCGTTTTGAAAACCTCCCTTTACTTGAATTTGACTAATCTGATCACAAAAAGTTAGGTAAATATGGTCTATTATACATATAGGACCTATTTATTGTATAGATTTTATCTGAATAGAGATTATTTATGCTATGATTACCCATTGAGGGAAAGAAATTTTGGTCCAGCATGTTTCTAATGTTTATAAATGCTCAAATCTTGGTTTTTAATCTGGTGAGCCAATTATATTATGTTGAATATTTGTTCAAAATATGTACCTTAATTAGCTCATTTCAAGGTAGTATGGAGGAAAGGGACTATTACTCCTTACAGTTTAAGCATACATTCTTGTTGAAATCAGTACAAAATTCTAGGAGGAAAAAAAAGCCAGATGGAGTTTGGAGAAATCAGCAGGGGAAGATCTTACAGGGCCTCTTGTGGAAGTAAGTTGAGGATTTTCATCTTTTTCTTAAGCATAATAGGGCATACTTAAAGGTCACATGATCCAGGTTGCAATCCAAAAAGATCATTTTAACTGCAGTAGGAGATTGGATTGTTGCAGAGCCAGAGAGGGACAGATGAATTAGTTATGATAGTATTGCAGTAGAGTAGGTAAGAGGAAATGTGACTTGGAGCCTGGCATATGTGGCTCAGTGGCTGAGCGTCAGGAGGTCATGGTTCAATTCCCTGTCAGTACACATGCCAGGGTTGCAGGCTTGATCCCCACTAGAAGGCATGCAGGAAGCAGCCAAACAATGATTCTCTCTCACCCTCTCCCTTACTCTCTGAAATCAATAAAATATATATTTTTACAAAGTGACTTGCATTAGAGTGGTAGATGTGGAAATGGGAGTAATATGGATTGATTTGACAAATGCATGGGAGGTGAAACTGACAGAGTTGGATATAGATCATGAGGCAAGAAAGATATGAAGAATAACTACTAGGTTTTTCTCGAATACAACTGGATGGGACATCTTGAAATAAACCAGGTTGGGAGATTGATTGCATTGGAAGTAGATGTACTGCAGAGTGTGGTGCTTTGCAGCTGAAATTTCTTTAAAAGAATGCTTTCTGATATATCCTCTTGTTAATGCTGCTATCCTCCTTAAAAACCTCATTTTTTTTTCCTAAAGAGAATGAGTATAATACACTTAAATGAGGTATATTTTAGAGAAAAAAGTATTTTGATAACTTACTATTATTCTCTATTTCAAACTAGCATTTGTACTTTCCCCTAATAGGCTTGTCACAAATGTAATACCCCATTTTTTGAGGATAACTAACAGCTGGTATTTCTGCGGAATGTGAGAAACACAGGTGCCTTTGACTTGATTAGAAACATTAAACATACATGATTATCACCTAGGGTTTTTGATCAGAGTAGTTACTCAGAAGGAGAAAGTTAGGCACTTGGGGGTTATATATATTTTAAGTTTAGCATTATTTACCATTTAGCTTCCCAATGGCCAAGCAGATATGTCCTCTTCAGCATGTCTATCTTGCTTAACCAATTATTTCTTTTTGGGTGGAATGCTCATCAAACATTTATTTTTTGCAGTTGGCCTTAGATGGCATGAGCATTTTAAAAATATCCTAAATGAAAAAAATCTGGTATATATAAAACTGTTCATATGAAATTACTGACTAGAGGGTATTCATTATTTTTGGCACGGCCCTGTCTTATCTCTCAGCAATTTCCATTTGAAATTGGGACTCAAAAGGATTGACCTCAACTTCTTATTGGAAACTCTTCTTACTGGAAACACACACAACTCATTTTACATGCTGTGTGTCATTAGGACAATGGATATTTACCTGAGCTCCACTATGTGCCAGGTCATATGCTATATGCCTTTCAAGTATTATCCCATTTTCTTCTCACAAGAATCATCTGAGGCAGATGATCTTTTTCTAGCCATTTCACAGAAGAGGTAAAGCACCATTGATTATGGGTAACTGTGGTCATTACATTGTACTTCAACTATAGCCAAAATATGTGAGATATAGAGAAAAAGAGAGGGGTGAGGGAGATGAAGGAAGTTGAGAAAAGGGAAAAGAAGGAAAGAAATTTCCTCAATTATTTTCAGAATCTGAAAATATTTTTTTATTATAGATAAACACCTACCAAGATCATAGCTCTTGATATATTGGGTTGTTATTATTCTCTTCATAGAAACTTAGTTGAGAGGTCTCTTCTGTAGATAATAGAAGAGCATACTCCATAAAAATTACCAGAAAAAAGGCAAAGAATGGAGAACCCAGGTATCTGTCTATGTTAAAAAGTGATCTACTCAGTCAAATCCAGAGAGGAATCTATCCAGATACCTTCATGGGAGTAAATCAATTCTACCGGGACACAAAAGCATTTTGTTGTATTCCCTAAAAAACAACACTTCTTCTAGAGTTCTACCCAAATCCACAAGAAACTTTAAAATTTTTAATTTGTCAGTTAGAGTTGACATACAATATTTTATTAGTTTTAGTTATAGAACATAGTGATTAGACATTTATATAACTTACAAAGAGATCCTCCCCATAAGTCTACTAATAGTACGTACCTGACATTATGCATAGTTATTACAATATTATTGACTATATTCCCTATGCTGTACTTTATATACCCATGACTCTTTTGTAACTGCCATTTTGCACTTCTTAATCCCTTCCCCTTTTATTATACAGCCTCACAACTCCACTCCCACTGGAAGCCATAAAAATGTTCTTTGTGTCTGTGAGTTTATTTCTCTTTTATTCATTTTTTTTTAGATTCCACATACAAGTGAAATCATATGGTATTTCTTTCTTTAATTTATTTCACTTAACATAATTACCTCTAATTCCATTCACATTGTAACCGATGTCAATATTTCACTTTTTTTTTTGCCTGAGTAATATTTATTTTACATATGTACCACATCTTAATCTGATCTTCTTTCAGTGGGAACATAGGCCAGGAGAACCTTGATCATATTTCATTTCAGTTTCCTTTTAAAGTACAGGTTTTCTGGCCTCTTAGCCATTAGATACTTGGTTAATGCTGGTGGGCTATCAGCTTCATTTCACATACTCTGCGTGTATGGGGGATACCAAATGAAAGATATTTTGTTCTTCTCAGTTACAGTTTGCATTCAGTATTAGTTATAGGTGTACAGAATAGTGGTTAGACAATCTGAAAAGCATTTCTAAGGTGAAATTAAATGTAAATTTGGGAAAGGTAGAAAAGGAACAAAAGAAACATTAGGTATAAAGGGCCAGGAAGACGGTAATGGAGTCTGGAGAAGATTTCATCCAAGCTTAGATTTGTGTGATTTTGCCAGACAAATGTAATGTTTTATTTTTATTTGTTTTCTTATAATCCTCAGCTGAAGATATTTTTTATGAATTATTTTAAGAGAAGGAGGGAGATAGGGAGGGAGAGAGACAGAGAGAAATATTGGTATGAGAAAGACATACCCATTGCTTGCCTCTCAAATGTTCACATTATCCCAACTGGGGCCTGGAATCAAACCTGCAACCCAGGTGTATGCCCTTGACCAGAAATGAAACCCACAACTCTTCAGTGCTTGATTCAACATTCTAACCACCGAGCAACACTAGCCAGGACTATATGTAGTGTTTTAAATCACCAAACTAAAATACTTTTATATTTCGTGTTCACCCTTTATTGCACTTGGGGAATTAGATTTCATGCATTTCTCAAAACATCTCAGACATTCTGATTTGGGAGATGTGGGACAGGGCCTATAGATCTTCATTTTAAATAGAATCTCGTAAGTGATTCAGGTATGCACAACAGTTTGAGACTGCTTATCTAAAGAAGTTCTATATGTCTGCTGTGTATCTTCTTTAAGGAACAATAGTCTGTTATGCCTCAAAAAGACAACGGGTTTCAGTAGAAGAAAGTATGCTTGTCTAGATGAATAGTCTTGGGGATATAAATTTCCAGTGAGTTGTACTTGGAGCTGACCTCCTTCTCTTTCACATTTTTGTCAGGATAAAACTCTTTTGTGAAAACTAAACTAAACTAAACTAAACTAAACTAAACTAAAATAAAATAAAAGGCCCAGTCTTTTTGCTATCCAGGCTGTTAACAATCTAAAGCAGAGTCTGCCTCCTGGAAGTTAAAATTTACAAGGAGATCGGAATATTGGGTGGGGAGGAACGTGGGAAATGAAAACATGTTCATAAAGCAGCTCAAGATTTTAAGTGTTAGAAGGCCATTCACTCAGGTACAATATTTTACTTTTATCTTCCCAATGGAATATTTGGATCTGACTAGTGTGCAGGATGACTTCTCTCCCTTCTCTCCCCAAGCTGATGTGGGCTGCCATTAAAGAAAAATACTTGTGTAAAGAAGACAAGTATGGGAAGGCAGGCATCAGCTTAGCAGACCAAGGAGCTCAGCAATTCCACCTATTGCTTTTTTTCCCAGAGAAAGCTTCCAAGATATGCCTGGTGCTTTCAGTGCTTCCCAGCCCTTTCTGAGGTGATGATTTTCTCCTGATAGCTTAATTTTATGAGATCATAGGAGCACAGCCTGAGAATGTGAAAACAGTTAAAGGAACTTTCAACGTCGCTGTTTAATGTAGGGTTTAAAAATAAAAAGAACCTGGGCAGAGTGAAGAAAAACAATCTAAAGGCTTACAGAGTAAAATATTATTTCTACAGGTTAGCTTTCCTTTTCTCTCTGTAAGTAAAATATTCATGAATTCTCCTACTATAGTATTGTATGTTAGATGCCATCAAAAACTCTGATGTAGAGCAGAAATCTTTGAAAAGTGCACTGTTACTTTACAAGGCTTCACAGAAAATCCATGAAATTTGCATTGCAAGGCACTGTCTCTTATTGTAACAAAAGTGCTTCACAAATTTTCAGGAGAAGGAGCAATGATCTTCACTTTCTGTAATATTACTCAAACCAGATTCGGGGGGCAGTGGGGAGGGCGGAGAGTGGCTGGCTGCTGCCGTAAGAGCTGAGGAGACTGTGTAGTCCTGGTGGGAGGAGAAAGCCATGGAAGGGGCAAATAATCACTCAGAGCCTAGCCGTTGTCAGTGCCCTGTAATTCAAACCAGGTAACATTCGGTGGACTGGAGAGCAGAAAGGCAACTCCAAAGACATGCTACTTCAAGAGACAGCTTACCCTCCACAGTCGATGGCCCACACAAAAAAACATGAAGGTTCTCTCTTTCATATGTCCATCCACCTATCCGTGCTTTTATTGATCTCTGCCTTCATGGATGTATCTGTTCATTTAGAGAGTACTTTAAAATGCCCACCACATTCTGTGCATCATGCACCAAACACACAGGGTGGATAAGATCCCCCCACCCTTCAAAACATCCTCACCTACTAGTATAAATAAAACAGATTGAGATATTTATGTTTAAAAATGGTACATTGAACCCATGTTTATCTCAGGTCGACCTCATAAAAATTTGGAGGGAATAAGTAGTAACTAATTTAGAAATATCTTGAAAGTAAACTCATGAGAAGGGGTTTCTGAGAAATCACCCATTTTAGGTGAAGGGACCCTTGATAAGCTTACACAAGGCTTAAATTGTAAGGAATGCTTTACTGTCTGCCTAAGAAGCATGTTTAACATCCCATAGCCAGAGGATTACCTTTCTTCCTCCAGATAGAATAAACAGGAGGTTTATTCTGGTGGGGGATAGATACTAAAGGATCTCTGTATTGTAAAACACAAGGAACAGTGAAGAGCAGGGTTCTCTACTGAAAACACTGGGCATCAGTACTAAATTATATTGTTGAGACCTTCCCCCCCCCCCACACACACACACCTCTTTGCTATTTTCCTCTGTAAGCTCTCTGGATAGCAATAGCTAGATGTATATATCATAGCAAGATATTGGAAACATGTTTTCTACTGCATCAACCAACCTGAACGAACTGATATGGGGATTCTTTAATTTTAAAAAGTGAAAAAGCAAACATGATTTCTTCAGCCACTTCGATATGCAATAAAGATCATTGTCTACAAACATATCCACAGACCTGGTTTCCATTTAGTTACTAACTTCCACACTCTTATATGTGAAGAAAAAGCCAAGTATCAGATTAGAGGAAAGTCTGTAATAGGAAAAGGCCAAAACAAACAAACCAAAAAAAAAAAAAATAGAAAAAAACATGTGGAGAAAACAGTCTGTGGGGGATAAAAAGAATTCTAAAACAAACAAAAGCATTCCCTAACAAAATTGAGACATAAGAGAAGATATTGCTGCTATTGGCAATATCAGTGTGGGTGTGGGCAGGGTGGTGGGACTGCAAGGTTTCTCAGGTGGTGTAGGAAGCAGACAGATGTTACTCTAAACCTGCAATCTACAATGTAGTAGTACTAGCCACATTTAATTTAAATTCCATACAATTAACAAAGCAGTTCCTCAGTCACACTAGCTCCTTTTGAAGGGCTCTTAGTGGGAGGCAGATAGAACAATTCATCTTTTCAAAAGTTGTGCTGGACAGTGCTATTTTAAAGAAAAGCTTCTTGAACCAGAAACAAGAGTGGAAGAATCTTCCATCTGCTTATCTAGATGAATTGTCACAGAGGGAGGTGTAAATTTCCAGTGAGTTGTACTTGGAGTTGACCTTTGACCTTCTTAACATTTTCCTTAGGATAAAACTCTTTATGCAAAATATAAAAAAATAAATAAAAGAAGAGAGTGTTGGTAATTTTTGCTCAAGGGGTTACAGAAGAGGTATTTTGCCTGAGTTGCGTTTTGACAAATTGGAAATGGGGTAGGAGGAAGTCCTGAGTTTAAGACCAGGCAGGTCTTAAGTGGTGTAAGGCTTCAGTCCTAGTGCCCTTTCCTGTGATTCAGATTTTAAAAAGGCTACAAAAGCAGAAATAATTGTTCCAGGGAGGATATGCAGGCCTAGGAAATCTGAGAAGAAAAGGGGATATTTAATGTTAAAATATTTTTAGCATTTGGGTCAATGGAAGCAAAAATGAAATACTGTCAGATGGATATTAAGGGAGAGTATAAAGATGACTGGAGGATGTGGCAAATGTTGAAAAGATGGAGTAGAATGTCCTTGGTTTAGTTACTCTTCATGTTCCCCCTGTTTCTGTCCATTATATTATGTTTAGCATTTCATTGAAACACCTGCATGCTAGAAACGTTTTAAAGTACAGCAGAAAAAGAGTAAAATCTTGCTACCTCTCATGATTTTCAAAATCAATGAAATCTCGTGTCTCATAGTCACTGCTATTGGGCTAATGATCCACAAAAAAGAACATAGAAAGGACTAGAAGGGAAGTTTTCAGATGGAATCAAAATAATTTATTTTAAGGTAGAGAAGAGATGAGATGAGACACATGAGTCAGCATCAAGTTTCAAAAATAAAACAAAAAAATTGGAGACTTCCTAAATGTTGGCTTATTACATGTATGTGTCCTTTTTTTATTCATAACCATTGTGAATAAAAACAAGTAAAAAAATAAAAGCAGAAAAGGCAGCCATGATCTTATTTCCAACATAACAAAGTTTATTGATAATAACAATAGTTATATTTCAGACTTATTATTTATGATACTAATAAATTTATCACATTTGCTCTTCATATTAGCACTATTCAGGATATAGGCATTGCTATTAACTACAAAAGATGCCATTGGTATTATTAGTGAATGTCTGTTACAGAATTCATTAATTTATTAAGTTCACATTTTTTAAGAATTTAAATTCTTTATTTAAAGTATTACATAAGTCTTCTTCCTCCCCCCTCCCATTGACCTCTCCCCTGCTGCTCCCACCCCCTCGGCCCCCCAGTACATGCCCTCACCCCCCTACTATCTGTATTCATTAGTTGGACACATGTTTTGAGTACTTATCTAGGGCTACATTTCTAGGCCATAATGACACACAACACAAATCAGTTGTTCCTCATTGGATATAGATATGGAGGTATTTTCCATTAAGGATGTGTATCTATAATAATAAAAGCATAATATGCTAATTAGACCTGACAGTTGAACTACCTTCCAGATGGAACCGGGGCTGCAAGGACTGAGCCCCTTGCACAAATTTCATGCATCAGGTCTCTAGTATGTATATATGTGTACATATATGTCCCTGGTAATAAAAATAAACAAAATTTACTAAAGTGTTTTTCAATTGCAAGCACTATATTGTTATTTAATCATCCAAATTACCTTGAGGAAGAACTATAATTTTTCCTTTATCATCTTAAGTTGAGATTGTTTCTATTCAATGGTGGGTAAGGGATATACTACAAAGTAAAACATAAATGTATTGAAATGTGTCTTGAACTAATGATTTAATTCAGTTATCCAATAATACTACATTTATTCAACAAATATGTATGCTCATTTACTCAGCACCCAGCTCTATTTCATAAACTGTAAAACAAAATAAATAGCTATTCTCAATATACCAATGGGAGAACTAAGGTAATAAGTAAGCAAATAAGTGGGTACTAAGTAAGGTGGTCATATGTATGCTGATGAAAAACAAAGCAGGCCAGGGAACTTTCTGTGGGAGTTAGGAATATGAAGCCATGCGAGCCTCCACCCACATTTTCTGCATTTCCAAGCTGATTGAAGTAACCACAAAGTTACTGCCTTTCCTTCAATATTCCTGTGCTGGTGTACAACACAGCCTTCCTCTGGGCGGTTCACAGTGGTGCGACAGATTCTCCTCTTAAAAAGAGATTTCTTAGATATAAAGTTATGGTTACATGTGAAGATCTCTGCTGTACAATATTGTGCCTATCATTAACAATAAGGTATTGTACATTTAACATATTTTAAGAGAGTAGATATCATTTTAAGTGTTCTTAACACAGACACATGCACACACACACACACACACACACACACACACACACCTCAAAACACACTACAAAGGTTACCCCAGGAAACTTTTGGAGATGATGAATATATTTATTTCCTTGATTGTGGTGAATGTTAGTTAATAAGTGTATACATATAGCTAGACTCACCAAATTTTATATAATAATTATGTGCAGGTTTTTTGGTATACTAGCTGTACTTCAATAAAATAGTAAATAAATGAATACATAAACAAATAAGGAATTTTTTTGAGCTGCATCAAGAACTCCTGAGTGGTAGCCAACAGCATCACACTCTGGCTGTCCCCTCATGGTCTTTATCCATGTCCTTCTAAAGCTGTGTGACCATGGTTCATCACAGCAAAGCCTCAGCCCTCCAGGACTTCTGTGCACAGTGGGCTATAGGACTGTACCTAGTTTGTGTGTCTGATGAGTATGTCCTTGTTACTTTTCATATGGGTTTTAGTGTCTTCAAAGGTAGCTGTGAGTCCTCTTAGGGAGTGGGATAGTGTTTTTAACTTATTTTTTTACTACCTCCATTCATCTCCCTATTTTTGCTTTCAGTGCAACCTGTTTCTATTAAAAGAGGTCTTCTTAATTATTCAACAAAACTTTCCTGAGTACATACTGCAATGCTCCCTCCCCATTGTTTAGTGGCTTTAGAGACAGAAAGAAATGAAAAAATTGGTTGTTGCCATAAAATCCTCATAATCTAGTTGTGGAGACAAAAGCATATACTTGCATGGATTGCTATAGGATATGTAACGGTAGCATATAGACTGGCAAATGTGGTGAGAGCTTAGAAAGTCAACAAACTTAGACTCAGGGAAATTGGGGCAGAAAATAATTTGTAATTATGAACTAAGACTTAAGGAAAACAGAATTTGAGTTAAGGAAGCTATTCCCAATGTAGAGAATGTCACAAAGACTTAAATTCCAGGAAGAGTTAAATATAAGTAGGGCATCAAATGGGGATCTGCTTGGCTAGAGTGTCTGAGTGTTGAGTGTTGAGAGACAAGGTCTGGTAGACTGGGACTAGTTAATAGAGACATGAACCCCCAAAGAAGGGTATTCGATAGTTTTATTATGACAGCAGCTGCTATCATTTTTATCTTAGAGACTCCTTTAAAGAAATGAGAATAAGAAGTGTTTTAGAAAGCATTCATAATGGCTAGTTGCTCATTTATGTGCCATTCTAAAAAAAAATAGTAATATACTGTTGCATATGTAACCAAATGCTAATATGACCAGCCTTCAACTTGAGCCCTGGTAAAATAAAGATGGTTCAGATGTCTATTTCACATCTGAAAGAAGTTAGTTTAATATACTTCATCTTCATGCATGGGCTTGGGCTAATTATCTTTCTTGTCCTTTTCTCTCACCTCCCATCCCCTCGCCCCTCTGTGATTTCTTCTCAAACATGGCCCTATGTGAAGCAGATCTTCTTCAGGTTTGAGGATATGGAAAGCATTAGGTCACAGGAATAAGAAATAATATTGAATGTTTGACATCTCTGAAAGTTACTATTTGGTGATAATCTTTTATTCCCTCTCCTCCTATAGCATTCCCTCCTTGGAAACAGAAATTGACTAGACTGTCCAATCACAGAATCATCACAATTCTCCTATTTTTATTAGCAGAGATGTTCACCTTTTCCTAGCCTGTGTCCTGTCTCCTTCAGAACTTGGGTTATCTGTAATGAGTGCCACTACTTTGCTGGGTGAGATGACAAGTAGACTGTTAGGTTTTAGTATATTGTTTGTTTTCTCCTAGGCCCTGTAGGATATTTAGGTTTTCCTACCAAGTTAGTATCTCCTAGATAAGATGAAGGGGCACATCTTTCCTACCAACTATTCCCTGAAAAGCTCTTTCTGAAGTCAGATTTACAGGAATTAAGAGCATGTCCTATTCATGCAACTCCAGAGGTAAAGCAGATTTTATATTTCATATCTTTTGTTGACAAAACAATTTCTTCATTTATTTCCACCTACACAAACTATTACTAATTTGTCAGGGCAACATTTGCTCATGTCACATTAGTAAATTGAAAACTCTTTTTGGTATCTTAATGAAGTGGATGATTCAAACAAATTATCTCTATTCCAGAATCACAAATTCTGCCTCATTGTTCAGGGAATGTCTAAACTGTTATGTCTGGAAAGTCTGCAGGGCTTCATTTTGATAACAGTGTCATTGTAGAAGGGCTTTTGTGAGCTTTCAGAGTCATTCTTGTTGGCTCTGCTGATTTTCTCCCTCTCTGATTTGTAGAACTCTACATTCTCAGAGAGACAGATGTTGCCAGAGGGTTTGCACATCTAACCTAGCACGTCTGGGTTGTGGCTGGCTGGCTGACTCCCTCTCTGAGGAGGAAAGAGAGAGAGGGTAGAGTTCTTTCCTCCCTCTGGTTGAGGGGTGGGTCTTCATGTTCATGGCCACTGATGCAGAACTCTGCTATAATGATAAAGGACGTGAGGGGGTGGCCACAAGTACAAAACTGAAATAAATTACCATATAGATCATGTTCTGGTGGGTAAGATAGAAGTGATGTGTGTAATGAATCAAAGCTGGAAGCAGTGCTGGCTCGTGGTGATAGTGCAGAGACTGTTCTCCTTGGCTCTGCTCAGCCTCAGAGGGCTCTGTGGGAGGGAGTATGTGAGTAAGCAGAAACCACTCACCGTAATGTGACAAGGGAGGGCATTTGTGAGGGCACAGGAGACTTTTAGTTATTGTAGCAGGGATTTGTTATTTCGCCCACCCAGCACTTGATTTTCCTTGGGGGACTCCTCTCCTGCTGAATGCAGCGGCGTTTGCACTCAATTACCCAGCCTTCCTCTGCCCTGCACAGGCTCTGCCATGTGACTCGGCCTGGGCCACAGTCTCCTCCTCTTCCTGAGTGGAGTGATATGATGATGGAAACAGCCTGCAGCTGACTCATTCTGGCAGCAGCCATGACACCAGGGCCCGTTTGTTCCTCCTCCCCTGAGTTAACCTGGTGGCTCTTTCTTTGAGCCCAGGCTCCTGGTTTCTTTTGTTTATGTAACCCGGCACATAGCCTTAGAAGAAACCCTGCTTTCTGCTCAAGTTAGCCAGGTCAGTTGCTTTTGTTTGCAGAGAACTATTCCAGTTGTTATTTTTTGAATTCATGAGCCCTCAGGTTCTCAGTGGGGGTCCAGCCAGGGTGAAGGTTATCTGCCTGAATCTCATGGTCAGACTGGAAAAGAGATGATGAAATAGAAAAAGTAAACTTGGGGATGCAGTTAGACTCAGGCTACTGGTTTGAGGACTTCCACAAAAGGGAGAAAACATGTTTTCCGGATGATGTCTCATGGCCTTTCTAGTTATTGGACTAGTTTGCAAACTCAGAACAATTTTCTCATCTGTGACAGAGCTAATCATCCCTTCTCAGTAGAAGTGAGAGTTAAGTCAGATGACATTGATCATGTCTGGCACAGGGCGTGGTGCATTGAACTTGCTTGATCAATGTTTTATTCTGTTCTTTCCTCTCCTTGATCACCATTTCAATCTCCCTTCAAACATTGTATTGAGGCTGATGGATTAAACAGTGCATTGAAATGAGATATGTTTTGTTTCGGTCTTCTTTCCATAGTGGAATGTCTAGATGTAGGTATGTGTTTGTTCTTTGAGAAACTTTTCATTAATATAAAAAACTTGGTAACAGTCACAAGGGAAGTCTTAAGAAACTCTCTGGTTTAAAGATGAAAGCACAACTTGTTATATAAATTTCATGGCTTAGGCCTGACAGGAGAATTGGACACAAATTATATCCCATTAACATAACTATCTTCATTTCATTAACTTTAAAACCCACTTACTAATGAATTATTAATCCCTGCTCACCACTTCTTCCAGGCTCAGTGAGCTACCTGTCTTGGGGCTGCCTCTCTCTCTGTTGCATCAGGTGGCCACTATTTCTGTTGAGTTTCTGCTTTGCAGTCATGATTTGTTTCTGTTGCTTCCTTTGGATCTGTACCCTTTCACTACCCAGCACCCATCCCATCCCACACTCATGTTTTACTTGGTCCTTGTGCTCTAAGGCAGTCCTAATTGTCATCTGCTTAGGGCTCTTCATTTTTGGACCCTCTTCCTTCTCCTTGAGACTCAAGACTATTCCTAGGCTAAAATGAGGATGGGACTATAGATGGACAGAGGCTGTGCCATTGAGTACATCATTCTCATACCTCATATTCCTAGATGCCTGGTGCTCTGATTCATGCACCAGTGGGGTCTCTTGGCCTACCCTGCAGGGATCTGGCCAAAACCAGCAGTCTAACATCCTCTGAGGGGTCCTAGAGAGTGAGCGGGCACTCTACAGAGTTGCTGTCATTGAGCGTCTGCCCCCACAGTGGTCAGTGCACTTCAGAGCTACCAGCCAGTCAGCTGGTCACTTAGGCTTTTATATAGAGAGATACATATGATTGTGTAAGCAGATACTTAAGAAAGTGGTATCATCTTATTCCATACTCCACATTCTATATATATTCATTCAAACCTGTACCAGTTAGGTTTAAAATTATTTCTCTTAGAGAAAGCTAAATCAGGGGATATTGTTTCAATGACTGAACTTTCCTTGCTCTCAGCCATAATTTTATTGAAATTTGATACTGTTATCAAAGAGGAGGACTATTTTTACTATTAAGTACAATCCTTTAAAGAATAAAATAAGTATTTATGCTAGCACATTTTTCCACCTTTTGCAGTGAGGTGATGTTAATAATGAGCAAACTCTAATCTTTAGGTATTGAGACTAGAATATTGTAGTAGCAGAAGAAATGGTGTTAGTCTTTAAAGTAAATAATAGTTGCTATGACTAACTTCTGTGTAACATAATTTATATGATTTAATACTCGGCTGAAAGTTCTATTAAAATATTAAAAACCAATTGTGTGCTGCTATAGAGACAAGTTAGCATTTTACTTTTTTCCTTTTGATTTACAGTAAACATCTGATGATCATTGCTAAATCTCAAGAAAGCAAATTGAGTTCAGAGAAGTGCAATTTATGGGTAATCTATGAAATTATTGCCAATTCATTAAATTTTTATGAAGCAAATTACCCTGGCTGAGAGGATTTCCCCCTCTGAGATTAGAAAAGGAAGTTTCAGCAAATAAAGCTGGTCATTTTGCATTGCAGTATGCCATCTTTGTTTCCTTTTTCTAGTCTGAACATAGATTCTAAATTCTATTTAAAATCAACTTGTTCTTACATTTTCTTTAGTGTCCTTTGTTGTCTTAGTAGTTATGAAATCTCAATTAATTTATGCACAGATGCTTTTCAAAGCAGGATGCAGAGACTAGCCTATGGCTACTGCATCTTTATAGGAAGAGGACAGGGATTTTGAAATGTGACAGTGATCTGCCACCAATTGCTTGCTCTATGACCCCTTAGCACCTCATTTCCTCATTTAGGTATAGCATGGCATAAAGTCTACCTACCTCAAAAGGAAAAATTTGGTTTGGGGAAAATTAAAAAGATGGCAATTCACTTATTTCTCTAACACCTATATTATAAAAGACCTGTGCCCGAAACGCCGTAACGACCAGTGCATTGATGGGGTGTCCTGGCATAGCAGATCTGGGGTCTCGCTTCCACCATAGTGCGGCAGAGTCTGGGGGTCCTGCTCCTGCAGCAGCGTAGCAGGTCTGGGGTCTTGCACGATTTCTCACGCTAGGCCTTAGTAGGAAAATAAAATATTTTACTCTGTTTTCATCTTGGAGGCACACTCAATTTTCCAGGCCACCCAGCTGCCATTTGGATAATGACTTCTTATCAGAAGAATCATGGCATTCAATCTGAAGCCCTGGATCTTGGTGCAGCAAGAGCAGTTCTCATAGTCAGGAGAGGGTCATAGAGGCTCCATGCTTTCCGAAACAGAGGGCAGTTATGGGTGTTCTTCAGGAGCTGGATTCTGAAATTGGAAATTAATTGTAAAGATGTGAACATGTCTTTTTCTAAGCATTTGAATGCATGCAGTGGTTACTGAATACATCCTGGTACATGCATTTTAAATTAGCATAAGCACACTAACTGTGTTTATGAATGTTTTAAGTAAATGCATGTACTAGGTATACCAGTTAATAATTACAGATTTGTAATAAAAAAAACACAATTTCAAGAGAAAAATCAAAAGTGCTATATTCAAAGTAATGTCCATAGCTATCTACACATTTCCCCCATCTTTCAGGCAATTTGTAGATACCATCCCAAAAGGACTTTTCTTGTTTTGAGGCAAATAATTCAGAGACTCAATTTTCCACTTCTTCGGATGTTTTGAAGTGCTGCACAGAAAGTGCATGTGCCCTCGATCAGAACAAGTGGGTAATCTAAAGGAGCAAGGTCTGGTGAATACAGAGGGTGGGTTAATACTTCTAAGGCAAGATCTTATAACATGTCTTTAACTGGTTTTGAAGTGTGTGATGGTTGCGTTATCATGAAGCAGAAGTACTTTGCCATGTCTTTTGGAACATTTCGGTCATTTCACGATCAAAGTGTGATTCATATTGATTATTTGTTGTTGGTAGCGATCAGTATTAAAGGTTACACCTGGTTTTAGAAGCTCATAATACTCCATACCTTTCTGATTCCACTAAATGCAGAGCATTGTATTCTTTCCAAAGCGATTTGGCCTTGCAGTTGATGTTGATGGTTGACCTGGATAAACCCACAATTTTGTGCATTTGGGATTCTCAAAATCCACTTTTTATCGCCAGTAACAGTTGGATGCAAACAAGACTTTCTTTCGTGCTGTTGAAGCAACCTTTGGTTTTCCATTTGTCTTTTGTTTAGTTGATGTGGCACCCATTTTCCTCCCTTTAAAATCTTTCCGATTGTTTGTAAATGATCGGAAATTGTTTGCTGAGAAACGTTTGATCTTTCTGCAAGTTGTTTTTGAGCTTCTTTATCCGATAATACTTGTAATTGTTGGTCTTCAAACTTTTTCGGTTAACCTGGACATTCTTTGTCTTACACATAGAAATCATCACTTTTAAAACGTTTAAACCAGTGTTCACAAGTATCTTGAGATGAAGCATGTTCAGCATAAGCTTCCTGAAGTATTCAGCAGCACTTTTCTTCAAAATAAAGTAATGAATTAAAACTTCCTGCAAATGCTCTTTTTTTTGACACAAAATTTGACTTTTTTAAAAATGCGTTTTATTGATTAAAATTTGACATTTTTAAGCGTAAAAATCTCTGATGTTAACACCTTCAGCAAATTTAGCATACTAAGTTTTGAAGCTTGCTATCAATACAACAAAATAGCATACATATCAAATTGCATATATTTCAACATGTGTAATTCCATCTATTGAAAAAAATCTGCATTATTAACTGGTATACCTCTTTGTCCCAGAGAGAACATTTGTATTTCATAAGGTAAAAGTAAAAATGCTTGAAAACCTTATTCATAAGAATGTACATAAAATTATTTAAAATAGGGTTATTTTTTCTAAATTAATGTCCAATAATGGAGGATAGTGAGGTAAATGAGTTTGCATTTTTATGACATAATATTACAAGATTTGAAAAATTACTTGTACGTTGAAAGGTCAGATGTAAATTAAAAATAAGACTTTCATACTTAGCAATTTGAAAGGATCTCCTGTCATAAAGATAAAAGATGTATGCTTTTCCTTTGGAAAAGCTTATTAGATGGTCACCTCAATTACCAGGCACAGTTAGGATGAATGTCTGTGACACACAGTGCTGCTAAGTCCTCTTACTTATTTGGAAACATGTATGTAATGGGTTATATCATTATATCTAGCTAAATAAAAGGATATTTCTTTCTGACTTTGCAATCCTTAGCAGGTTGATGTAATGCCCATCATATTTGGTTTAATGCTTATCCAGTAACAAAAGTGACTTTTTTCTCTTCTATCTTTGTAGAGAGGATTTATGGGGTTGGTCAAAGACTAGGAAGACATACACATTAACAAAAGGTGGAATTATGGGTAGTTTTTATTTTTATTTCTTTCTAATTGTTTTCATTATGTTTCTTTAGTTGTATACTGTACTAAGGCTAAGAAATAAATTTATGAAAAAATGATTTGAGCTCTTTAAATGATATATTAGAACTTGAATGTAATCATAAAATCAACTCTGTTTCTTCCTTCCAAACATTGTGGCCATTTCATGAAGTTGTTATACCTGAGTTGTGGAGGAGGATGCAGCTTTAGGACTGTGGAAAATAAGTTGTGAATAGAGTGGGAAGCAGCTGTAAACCATAGGCTAATGGTCTCATCTATTGGTTTAGCATAGAGAAGAGACATCTTCCCAATATTTTAGAAAAAAAGAGAAAATAAGTCAGAAGGTATCAGGAAGCAGGAGGGAGGTGTCTTTCAGCTGTTAGGTGTCATGTCATCTTAACACCCTGGTATTGACCACATCTAAATTTAAAATGAAGAACAGTTAAAATAGGGGGATTAATATGATTGAGTCAATGATAGCAACGAGTTAAAAGCAGAAAAGAGATCATGGATTCTGGCACAAGAGGAAATCTAGTAGCAATTCTCCACAGGCAGCAAATAATTTGTTTGAGTGCATAATTAATAGATTTGTCAGAAAGTACTTAGATTGTGAAATATTGCACGTAGCCCTCTTTCCAGATGGATTAAGATGAATGGGTCCTCCAGCAGCGTATGAAACCTCATTGCTCAGCGGCTGGAGAATTGCTGCATCTAGAGTTGTTTGGGTCTCTGCCTCTGCGCTCTTCTCTTTTCCTGGCTGCAGGGGGAAAATGAATAGAATGCTTCTAATTCCAATACTGAATGGTGTCCTTTACCTAAAGGGCATCCAAGCAGACAAAATTAAGTCAGGTGCTCAATGGGGAAACTTTACACTAAGCAGGAATTTAAAATAGGGAAATATATTAACATGTTGAAAAATGGTTAAAATTAAGCCCATCTGTGAAACAGGGGTGTGACTTTTCAGCAACAAGCTACAGAAGTATTTCATATGCAATTGCCTGCACACTGAGAGCTGACATGTGCCTTCTTTACCCTTGGAAATATTCGTGTAATACATTCCTGAGGGGTTCAGTTATAAATTAGCTGGTTTGAGACAGTAGCTGAGAATATAGATTCTATGTCTCTTTAGAATATAGAAGGAAAATGCCTACCAACATTTGCCAACTGAAAATTCTTCCAAAGATGAGCAATTAAGGGCCTTAATGAGTGGAGGGAGATGACTATGATCCTTGGGTGATGGCCCCTCCACCCATTATTTTAGATGCCAAGAACAGTTAAAATAAGCATAAATGAGATTCTTGCATTTTCTACATTTTCTTTTATGGTAAAAATTAGACTGTCTTAAGGAAAATTGGGCGATGTTTTAAATTTTGATTTTGTTTTATTTCAGTTTTGTGTTTTATGAAATGGAGAGGTAAGGTGGAGACAAAGCTCAGCAACTCTCCAAGGGCCTGGTGCCATGCCCTCCCATTACTCTTTAATATATATATATATATATATATATATATATATATATATATATATATATTAATTTTTTACAGAGAGGAAGGGAGAGCGACAGAGAGTTAGAAACATTGATGAGAGAGACATTGATCAGCTGCCTCTTGCACGCCCCTCACATGCCCTTGACCAGAATCGAACCCGGGACCCTTCAGTCCGAGGACCGACGCTCTATCCATTGAGCCAAACTGGTTTTGGCCCTCCCATTACTCTTAATTTCCCTGAGCATATATTTAGCAGAGCCAGGAAGTCACTTTGGGTCTCCAGGTGAGGGAATTACAGGACAGTTGGTCATTTGTGGTTATTGTACAGATTATTTTCCAGGGCACACAACTGTGAATGGCACTGGTAAGCACTTAATAAGTCGTTGCTGTTGCCATTTTATCTTGCAGTAGAGTCTAAGAAGGGCCATTCCTCATCAAGTTTTTTTCATTCAATCAACATTTAATTGAGGGTCCATTTCATTGTTCTTAAAAATGATACTCCAAAACCATCTGAACCCAAATCACTTGAGATATTTGTCACAGATGTAGTTTTCTATTTCCTATCACTAAATCATGAATCAGATTACTTGAGTAGTAGGTCTGAGTGTGACACACTCAAATGTGTCTGTGAGTACTTTCACATCCTTACAGCTAGAATCTTTGGTCATATGCTGCATGCATTGTTTTACCTCTTCAGCCATTACTTCATTAGAACTTGATCAGGGAAATCTTTGGTAAATGGAAAGCAGGGAGAATGTGATTTGAATTTAGGATCTAGAAAGCCCTTTTAAATTACTGTGAGTTGGTGACTTTCATTTATTTATTTACTCATTCATTATTTTATATATCCACACATACATATTGAGAACATGGTCTGTATCAGATATATGCTAAGTTCTGGAACATGAAGGAAATATACAACATAATATTTCTTCTACCCTTTGCTTTAGAATCCATCAGTTTACAAGTTTGGTAAGGTTAAGAAAGTCCTCCTTGTCCTCAGATAGAACCAAGTTCCTGTCTCAAGACCCTGCTTCCTGACATACTTGATTTGGATATTTCCCCAAATCCTACTTTTGGAGTTTGTGAACCTCAGCTTTCCCTTAGGTTTTTAATTACCTTTTTGTTTTGTTTTTTTCCTCCCCATTTTGGTTGCTCCATAGTTTTACAGGTTGGAAAGTGGGAATAGGTAGGAAGGAAGAAAACTTATATAATGTTATCAGAAAATTCAGTAGATGAAATGAAACCATCATGTAAGAAAATTTATTTTAGATCAGAGTTACCCCAATAACTTAGAAGAAGTTTGAAAAGTAAGTTGATATTAACATAAAAAACGGATACCTGTAGCCCTAGCTGGCTGGGATCAGTGGATAGAGCATTGGCATGCGTACTGAAAGATCCCACATTCAATTCCAGTCAAGGGCACATGCCCAGGTTGTGGGCTCGATTCCCAGTGGGGGATCTGTAGGAGGCAGCCAATCAATGATTCTCTCTCATCTTAGATGTTTCTATCTCTCTCTTCCTCACTGAAATAAAAAAAAAATTTTTTTTTAGATGGGCACCTGCAATATTTTGAGAGCTGTTCAGTGGAAGGAAAAATACAACATTTTACTTCATGAGAAATTAGAGTTTTTAGTTTGTTTTATCTGTGTTTTGTTGGTTAAAATCAGATAGAACTCTGGATTTATTCAAGTAAATGTAACCATGATGCTAAAATCTTAAGTATAGTCAAATAAATTATCGTGACACAAGGGTTTCTGATAGATTAAGTGAAAATATTCTGGAAGTAGGAGAAGTGTGGGCATTAGCTGACCTTTTTAAGTCACTTGGGGTGAAAAATTAAATGGCAAATGAATTCTAATTCTTATCTCTCTCAATATATCACAGCCAGCTATATGGAAATATATTCCCCTGGTAAGCCAGAGGGAATGGCTTAATGATTTAAAACATCAGGTTTGCAATGATCAGAAACCATGGAATAGTCGGTCTGAATCTCAAAATACATAGCTTAATCTTCCCTCCTTCTAAAGCATATCAATAGAATATTTAATTTAGGGTCTATGTGTGTGTGTCTGTGTGTGTGTGTGTGTGTGTGTGTGTGTCTTTGTCTTACATAAATTAAGTGATCACCTTGAAAGATCAGAATCTAAAGATTTTTAGAAAAGTTAAGCACTATTTTCTTCTAGGAAGAATTGATCCCACAATCTTCTTTTAGGGTTTCTGCAAAGTACTAGAAAAAACTAGGGAAATTCATTATTTATTTCTCTTCCATTCTAGGAAAGCAAGCTTAGAATTCTCTGTATAATGTTGCAGTATCCATTTTTAATTAACCCCAGGGAGTCTTGAGAATGTGATCAGTCTGAAGGGTTTGCCTGCTGTCTGAGACCATTGCATATGATAAAATCATTTCTTTCTAGGGAAACAGATGCTGAGGGTGACAGTTCCTTTTTAAAATATCAAGGTTTTGAAAGACCTTGTAAAAAATCAATAATTACCAAGTAATATATTAAATGCCTATGGAGCAAATGTAATTTTTGGATATAACTCTTGTTAAAACAGTTTTTAAAATATAATTAAGTGTAAATTGTGTTAAATAAGCATGACTGTGTGCTAGAGAAACTGTGGATGCAGCTATACTTTTTACTGACCAGAAATCGAATTTCTCCTTTGACATGTTGAGTTTGGTGTTTTACTCAGTACAAAAAGACTACCATTAAAAAAAAATCAGACTATGTCAATTTAAAAGCCTAGTATCATAATGAATACTTGTAAAAGTCCTCCCTATAACTCCAAACCAGTATCAGTCAAAACCTGGCAGGAGACACTCATCTGCTTTTGAAAGCAACTGCCTAAATAATATAGTGTAAGTATTCTTTACAAATATAGAGAAAAAAAAGAGTGCACTCAATTTGACCACTTGGTTTTTTTGGGGAAAGTAGTATTCTCCAGGAACCTGAATTACATTAAAAAAAAAAAGACTCATTCTGTCTCACTGATTCTATGATAATAAAAATTAGCATCATGTCAGCTGTTACAAGTAAAGGTAGTCCCCATAATGGGATTCAAAGGAATCCCAAATATGCTTCTGTTAACTATTCAAAGAAATGATCTCTAGCCACATCACTTTTTGTGATGACAACTTACTTTCAGAAGAAATCTTAAAAGAATAAGCCTTCTTTTTAAATAAAATTTTGTTTTAATAATAAAACATTCTCATTAAAGAAAAATTTTAAAAGATGTAGAAAGAAATCTTACTAATAAAAGAAATACGTAAATTGACTGCCACCTTGTGATGCCCACAGCCAATCAGGAGTGAGTATGCAAATTAACCCAACAAAGATGGTAGTACCCCCGCCCTCAGGGCCTCCGTGCACAGTTAGTGTGCCCTACAAGCCCCGGGCCAGCCAAGGGTCGATAGTGGTGGCCATGGTGGCAACAGCAGGCAGCTCAGCTTTGTTTTGAATAGATGAAAGAGGCCATCTACACAGTAACTCAAATTATCAGATCTCCCTTCTCTCTATCTCACCAAATCAAGAGGGCTGTGTGGTGTGAGGGCAGACGGGCTGGAGGCAGAGTGGAGTAGGAAGAGGATGAGGAAGGGGCCAGTTGTATCCCATTTTCACAATGGGAAAATACGCACTTAACCTCTCCAGTCCTGCCCACCCGCCTCATGCTCCCACCTCTTACGTTCTGTGCCTCCCCAAGAGCACCAGCACTGCACAGAGGAACTCTCAGGAGAAGGAGGGTGAGAAGGAAATAGAGCCAGAGTGCGTAGAGCTTGCCATCGCCGCTTCACAGGCTGCTGGAATGAGCCCAACCCATGCCAGCAGCCAAGGGAAGGAAAGCCTATTCTTAGAAGAATCTTTGTGCATCAGACTTCTAGTCTCTATATAAAAGGTCAAGTGACCGTCTGAACTTCTTGACTGTTGACCAGCAGTAGGTATGATGTGCACTGACCACCAGGGTGCAGACGTTCAATGCATAAGTTACTGAGTTATGGTTACTTGGCAGTGGTGGTTCTTGCGTGACCCACCTCAGAACCAGAGAGGAGGGAGCCTGATTCCTCCCAGGGCCATATGATTCCACCTTCGGCCATGGGTTATATTGTTGCTGGGCTGTGCAGTTATACCTTCAGCCATGGGTTATATTGTTGCTGGGGCACTGTTGGCCTCGATTCTGGTTTACTGCACACTTGCATTTGTGTTCCATACCCTGTATGACAGCAACTTTGCAGAGTGCCCTCTTGCACTCTGGGATCTGTTTGGAAATGGAAAGTCAGTTTTGGCCCAATCCCCATACGCCAGGCCAAGGGCCCCACCTGCCTGAGGTTAGCCTGCTTATTCCAAAGACACCTTTCCAGCTGCAGTGCCGCCTCAGGTGCAGCTGGCTGAGGAGAGACTATGGGAGGTGGCTCCAGAATATGTCCAACCTGTTGCACTCACCCCACCTCACCGGCCACTTTCTAATTAATTTCCTTTCAGTGTGCACAAATTCTTGCACCGGACCACTAGTATAAAATAAAATATTTAATTCATTCATCTAGAAACAGCCAATAATAACATTTTGGTGTACTTCTTTTAACCAAAGGAAATCTTTCTTTTATTTTTAATATAACCTTTTAAATTCTGAATTGTTTCTGTATCCAAAATAACATAGCAAAAACCTCTGTATTCACAACTCATATTTACCACACATGAACGGTTTGCTGTAATTATTTCATTTACTTTTTTTTCATTTCAAAATTTCATATCTATAATTGAAACACTATCATATTGCCATCACTCTCCTCTGAGAAGTAGATGCTACCTTGAGGCTTATGTGTATTACTAAAGGCCCGGAGCATGAAATTCAGGTACAGGAAGAGTCCCTAGGCCTTGCTGGTGATAAGGGCTAATCTGTGGAGCAACAAGTGGGGCGGTTAGGGGGCTCCTACTTGCACCCCACATGGCTGGCCTGTCGCCATCTGCTCACTGGCCCTGTCCTACCTCCCACCCCCACCAGTTGCCTCCCTCTGTGCAGCAAATGGTGGGGCAATTGGGAGGCCCCCATTGGTACCCGCCCTGGCCAGCCTAGGGCTTGCAGGATGGAGGCAGCTACTGCGTTGAGAGTCTGCCCCCTGTTGATCAGTGAGTGTCATAGCGACCAGTTGTCTGCAGGTCATTCCACCACTCATTCGATTTGCATATTAGGTTTTAATTATATCTGATGCTTAAATTGACCTTTTTTTGTTGTTGCTAATTCTCACCTGAGGATATTTTTTTAATTGATTTTGTAGAGGGAAGAGAGTAGAAGGGAGGGAAGAAGGGAGGTGGAGAGAGAGATTGATGTGAGAGAAACACATGGATTGGTTGCATCCTGCATGCACCCCGTCCCAAGTATGCGCCCTTAACTGGGGATCGAACCTGAGACCTTTCGTGAATGGGCCAATGCTCTAACCTCTGAGAACACTGGCCGGGCGAAAGTGACCTTTTAAAAATTATTACAATATCAAGTAACCTGAAGAGTGTAGTGTGGATAAATATCCACAGATGATAACCAGAAGATATAATTAGCTCCAAACTGTCATTTTCCAACAGATGGTTATTTCTGCTGTGAATACCTCCAGTGGCAGTTATTATGCATCCCTTCTTACCAATCTGTTCCATCACCTACTTTTCTAATATTACTGTTATAAATATTTTTATATTTAATCTTAATTGCCCAAGGCTTTCATTTGAGCTATAAATATGTATCTGTGCACTCTCACCCACACATTTAATAATTAACAGCTGATTGGTATCTATGTAAAAATGTTGGCTCATAGACTTCTTGTCCCTAAAAGTTATTGTGTTCAAATTTCTTCACATAAAGAATTGAAAGCTTCAAGAAGTAAAACAGAAATATAGCCCAGAAATATATCAGAGAACTTCAAAGAGAAATAAATTATCTAGCTGCCCAGCTATAGGCCAAAGCTAGCCCAAGATCAATAGTAGTTACAAAACATTAAGTCTTCTGCCTTCAGGGAGGCAACTAAAATTTCTACTAGCAATTAAATAGCCCAGAGCAACAATATAAACCAACTGATCAAAGTTATAGGGAGGCAAGTTTGGCTTACTGTAAGACAAACTTTCTAAAAGTTGAGCTATTCAAGCACATAATGAGGTGGAGAATTCTTAGCACTTAAGGTCCTTCTGCAGCACTGGGATTGTTCTTACCATCATGTTACAGAGGAGATTCTCACATCAGCAGTCTTGAAACGTTTTTTTAGAATCATTTCTTCAGACAAAACTTTTCATGAAAACTGATTATATAAAACAGAGCTGCTCTAGCTGAAGCATGAACTATCCACATAGCTGCCTTCTTATACCCCAAGTCATCTTTACAGCAACATAGAACACAGTTTAAAAATCCTTTGATACGCAGAATTAAACCAGGTAGTGACATTTAAATTTTGTTCATGAGCTGAGATTGTAAAATTGTCCCTCTCATGTGTGTGTGTGTGTGTGTGTGTGTTTTGGAGTGGAGTGAGAGAATTGTTTGGTGGAAATTCCATATTTTATAAGTCATAATATATACTGTTTGAGTCATAATCTGTATTATCTGGGATTTGTCATTCTAGGTGTTGACTTAAAATGACCAGACCAATTGCCTAAGCTTTATTTCTGCATGATAACCAAATTTTACACTATTTCATGTTCATATTCCTTGTATCCACGCATTGATAAGAGAAATTTAAAGATACTGGTTTTAGTCACCATTTACCTTTGCAAAAAATTCATGCACATAGCACATAATCAAAATATATAAGTGAATGGAAAGTGACAAGTAATTCTATTTCTAACCTTGTCCTGATTTATCTTGTTCATCAAGCTTACTGGTTTCTTTTATGCATTCTTTAAAATTAATCAGGAAACTGGTTGTTTCATTTTGTTACATCAATAAAAAATTCTCCATCTTTCACCCTTACAATTTTAAATATCCGATTGTTGTTGGAACCAATTATTGTATTCATCATTTACAAAGAAAACCAGTCACTATATACTCCATTTCTCACCAGCATTAGGGAACCCAATATTCACAGAAATACAGATTCTGAGCATTTTTAATTGTTGAAAAAAATGAGCAAACTTCCCCATCAAAGTGTCACAATAAATTGGGTAATACAACAATGAAAAAGATTATCAGGTTTTGAAATCTCTCTATATAATACCAAGGTGTAGGTTCTTCTCATTTCATTTACAATGATAATGTTCTAAAAATGCCTGTCTTCCAGGGAAAACTGATGTGGTCAATTTATGGGATTTAATTAAACAATTCCACTTCAACTATTCTAAATTCAGTGTGCTTAGTCTAAAACCACCCTTGAGAGATGGAATTAACCTCATTCATGCAGTACCATAGGAGCTTGTCTAGTATTTAGAAACACTTGATACCAGCATGTCTTCCTAGCCATCTCCTCATAAACAATCTGAAACAACATATGTATTGTAAACTAGAGGCCCAATGCACAAAATTCATGCATGGGGCCTGCATACCCTCCAATCTGGCACCCCTGCAGGACCAGGCCTAAACTAGCAGTTGTACATCCCTCTCACAATCCGTGACCCCTCACTCCTAACTGCTTGCTTGCCTGCCTGCCTGCCTGATTGCCTCTAAACACTTGGCCTGCCAGAATGCTCTAACCGCCTCTGCCTGCCTATCAGGTCACCCCTAACCACTTGCCTGCCTACATGATCGCCTCTAACCACTGGTCTGCCTATACCTCATCACCGCTAACCACTCTGCCTACGTGGTCACCCCTAACTGCTTGCTTGGGAGAGGGGCCAGCCCAGGAAGGTGCCATGGCAGTCATTATGGTCATGACACTGTTATCATCTCTGGCCTTTTATTATATAGAACTAAAGGCCCAGTGCACAAATGCGTGCATGGGGGGCGGTTCCCCCCTCAGCCTGGCCTGCCCCCTCTCACAGTCCAGGAGCACTCCGGGAATTTCCTACTGATGGCTTAGAGTAGGTCTAATCTGCAATCTGACCTTCCTCTGCAGGATGCAACCAGGCCGAACAGGTGAAGGTGCTGTCCCCAATACCCTGCTGCTGCTGCCACTGCTAGCTCTTGGCCCTCGCTTTTTAGCACTGGCTCTGCCCCCCACCCACTGGTAGATAGGAGGAAATTTTGGGCCAGGCCAGCTGGGGGAGGGCCTGTGGGAGGTTGAGGCACAGCAAGTCGGATATCATCCAGCCTCTGCAGAGGTGTGGCACCAGGCCCAGGCCCAGGCCACGCCTCTGCGGGTGCCTCTGCAGAAGCGATAGCAATGCAACTGGGACCACACAGACCCCTGGCCCATGCCATGGCCTCTCCCACACTGCCTGTGAGAAATGAACCATGGTGTTGCCTTCTCCCATGCAGTGCCACCCTCCCTGGGGCCCTGGCCTCTCCCACAGTACCAGCTTTCCCACAGCCTCGGCCTCTCCCACAGCACTGGCTCTCCCATAGCCTTTGAAAAAGGGGCCATGGCACTGAACTGGCCCTCGCTGCCACCTCTACTGCGCCACTGACCCTCGGCCCTCACAGCCACTGTGGGTTTGTCTGGAAGGATGTCTAGAAGACGTCCAATATAATTAGCATTTCATCCTTTTATTAGTATAGACTAGAGGCTCGTTGCAGGAAGATTCCTGCAAGAATAGGCCTTCCTCACTCCCTTCTTCACTGCTTCGCTCCCTCCCATCTCTGCTGCCTCGCTCTCTTCTCCATGGTTTCGCTCCCTTCTACAGCACTTGGTTTCCTTCTACACTGACTTTATTCTTCACTCTGTGCCTGCATATGTAAATCAACTTCCATCTTTGTTGGGTTAATTTGCATAGTCACTCCTGATTGGCTGGTGGCCATAATGGAGGAATGGTCAGTTTGCCTGTTTCTTTTATTAGTGTAGATGATATACTTCACTACATAAATATATGAACAGTAATCAACAAATCTCTTTAAGAATAAAGAATACATTATTTTCAAATATATAACCTATGTGCTAAAGTAAAAAAATTAAAATGTCCTTTAATTCAGAGCTCCACCCAGGTCTCTGTCAGTGGCTGAGCTAGGAGACAGATCCTCCATCCTGAGAGTTGCTCCTGCTGGTATCCAGGGTTGTGTTTTCCCCTGCATCTTCTTTAAGATACCCGCTGCACTGCGGCAGGGGGTCACTGGTAGACAGCAATGGGGAGGGGCTCCCGACACTTCTGTCTTTGTTGAGAACAGTAACACTCGCACTTGCAGCCATAGTACCTTCCCGGGCTGCCTCAGCAGCGGGCACCTCCTGGGCATCCTCAAACTCTCACGAGTATCACAGAGCTTTGATGACATGCAGCTTACACATTGGACATGTGTGATGATCAAAAAGCCAGGGTCAATGCACATTCTATTGTGACTGGAACCTTGCAGACCCCTGCCCATGCCATGGCCTCTCCAGCCATATCCTTACCAGCATGTTACAGAGGGCTTGTCAAGTGTTCATGTCCCCTACCTGAATATAAATTGGACATTGATAAATTTTATAATTTATCTAATCCTGCATGGCAGGATTCTGATAACATCCTTCACCTTAAAATTCTCAATGCACACTGCACAATTTTGTTTCGATATCGATTCCCTTTTCTCTATGCTTTATAGTATGAAGTGGAAACTGACCGATAATGTTCTTGGTTTATTTTCTATGGCTCTGGCTTCCAAACTGTGAGCTAGTATAAACGTAACACTCCATATAGTAAAATATTAGCCATGCTAATGAGACGATCATCATGGTGATGAAGGTGATGGCCACGAATACCTCTTATGAACTCCTGAACATGGCAGGTCCCAACCCTTGTGGTCATTTTGACTTGAATTTCTTTTTGTACCACATCCAAAATTTCTTCACCTTTGTATACCTAAACCATAATGACCTATATTTCCTGTTCCCGCTTGGGACATGGGCGCTGTGAGGTTCCCATGGCACTCCTCATTATAGGTCACCATGGCCGGCCAAGGAATTCTTTCGTGTCATCACCAACACCTTGTCCTTGAAGGGCAGCCTCCAAGTACAACCAGGGCAACCCAGGGCGCGGCTCCCTACCTGCCCTGACAGGCACCACAAAGCATGTGTTGAGTGTGCAACATTCAGGGTCGCCCCCAGGCCCAGCAAGCCCTCTATGGAGGAGCTGTTGCTGACGTGGCCACTCTCTAAGACGCTACACACTGTATGGTTCGTCTGCCAGTCCATGTACTTGAGGCTCACCATAGCTGAGTACCAGACTTTGCTAACTACTCAGTAAGTCAGAATGCTGCCCAAAGATAAATGTCAGGCCTCAGGAAGGAGGTTAGAGAATGTAGAGAGTGTGGTTAACTGCCTACTGTTACCTGTTAACTTAGGAATGCATTGTTCTTTCTGGTAATCTATGTGGCTACCCACCATATGGCTTTATTATTAACCCTCTGTGAGAAAGAGACCCTCTGGGAGGAGTTGGCTTTCTTCCCTGCTAGGTAAGTTTCTCCTATTAAAGCTCTTAATGAATTCAAATGAGGCTACATATCAATTCTTTGGAATTAATTCTGAATTTAGAATTTTGGGGCTTTCCCCCAACAGTTGGGGCTGTGAGCAGGATCCTGAAGAACCCATGAAAGCTGAGGGGGAGATGAGGAGGAATGGGTTCCTCTGGAGGAAATCCCAGGATGGCCATGCTCATGCTTTGGCCAGTTTGCACAAGCATTGGAGCATTGGGGACCAGTGATAGTATGGAGATGCCCTGAAAACGTCTGCCAGAGAGGCAGAGTTACGGGAGTGGCTGAAGATAGGTAAGGAAAATAAAGGTGTAAAGGCCACAGTGGTCGCAGGAGGTTGGCCCCTTCTTTGTGCTTGGGGTTCTCTTGGGAAGAGGCACTAGCCCAAAACTCTGGGAATCACCATTTGGAGAAGAATCTTCGTTTAGAAAGGGAAGCCCACTGGCCGCTACTACTGAAGGGCTCTGGCAACATCTGTGCATTAGCGATTAAAAGGTAGAAACTTCAGCATTCAGGGTAGTGAAACTGAAAGGGTCTAGGCACTCATGATCAGGGCACATTGGGATCTCAAGACTTGCAACCTCACAGAGGATTCATCTTGCTATTCCCCCTTATCGGAGGAGAAAGGGGGACATAATAGAGATACCAGAGTCATAAACATGACCAGTAATTGTAACAAAGATTTTTACAGACCACTGTGGCTGCAGGGTTTGAAACTGGCCAATCTCTCTGTGTGAGAGGCTTCAGTTCACTTCCATCAGAGAATGTACCTCAGCTGTCAGAAGAGGTAGAAAACAGGTACAGACAGAAAGGGAAGCAGTCTGCAGCAGGCTGGATGCTGCATTTTAGGTGTCAAATGTGTCCTCCTGATGGGGAGATAAGTCAAAGTTAACTTCAATTCCCACAACCAACTCATATTGCGCCTCTCTGGAGCTGTGAATGAAAAGTGGGTTTCCTTGCTGGCATGGATACAGTGGCATGCAGGGAAGCTTGGCCCAGTGTGGGCCATCTGTCCTCCTCCCTATCTTGCTGGCAGGCTATAAAAGAATTGCAAGAATTAGAGGTAGGCATGAGGAATACTGTTTATGGACAGTATTTCTGGGGACCTGATAGTGAACTCTTTACCTCTGGCATGAAAGATAATCTACTATAGTCTTCCCCCAAACCCCTGGTGTGGATCCTGAACCCCATGGTTAGACTGCTGGTAAATCACATGGCCCAAGCTATTGAAGATTTAGGAGAAACAGAGCGAGCCAGAAGATGAGCTAATATTCTGACAACCTGCAAAAAGAAGGGTGAAAGTGTGGAGAGAAGGGTGTGATCGGGGTCTCCCCACTAACAATTGTGGTTTGATTTCATGAAAGTGGGTGTGCAATTAGAGAAAACTGACAAATAGTCAAATGCCATTTTGGCACGTGTGTAGCAAAAACTTAAGCATGAACAGCAATTTTAGAAGCTGCCTCATAAGAAAGGACCCTTTTATGGAAGGACCCTGAGCATCTGAGCTAAAGAAGTGGCCTATGGCTCCTCAACTCCACTCTAAGGGCAGTATAAGGGGACCAAAGCCTCCATGTGGAGCTAATCATCCATTATACACCACGGAATAAACAGCAGGTCTTAGCATGGGTAGGTACGAGGAACATGCCAAGGAGCTTGCTACACTGACCTATGGTAATGTCGTTAAGTTTACAGGCTATTTTCCTGCTATAGATGGCTATGGGGGTGTTCTGTAAAGGGGAAGCCAGTCTTGCTCTGCATGCAGATTGTTCACTTGCCCTGAGGGTCTGTCAAGTGTTCATTTCCCCCTACCTGAATATAAATTAGACATCTACACCTTAGTTCAATTAGGTCAAATATCCACAATTAGGAGAGTTCTGTTGTTTGTGGCTGTGAGGAATGAAGCCCATGCTTAAGTGAAAGATGAAATGGACACTATAGAGCAGTGGTTCTCAACCTTTCTAATGCCGTGACCCCGCAATACAGTTCCTCATATTGCGTTGACCCCAAACCAAAAAATAATTTTGGTGGCTACTTCAACACTGTAATTTTGCTACAGTTATGATTTGGAATGTAAATACCTGATATGCATTATGTATTTTTGTTGCTACAAATCAAACATAATTTAAACATAGTGATTAATCACAAAAACAATATTTAATATGTTGAGAAATATTTATTACTAATTCCAATAAATAACATTTCACCATGACATAGCATGGGTTTAAACATAACAATAGTAATATAACAGTAAACAACAGTGCAATATTTTGCAACAGTATGCTGCCAAATTCAGTGAGATGGATGTGGTTGCTTCTTGCTTACCAATTCAGAAATTCTTGGGGCAGTCTTTGCAAGGGCACAGCGAAGATCATTTTCCACAACAAGTCTACTTCAGTATTTAGACTTGATAACCAGCAAGCTGGAAAACCCTGTTTTGCAAAGATATATTGTTGGAAAAGGAAGAAGAAGGCACAGCACAGTCTCAGACAGAATAGGATATAACTGTAAACACTTAATCCAGAATTTTGTCAGGGGCATCGTAGAGGAATCTGTTCTCACTGCATCATTGTTAATTAGGTCAATGAACTCTTCTTGCGCTGTCTCCGGAACATCTTCAACTTTCACTGTGAATGGACTTCTGGCAAGTGCAAATGGGGTGTCAGGTAGATTAGGAAAGTATGATGAAATTTCGTCTGCAAGCATGCGCAAATGTTATTTCACAGAAATTGTAATTTTTTTGTCTGGCTCAATGTCATGTTCCTCAAAGAAGGCAGATAATGTAGGAAACATGTAAATTTTATTTTTATCCAATTTATTTTTCCAAAGCTGAAGTTTCATTTGGAATGATCTAATTTTTTTGGACAAATCGAGGCACGTTGCATTTGGTCTTTGCAGTGATAAATTTAAGTCATTCAAAATGACAAAGATGTCCACCAGGAAAGCTATTTTCTGCAGCTCAGTTTTATCGCTAAAAAGTGCTTCTAATTGCGGTCTTGCTTTCTAATTAAAAAATGTTTTCAGTTCATCACGAAGCTCAAAGACATGTTTTAAAACTTTTACTTTTGACAACCATCTGACTTCAGTGTGAAGTAACAGAGCATTGTTTGGCGCATCTAGCTTATTGCACAGTTGCCAAAACAGCTGTTTGACTTAACAAAATTGACACATGTTATGATGCTTTTCATTACTTCTTGTAAATCTTGTGGCAGTATCTTAGTTGCTAAAATTTGGCGATATATCATACAGTGTGTTCCGATTGCATTTGGCGATTCATTTTGTACCAAACGTTGAAATCCTGAGTGACATCCTAGCATAGCAGGAGCACCATCTGTGCAAACACCACAAACCTTTTCCCAGGAGATGTTATGCGCTTTTAGAAAAGAACCAACTGCGTCAAAAACATCATGTGCAATTGTTGTTTCAAGTGGTTTGCAAAAAAGAAACTCACCTTTAAAGTCGCCATCATTAATATACCTCGCGTAAACCAATAACTGTGCAGTTTGCCACATCTGTAGATTCATCAAGCTGGATACTGAATATTGGTAGTGGTGCAGATTTACTTTCCTGGATCACCTGATCAAGAATATCAGCAGACATGTCCTCTATTCTTCTGCGGACAGTGTCATTAGATAAGGAAATTGCATTCAATTTCTGAACATACTCATTTCCAATTACCACTCTAACTATGTTTTTTGCAGCTGGCAACAGTCAAATCCTCAGCAATCGTGTGAGGTTTCATAGCTCTGACAATTCTGAGTGCCACCAAATATGACACTTCAACAGCTGCTACATTGTGTTTGTGGTACTGGCCACCATTGTCAAATCTAGATTTCTTGAGTCCATCAGCTTTGCTTCTAAAATAGTTGATATCCTTGCCAGCAAAGCTTGGATGCTTGCTATCAAAATGGCGTTTTAGTTTGTTTGGCTTCATAGATTCAGCTGAGAGAACTTCACAACAAATAACACATTGTGGTTTCTCAATTCCTGCTGTAATTATTGAGGTAAAACCATACTGCAAGAAATCCTCAGTGTATTTTCTTTTCCTAATATTCTTTTTTTTAAATATATTTTATTGATTTTTTTTACAGAGAGGAAGGGAGAGGGATAGAAAGTCAGAAACATTGATGAGAGAGAGACATCGATCAGCCACCTCCTGCACGCCCCCAACTGGAGTTGTGCCTGCAAGCAAGGTACATGCCCCCAACTGGAATCGAACCTGGGACCTTTCAGTTCGCAGGCCGACGCTCTATCCACTGAGCCAAACCAGTCTCGGCCCTAATATTCTTGTCTACACAATCCATTGTCATGAGACAGTTTGCTAAAAAAAAAATAAACATCTAAAGAGTTTGTTAAAGATTCCTATTATTTACTATTCCCTGTGTTGTTTTCTATTACACACCTGTTACTAAGACCAGGGGGTCGTATTCACATGCTTAACTAATGGATCTATTTTTTTCCAGATTAGTGGCAAGTTTTCTATATAGAACAGTGTGAGCTACGTCATAGGATACACTGCAGTTTCTGCACAGCATGGCATCTTTCAGGGCTCTTTCACACTATGAAGTGGCGGTTTCTGTGGTGGAATCCACATCTCATTTACTTCAATGGGAGACCCGTGAATTCCTCAGAGGAGAGATCCCCTGTGCGGCAGAAATGCAGTTCTGGCGCGTGTCTCTAACTCTTATTCAAGTGAATGGGAGGCCGCAGCAGATTCCGCTCAAATATAGAGCATGTTGCTTAAATTATTCCGCGCTAGGAAAAAGCCTACTGTGGAAAAATTAAGCAACATGCTCTATATTTGAGTGGAATCTGCTGCGGCCTCCCATTCACTTAAATTGGAGAGGAAGAAATGTGTCGGAAACTGTCATTTCTCCGCCTCTTATTGAAATTAATAGGAGGCTGCAGCGGATTGTGTGGTAACTCGAGATTCTCGGGAGCTCTCTTCCACAAAATCCCCCGCACTCACAATGAACTCAATAGGAGGCGGATTCAATGCCGGAAACCGCTGATTTCAGCAGTTTCCTCATTCAGAATATGGGAAAATAGTGGGAGATATGGGAGATAATTATACATTGTGGAACAGTGTGAACTATATCTTATAGTGGTCTCTACTATAGTATAAGACCGATGTAGTTCACACTGTGTAAATGTATGGTGCTTTGTGTAAGTGTAAGCTGCTTTGTGTACTGTGTAATGATTACACACAAAGCACCTTACACAGTATTGTGTGAATGGTGTGTGTACTGTTTTTACATTATTAACCTTTTTTACACCAGCAGGCTGTCTCAGGCTCTCTTGCCTCTCTGCCTCCTAGGCTTCTGTCCTCCAGTGCTGGCTGCGTCCACCCACTGATGACGTCTGCAAGCGCCAGACACACGTAAAGTGCTGCTATGGACTGTGGAGTGTTCCGTTCCCCCCGCTTCCCCTGCCCCTTAGGCCCCGGACAGATGATGCAATCACATCTGCGCATGCACACAGGCATTCAGTTTGGAACGTGCATCCATAACAGTGTGCGTTCCAGCTAAATAGCACTGCTGCAGATGGGAGCGCGACTTCTCAGCCGCCAAAGCCATTGCAAATATGTATTTTCCAATGGCTTTAGGCGGCCCCTGTGTTTTGGTTGTTCAACCCCTGCCGGGGTCGTGACCCACAGGTTGAGAACCACTGCTGTAGAGCTTCCTGCAAGGAGGGCTACACTGGTGAGACAGTGTCATTTACATGGGGGCTTGCAGAGTTCACTGATATAGTTAAAGAGCCATAAAGAGTGGGCATAATGCCAAAACCAGTTTGGCTCAATGGATAGAGCTTTGGCCTGTGGACTGAAAGGTCCCAGGTTCAATTCTGGTCAAGGGCATGTATCCTGGTTGCGGGGGCACATCCCCAGTAGGAGGTGTGCAGAAGGCAGCTGATTGATGTCTCTCTCTCATCTATGTTTCTCTCTATCCCTCTCCCTTTCTCTCTGTAAAAAATCAATAAAATATACATATATTAAAAAAAAAAGAGTGGGCATAATACATCCAACTCATAGTTTTATTTTATAATTTATATTATTGGAAGTATTATAGATGTCCCCTTTTTATCTCCAACAGCCTCCTCCAACCTAGGCTTTCACCCCATTATCTGTGTCTATGGATTATGCATATCTATATTAATAATAGAGTATGATGCAAATTGACCGTACCTTTGCAACACCCACCAGCCAGTTAGGAGAAAGTATGCAAATTAACCCAAAAAAGATGGTGGGTTAATTTGTATACACAGGTACCAAGCGGCTGGAGTCAGGGCAAGACCCTTGCATCATCACCATGGTGATGACACAGATGTTCTGCACCTCTCCAGGTGCTCTGTGCCTCTGGGCAGTGTGGGAAAGGTGTAAAGGTGCGAAGGCAGGGCTGGCAGCCAAAGGAAGGAAGGACCATTCTTATACAATTCTTCATGCATCAGGCCTCTAGTTCTATATAATAAAAGCCTAATATGCAAGTCATCCTAACAGCGGAATGAACGACTGGTCACTATAACGTGCACTGACCACCAGGGGTCAGATGCTTAACGTAGGAGTTGCTCCCAGCCCACAGGTCAGATGCTTAATGTAGGAGTTGCTCCCAGCCCACAGCCTAGGTGGGTGCAAACAGCACCGCTCCCCCCCCCCCACCTCCCCACCAGTTGCTGCACAGATCAGCTCTGATGGCTGGCCACGCCTAGGGATCCTATCAGTGCATGAATTTTCATGCACTGGGCCTCTAGTATAAGTTCTTTGGTTAATCTCTTCCTGCCCCCCTGCCCTACCTTCCATCAGAGATCTCTCAGTGTGTTTGATGCTTCTCTGACTCTGGTACTATATTTGTTCATCAGTTTATTTTGTTCATTAGGTTCCACATATAAGTGAGATCATGTGATACTTATCTTTCTCTGAGTGACTTATTTCGCTTAGCATAATGCTCTCCAGGTCCCTCCATGCTGTTTCAAGGGGTAAGAAATCCTTCTTTTTTACAGCTGCACAGTATTACATTGTGTAAATGTACCACATATTTTTACACACTTATTTTCTAATGGACACATGTGTTGTGTCCAGATCTTAGCTATTGTAAATTGTGCTGCTATGAACATAAGGGTACATACATTTTTTTCTGATTGGTGTCTCAGGATTTTTAGTCGTTTTAACATCTCGGTCTGGCTAGTCCATAAACCAGATGGATCCTGGAAGGTGACTGGACTACTGGGAGCTTAATAAAGTACTCCTTCAAACCCATGCTACTCTTCCTTATATTGCCCAATTATTGAATGAAGTCAGTGAGTCTCTGGGAATAAACCATTCTGTATTATATCTTGTTAATGCCTTCTTCAGTATTCCCATAGACCCTCAAAGCCAAGACCAGTTTGCCTTCAGCTGGAATGGAGAACACTGGACATTTCAGGTGCTACCACAGGGCTACCACCATAGTCCCACCATGTGCCACGGTTTAGTAGCAAAGATAAATCTGTGTGGAAAGGTGGGGAGGTGGTAGCATTACATCATTATGGTGATGACATTATGCTAACTGGTCATGATCTTCCTATTGCATATAAGGTATCAGAATGTCTGCTGGAGCACTTAGCAGGTTGGGGATGGGTTTTAAACTGAAAAAAGGTATAAGGATGTAGATCCTCTGTCACATTCTGGGGACTTGTCTGGTCTGGAAAGACTAAAGTCATTCCAGCAGCGTACTGGACAAGATCCAGAATTATTTTGTGCCAGAATCAGTGAAACAATTGCAAACGTTCATGCCATTGCTGGGATATCAGAGGCCTTTTATTCTCTTTAATTTCCCATGTAGCTCAGCTGTTATGCCACATGTGTGGATTGTAAAGAAAAGAGAAATTGAAATTGGAGACGAGCACACTGATGCCTTGACAAGTGCAAAGGTGGCATTTAAACAAACTCAACAATTGAGGGAAGTGGATGAAACCAAACCCTGTGAATTAGATATTTCGGTCTATCCAGAGGGATTTGGGTGGAACTTATGGCAAAAGCAGGATGGGAGGAAGATGCTCCTAGGTTTCTGGTTCCACTTGTGGGAGGAAACTAAACAGAGGTTGAGTGCTGTGGAGAAGCAACTGCTGGCAGCATACCTCTGTCTGCAGCATGCAGAGAGCATCACAAATGCCTTGCCAGAGATACTAAGGACACAATATTCCATTGCCAGATGAATCTGGGAATTTGCCAAACCCCAATCAGGTGGCTCAGTCCACTACCTTGCAGGAGTGGTATGTCTCCCTGTAGCAGCAATATGCTCTTTTGACCATTCAGTAGTGCTGAGCCTCATGTCATCTTGGGCCCAGTCACATATATTAGTGAAATGCCCGCAGACACTGACACAGGTTTGTGGACAAATACATCCACCTTTAGAGTTGCATATTAAAGAAGGTCAAGCAACAGTTCCTGCAACTGCCTGGTACCCTGATGGGCCCACTAAGGGAAATCTGCCTTGCTGGACTGCAGTGGCCATGCAGCTGAGTGCAGACACTACATGTTTGGATGGAAGAAGCCAGCAAAGCAGTTGTGGGCCGATCTGCAAGCAGCTTGGATGGTACTAATGCATGAATGGGGCCCTATTGCACTAGTGATTGACAGCTGGGCTGCCTACAAAGGCCTCACTTGATGGATAGGACAATGAAAAAAGGACAACTGGGAAGTTCAGCATCTCCTATTATGGGAGCAGAAATGTAGAATGAGATCTGCTGAAGGACAAGAGGTGCTTTGAAGATCACAGTGTGCCATGAACCAGCCCATAGTGATACATCCCCTCCAGGAAATCAGGAGCTGCCCAGGTCCGATACATAGAGGAAAGCAGTGACCCTCAAGAAGTAGCCCACTGGCTACATAAACTGAACACAAGGTGGTACACACACTTTGGGGAATTGTCTAACAAGTGGGCATGCGCTTTACCCATGCCTGTATTAAGGAGGCATACTAGGAATGTACCTCTTGTTTCCTTGAATGCAAGAGACAATTGCCATGACATCTTGGACAGATAGCAAGGCCATCAGCCATGAGGTGTCAGGTAGACTACATCAGACCCTCGCCACCACCTCAGAAGTGCAGATACATGTTAACATGCATTGCTACTGCCACTGGCCTGTTGCTGCCATCTCATAGTAAGAAAGCAAACCAGCAGGTTACCATACAGGGACTTCGGCAACTGGGTGCTATATACAGACGGCCCAAGGGACTCATTTCACTGGTCACCAGGTGTAGGGATGGGCCAGTGAGAACAATATAATGTTGTACTTCCATCTGCCCTGTAATTCTAAAGTCACTGGATTGATTGAGAGTATGAATGGACTGTTGAAACAGGCTCTGTGAAGAGAAACACACTCTTTAAAGTGACGTATACACAGGTTTCTAGAAGCTGTGATGGACCTCAACAGACAAGCCAGACAAGCACAACCTAATGCATATCATCTTTTAACCAGTGGACCATTGATAGTGTTGAGGATTCAGCTGGAGAGCAGGACTGCTGAATGGACTCTGCCACTGGGCCATGAAATAGGACCTTAAGAGCATTCATCTCAGGTAAAAACTGCTGTTTGACCTTGGAGCTCACATAAATCCATCCCACATCGCAAAGGTTATTCTCCTGTGCCTGAGGACCAGAACCATAAAAGATTGATTCCTGTTGACTAATTGGCTCCAGGAGTTGAGACTCCCACATTCCAATGTCTAGCAGGGGGTGGTTGGGAGATAAGGAGCAGTCAACAGGAATCTTTGCGGCCCACTGAGACTCACATCCCTCCCCTGCGCCGCCCCCCCCCCTGCCCCCGCCCTCAAATGGCTGTTTGTGGATTTTAGAACAAGGGAAAAAAATGTGGTTTGGATCTTTAAAAGGGCTGCATACCCCTGAGACAGCGCAGTCGTGAGTGTGTGGACTCCACCTGCGTGTGGTGCCCTCGTGGCTGTCGCTGGCCAGCTCAATAAATCCTTGCTTGCTTATTACCAACTTAGCAGCCTCTGTGGTCATTTGTAACTGGTTGTGGGAGTCGCCCCACAACAGGCCACATAGTGCTTTATTATTGACAGCCCCATATGACCTAGGGCCAGGGACCAGTCACCTACGAGTACCTTGGATATGGCATGTCCACCATAGGTGGTTTGGGGTCATTGGAGCCTACCTGGAGGGACAAAAATCTTAATCGCAGGTAACTACTTGGTAGCTTCCAACACCCCTTTGTTGGCTAAGGCACACTTTCAAGCAATTTGGAGTATTATCATCTCTTCCCTTATATTAGTGCCCCGACCTGCGCCATCCCCTGTTGGGAGCTCAGTGTGGTGGTGTAAGCCAGGAAGAAACCACTCCCAGCCAAGGTGCTTAGTATAGCTGACAAAGTAGCCTGTATTGTTCCTGAAGTTTATGATTTGCCATTACTCATGCCTGTAATTTGTCTTTCTGACCACAGCTTGCAAGATAACCTGTTCCCTATCTGGGTTCCCACCTTGGCAGCACTCCAGAATGAGAGCCACTGCTGGGTCTGCAGAGAAATGCTTTTTTGCTGCTGAGGAACTTGCATGGACTAACCACATCTCGGCTCTTCAGCAGTTAGCAATTATTCTTCTGTCCACTTGGTTTCAGTCTTTATAGCTACCTTGGAAGGGGGCTCTTTTGGGGATTATTATTACTGTTTATTTGTTAATTCTGTCGGGCACCTATGGAGTATACTGTTGCTATGCCCTGTGACTCCAAACCATTACGGTGTGAAGGGTCCAAGGGAATTTGCAGAAGATTGGCTTGTAGAATGGAAGGACCCGTATTCCATCTGGGGTGGAGTGTGCAGGAACTAACTCAGAGATGCAATATGGCTCCAGCAGTAAAGACCACTGGGAAATGTTGGGCTCTGCTTAACCCTCCACAATTTAAAAATATATATATATTTTAATTGATTTTTTACAGGGAGGAAGTGAGAGAGAAAGTCAGAAACATCGATGAGAGAGAGACATCAATCAGCCGCCTCCTGCACTCCCCACAGTGGAGATGTGCCCGCAAGCAAGGTATATGCCCCCGACCGGAATCGAACGTGGGACCTTTCAGGCCACAAGCCGACGCTCTATCCACTGAGCCAAACTGGTCTCGGCCCTCTGCAATTGTTTAACTCTCTTCCTTGGAAGTTAATGACCTTGTTTTGCCTTTGTATGTCAGTGTCTCTGATTAAAGCTCTTTTGAATTTGAATAAGGCTACATGTCAGTTCTTTGGAATCAATCCTGAATTTAGACTTTTATAATTTTTCCCTAACAATTGGTTCTTTAGAGAAAATGGATAAAAATCAGGATAATTCTTTTCTTAGTTCTTAAAAGTACTTGCACACTCTTCCAAATGTTTTTATTTCTTCTTTATATAAGACCATTTTGATGTTCCCATTTGTTTGTACCAAGGGTTTCTGAAATCTGTACATTTAGAAATGAAAAAAGCTTCTATATAGTGATTTCTTTCCTGCTCCCCCCAAAAACTTGATTGAAAGTGCCACTTCCTCCCACAGAGCTGCAAAGATACCCTGTACTCTGTCTCCCTTTGCTGGGTCATTTCATTCTAAGACAAGTTGTAATGCTAAAGTTGGATCATAACAAGACTCAGAGGGTGATATGTGAAAACATGTTGAACTAAAAAAGCAGCTAGCAAAAATTTGGTCTTCATGTAAGCCAGTTAAAAAGGAGGAGAATGAAGCCAGCCCAGAAAGAAAAACAGGTGAAAGAAGGAGGGGGAAAGATGAGGACAGGGGAGAGAGAAGATGCAAACAAAACAAAAAAAATGAGAGAGAGAGGATAGGTGTTTCAATAGGATAATGGGAATAGAAAATATTGAGAATAAGGCCCAGAAAGGACCTTTCGTGTACTCCAGACACTTGGAACTAAAGTGAAGGAAGGATGCCCCAAACTCATTTTGTGTGCTAGGTAGTTCTGTTTGTAGTTAGCTATCTGGTTGAGAGTTTCAGTGCTTAAAAATTTTTATACCACGGTGATTCCTTCATTTACTAAGGGTTTATCATTTTAGTAATTTCAATAATTTGGACAAATACAAAAAGGAATAAAGTCTCTAATATATATTGGTAGAATGATAGTTATGACCAGAGGAAACACCTGCAGGGTAGTGAGTGGTCACTAGCAGGAGCTTGGCACCATGTGTACACTGTAGTGTCAGTAACTCTTAGGCTGTTGTGAAGGATAAACAGAATCACAGATGTGACTGCTGTTTGCACAGTGTCTGGCACAGAGGAGGAACTCAATATCTTTCTCAAGGATACCCGTCATCATGGGAAGTCAGGAAAGTGGTGCGGGAACAACAGTGACTATATTCGGGTCTGTCACCTAACAAGCCAAACAGCTCTACAGGACATTCCTGTACATGGGAGAACTGCATTACAATGGAGTTAAAGGTTGAAACTACCTGCTACTTGGCATTTTAATCCTCAGACATTTCCACTGTTAGACATTATCCCCATTGTACAGAACATATATATTAATATTGAGCATTAGCAAGTTTAGGAAACTTGCCTGGGATTTCCTCTCATAAATTCTCAGCTGAAGTCTGACATAAATCTGGGTCTGTGTCCCAGTTCAAGCTGTTTCCATCACACCATGCTTCTCTTTAGTGTGAAATTATAAAACAGTGATTTCATTCCATCCCAGTCACTATTGGGGGATTATATTTCCATACAGAATTTATATCTTAAAATATATTTATAGGCTCCACAGAAAATTTGAAAAAATTGTACTAAGTATACAACATGAGTGGCTTCTAGTTTTGTTTAAGCCAAGAGATCGATATTTTTTATGGAGATAGTTTTTTTTTTAATATCAAGTTTTGCTTCTGATCTTTGAACATTTGTAAGAATTGCTTTTTGAAGGTCGTTCGGCTGTCTGGTCTAATTAGCATTTCCACAGTTTTTCAAAAAAGACAGAAACGTTTTAAAGCAGGCTTTTGTAGGGACTTGTGCGCTGAAGTTCTGTTTCAGCTGCCTGCAGCCATCTCCTTTCCATTCCACCCCTCTGGGTGCTGATGGCAGACTTCCACAATATAGGTCTGAGCAGCTTATAATGCATTTCAAGTCCATGGTTACTAGATCTGAGAGGGACTTTATGGTGGATTTATTCTAGCCAAAACACCCAGAAAATAGATGAACCTTCTTTCCCAAAATTAGGCAGCAAGTTAAACTAGAACAAAAGGAATTACACTAGACCCTTGCAAAATGCTGGGTCAGGGGTACCAAAGCCCTGCTCAGTCAAACATACACATAGGACTCTCCACTCCTTAGAAATGTAAGTAATAGCCAGAACCCTTAACAATAAACTGTAGGTGAACACATGTTTTTGTGTTAATTTTTATTACATACTATATTACAATAAAGTAAGCTAGAGAAAAGAAAATGTTACTAAGAAAGTCACAAGGAACATAAAATCTGTTACAGTACTATACTGTATCAGTACCATAAGTTTATGTCCAATTTATAAGACGAATCATCTGTCAGTACCTACATCAATATTGTCTTATGTGATACAAACTACTATAGATATTATATGTATTACTAAAACGATTTTAAAAATGAAAAGATATATAAATTTGAGAGAGGTTTTGCTGGGCCTGTTGGCTATACATTATATTTAAAAGTCTTATCTAATAAAAGGGTAATTGATCTTCACTCCACACAAGATGGCTGTCCCCATGTGGACACAAGATGGCTGGTGGGGAGGGCAGTTGTGTGTGATCTGGCCAGCAGGGGAGGACAGTTGGGAGGGACCAGGCCTGAAGGAGAGGGCAATTAGAGGCAATCGGGCCCACAGGGCAGCAGTAAGTTGTCAATCAGACTGGCAGGTGAGTGTTTAGGGTGTGATGAGGCTGGCAGGCAGAAGTGGTTAGAGGCAATCAGACAGGCAGGCAGGTGATCAGTTGGGACCCAGCAGTATTGGGTTATGAGAGGGCAGTCAGACATCCCTTGAGGGGTTATAGATTGGAGAGGGTGGAGGCTGGGCTGAGAAACACTTATACCCCACCCCATGCATGACTTTCGTGCATCAGGCCTCTAATCTATAATAGAAATATAATATGCTAATTAGACCAGAAAGCCGAATGACCTTCTGGACGAACCTGTGTTTGGGAGGGCCAAGTCCCTTTCATGAGTCTTCTGCATCAGGCCTCTAGTATATATATAAGAATCCTTGCCTCACATGTGCACTCAGAAAAAAAGAACCATGGCCCATCTTGTGATACTGTGGGCCACACATGCCAGATACATATGCTGTTTTTCCCTTGTTAAAATTCTCTTTTCGGTTTCTTTAACCTTCAAGAGCTAGCTCATAGTCTAGTAGAGTAGGAGGAAAATAGAACTGCATCTTTGGACATGTTTTCTTGGCCTTGTGTGTACATCTGACTGAATTGAGCTTTGGAATTGTGTTCTTATCTAATGAGAAAGGCTTAAAGAAACATACTAAGGAAATGTATTTCTGTGTAAGGTGCTCACAGTAGAGATGTTGAGATCATGGACTCCTTATCAGTCTCTCCCTAAGGAATATTACTTTCAGGATTCTGATAAGAATACCTTTGTTTCTCATTTGCAACAAATATTTTCTTCTCACTTTTAGTGAGAAACATGCAACAGGTATTTTCCATTTCTGTTTAGCTCTCTGGAAGCTCAGAATAAAATTCATCTTAACAATACAGCATGTTTGAATATTTCTTCATAAATTGTTGCTTTTATTCTCCTTGGATTTTCTCTGAGTCTATCTTTGTCCATGTTTTTATTTTTATCTTGTGTTGACTATATCACTTGTGAGCCACTTTAGAAACTTTGTGGAATAAGGAAGGTTGTCTCTAAAGAAATGCTCAGTATTAGATTGTCTTCTTCATCTAACACTCAAACAATTTGACCGGAGTGTCCTACTTGTGTGAATGCTTACATTTGTTAGGATATAATGGAGTAACATCTTAGGTTAAGTTGAGGTTCTGAAGTAGTGCCTAAGGCAAGAGGGATTACCCTTGAAAATTCTATAGGGAGCTACCACATTAGGAACAAAAATGACAGCTCTCAATAAATACAACACAGATTTTCCTTCAGAATTAAACAGATAGCTATTCTTTAGTAAAATATAATCAAAGTAGTCAGTTTGTGTTCATGACCATGTTGTGGCTGTACATATAATATTTAAACATTAAAATAGCATGCTACAGGTGAAGTGAGAGTATCCAGAGGCAGACTTAGCTTATGGTTTTTCTTTGTTTTTGCTTTTTTGATTGATTTCAGAGAAGAAGGAAGAGGGAGAGAGAAAGAAACATCATTGATGAGAGAATCATCAATAGGCTGCCTCCTGCAAGCCTCCTTCCCAATTAGAAATTGAGCCTGCAACCCAGGTATGTTCCCTTGACGAGAATCAAACCTCAGTTCATAGGCCAACACTCTATCCACTGAGCCAAAATGGCTAGGGTAGCTCATGTTTTAGTCTCACTCCAGAATGCTCACAATTTAAACTGATCACTACCATTTTCCCTGTTTCAGTTACTCCCAGGCATGTGATGGATGCTGTGCTGCACCATTCAGATTCAAGGGTACAGAGGCTCAGTTTCAGCCTCAGTTGGAAGAGTGTCAAGGATTTGTCGCCATCCTTGACAACCCTCTGCTACTCTTCTGCCTCCATTCTTCCTTTTCTCTGACCCCAAACATAGTGGCTTGGCTTATATAATTTATTCCGCTGATTAATTTCTTGGTCAGAAATTAGAGAGAGGTTTTCTGGGCCTGTTGGCTATTTATCATGTTGAGAAATATCTCCAGGAAAATCCAAGAGTTCATTAGGCAAACTTTATTTTCCATGCAATGGCAGACAACAGGGTTGCCAAACTTTTTATCATTACATAACAATGACTCCCTGTTCTCTGGGATCCAATAATAGTTTCCTCATTGTCCAGCCTTCACCTGTAGACTCCTCAAGTCCTGCCAGTTTTTACCTGATACCTAGTTCCAAAGCCAATGCTATATAACTAGTATTTTATGTGTTTATTATGTAACCAACTTTCAGCTACTAGGTTCTGTTCCACTTAATTTTGGCCATGCAACAAAGCAGCATGTTTATTTTCCACAATTTTGTGGATCAGGAATTCCAGAAGGGTTTGGTTAGGCAGATCATGTCCAAACCACCAATGTTAGCTTCCATGTTGACTTCTTAAGGCACAACCTGCCATGTCAGCTGGGATGCCTGGCAGTTGATCCTGCAGCTCAGCAGGGCGGTTGATGAGTGTCATCTGTGGTCTGTCCAGGACACTTGTGATTCTCATTGGGTGGAGTGTTGATTCCCAGAGCGAGCGTCCCAAGATCAGATATATTTATTTCCTGGGGCTGATGTAATAAATTTCCACAAACCGGTGGTTTAAAACAACAGAAGCTTATACTCATAGCATTGGAGGATAGATGTCTAAAATCCAAGTGTTGGAGGGGCCATGTTCCTTGGGAAGAGCCCTTCCTGCCTCTTCTTACCTTGGTTCCAGCAATGGGCATTCCTTCGCTTTGTAGCTGCATTTCGTAGCTTGTAGCTCTGTCTTCACATGGCCGTCTTCCCCTCGTGTGTGTCTCTGTCTTTCCTAACATCTCACCCTTCCTCTCTGTAAAAAATTTAATAAAAAATATTTTTTAGGCCCTGGCTGGTTTTTGCTCAGTGGATAGAGCGTTGGCCTGCCGACTGGGGGTCCCAAGTTAGATTCTGGTCAGGGGCCATGTGACTTGGTTGTGGGCACATCCCGGGTGGAGAGTATGTAGGAGGCAGCTGATAGATGTTTCTCTCTCATTGATGTTTCTAACTCTCAGTCCCTCTCCCTTCCTCTCTGCAAAAAAAAATAAAATAAAATAAAAAATATATGTTTTAAAAAATGGATAGTTTGGGAGTTATTCTTCCAGAGACCACCATGATTGGTACAATGTTTTCTCAGCGAATACCACGCATAAGAACTCTTTTTACTCTTAGAAGCTTATATTCTCCTTCCTTATAATAGCCTAGCAGTTAAGCAGATATTGAGTAAGTATTAAACATCCCATTTAAGAGATCATGGAACTGAGTCACAGAAAAGGACAAGAAATCATGGTTCTATCAGAAGGTTTGGCAATGACATTCTGTGGATCCCACAGTGGTTCTATCAGTAGTAAAAAGAAGCTGGACATTCTCTGAAAGTTCTTAAAATATTTTAAGATATGCTTCAATTTCTGATAATTATAGTCTGCATACAATGTATGTTAGACAAGGGTTATAAAACCATATGCATTTAAAATGTTATATAAATATGTAATGCATAACAGTAAACTGCCTGGATAATAAATACATTTACCCAAAGAAAAAAAAAGCTGTTCCAATTATTCAGGTAAACACTATTTTCTATGCTTGACTTTTTTTTCATTGCTTTGAGTCATGAGAATAAAACCCAGAAATATGGTCCTGCAATGAAATTGAGAAATGATGTCATTTAAAGCATCCCAAAAATCTAATAAAGTGTCACTGTCCTAACTAACTGCTTTTGTTAGTAGTCAGAGGCACTCCAAAAAATGATTTCAGAATCTACTCTTCCTAACTTCACCATAGCTTATAATTAACGCCAAGAATGAACTATATGGAAAGCTCTTGGTCTTAGTGGAAAGATTGGCAGATATTAGGTTTCCAGTGCTGGTAGCTAAGTGTCTGGTAACCTAGGATACCAATTTACTAGGCATGAATTTATTAATCTCTAAGATAAGCCTACAGGTTAACTCTCCTCTACATTTCTCTCCACCTTATAAATTATATGAGTGCATGTCCTCAGAGGCCCTGTTTTATATATATAACCTTTCAGGTTCATGGGAGCACTGCCCTTGTTTTGAATGTCATTTAAGTGGGAATATACTTGGAAAGATGCACCGTTACTAATTCACCATTTTTTCCCTGTGTTTGAGTATTGCTTTGCTTTTAGGCTGTAGGTGATTTTTTGCTTGTTTTTAATTTAAAAATCAAGTAGGAGGCTAGCCTCTAGCATTCAACAATAAGAAAGTATAGTAGCCCTAACCAGTTTGGCTCAGTGCATAGAGCGTCAGCCTGCAGACTGAAGGGTCCCAGGTGCGATTCCAGTCAAGGACATATACCTTGGTTGCGGATACATCCCTAGTAAGGGGTGTGCAGGAGGCAGCTGATTGATGTTTCTCTCTCATCCATGTTTCTAACTCTCTATACCTCTCCCTTCCTTTCTGTAAAGAAAAAAAAATCAATAAAATATATTTAAAAAAAGAAAGCATAGTAAAATATCCTCCTTCATGTTTCCATACCAAATGATACTTGTAATAACCATCATTCAGGTATGGTTCTTTGTGTCACATTCTATGTGGTATTTTACATAAATTATCTCAGTTCATTCTAATAGTAACCCTGAGTGTAGACATTATTAGCCATTGTCTGTGTAGATAAATTAAAGACTTAGCAAACATTCAAAGATATGTAGCAATGTGTGATTCTAATCAGTGCTATCAAGCCAATTCATGGTCTAATAGTGGTCATCAAACTCATTAGTCAACAGAGCCAAATATCTACAGTACAATGATTGAAATTTCTTTTGAGAGCCATATTTTTTAAACTTAAACTTCTTCTAATGCCACTTCTTCAAATTAGACTCGCTCAGGCCATGGTATTTTGTGGAAGAGGGACCAAAGAGCCACATGTGGCTCAGGAGCTGCAGTTTGCTGACCACGGGTCTAACCACATATCTTATGGCTAAAAGTAATTATTTGACACCTTTTCCTGAAAATGATAACAATATGGAATTCTTAGAAAGTGAGGACACATTGGTCTTTTTAACTGTATGACTTCCTTTTATTTGTTCTGTCTGGGTATCTTCTCATGTGTATCTCCACACTTCACTGACAGCTACGCAGTCTTAGTTTCCCTTCTCTGGCCAGCTTAGGGACAGAATGAAAGGGCACAGACTAGCCTGAGATTATGGCAGGACAGAAAGTTTATGGAACAGTTGTAGTAGATAAAATAAACAGTGGTTCCCTTCATCTATTTCTCCTATCTACCACATGGATTCTGGGTGGATTTAAGTAATTCAGGTTGGATTAGGAAAATCTAGCTGTTCATTTATCATATTGCTCATGTCTTTGGAAGTCCTCTTCTTCTAAATGGAGAGAGGAGAATGTGTTTTTTTTTTGTTTGTTTTTTTTTACTATCTTTATGAAAGATAAGATTGTGGTCTGAAGAAGACATCACTGGTGACTTCAAGTGCTGAAGCTTTGGGTCCCATTCAGGAACATGGCCCAAAATATGAGAGTGCATACTTTCTCTTTTTAGAGTCATAAATTGTCTATGTCAATATCTTGTTCTTAAAAAATAAATAGTATTTCACTTCTACTTATTATTTAATGTTAAAAATTTCTGAAGATTTATGAAGGGCAAAAAATATATTCTAGACTTTCCTACTTCTATTTTTATGTAATTTACTATGTGCCACTTTTCCACCTATTATGGTTTTTTATTTTATTTTATTGATTTTTTACAGAGAGGAAGAGTGAGAGAGAGTAAAATTGATGAGAGAGAAACATCGATCAGCTGCCTCCTGCACACCCCCTATTAGGGATGTGCCTGCAACCAAGGTACATGTCCTTGAGCGGAATCAAACCTTGGACCCTTCAGTCTGCAGGCCAGTGCTATATTCACTGAGCCAAATAGGGCTCACCTATTATGTTTTTTTTAAATAACATAACTCACCAGGTTAAGTGCTATTGTTATCACGACTTTACAGATGGAAAGACTGAGGGCTCGAGAGTTTAATACTTGCCCTGTGATCGACTGCTTAAGAAATGGCAATTACAGGACTTAATCCCAGGCCACAGGACTATAGTATCCATGCATTTAGCCATCATAACACTTGATTGGGCAAACAAATCAGATTCAATCACCATCCACATTCTTCCATCGTAACTTTTTAAAAGGTCCTTATGAGAATATATTTGTTATTCAAACTTTTATATAATTTTTCAGTTCAACTCTGAGCAACCAGACAAAATTACTTCAAGATCTGACAGTTACAAATCAATATCTGCTGTACAGACTGAATCCATGAATGTTCAATCACTTCATACAAATTATTATAGCGTATAGGGATCTCTCTGGCTTCTATGAACCTTTTTTTCCCCATGAGCAAAATATATTACCCTTAACTGTGTTGGTGGCATTCCTACCATGGATCTGCAAATCACCTGTGATCTGACTTTCATTATTATGAGTTACATAATTCTGCAATTGCAATAAAACAGGTAGACTGCCTACTAAACTCAGAAAGATGAATCAATTGTAGGCTGCCTGGGGTCCAGAGCAGACTGGAATCCTGACACTGCTCCATTTACATATCCAACTTTTATTTGTGTGTGCATTGCTCTTACCTGGTTTCTTTAAATTACATTAAGAATGAAAGTCATACAATTCTTAAAACATAATAAATGTTAAAGAAGAAATAAAACAACAGTTGCACTGAAATCTCATGGGGCAAAATGGAATTTGTTTACTCTGCAGTAATATGGCAGATTTAATTTTATAATTTGTATCCCTTTTTGTTATTTGTTATTGAATTTATAGCTGAGTTCTTTTTTCCCCATCTTATAATGTCTGCATGTGTTTCTTTCTGTAATTAATATGAAATGTTTTGTTTTGGCTTCTGTTATTTAATTTTAGCAAAGTCCTTTGAGATGCAATTTTATCCCTCAAAAGTAGGAGCACTTCTGTTGAATCTGTAAATTCTGATTTACTTTCAACCCTATTAAAAAAGAATTTACCAAGGTAGCAATTCAATTTATAAACTTGGAGAACATTTTTTGTGTGCCTTGCTCCATTCCTTTTAACTCTTACCTCTGTTTAGCTGTTTGTCATTCCTGTAATCTACATGTTCCTAGAATTTAAATCGAGGAAGGAGAAGATAAAGAAGAAAAAATGGTGGGGAGGGTTTTTTCCTTAGGATTTTCTCATAAAACCTAACTTAGGAACACAACTAGAAGGGAGATCATTAAAATATAAAGATTATATTATTTTGAAGTATTCTATTTATGATTAAGATAGATCCTGTGCAAAATTTATAGTGAAAACATGTCTGAGATCCTCAATCTTTTTTGTCTGTGCTTCACACCCACTTATATTCCTCATCCCCGTTCACTCCAGGAACCCCTCCAAAACCCTAGCTGGTTCTCAGAATCCACCCTAAGTCTTATTCATGAGTCACAGGAAATGGTGCTATTTAATATACTTACATCTTACTAGTGAGTAAACAGTCTGGACTCGGATTGGGATGTAAATTCTGCCATAGAGTGGAATAAAACTTAGTCCTAGAGTTCCAGGATAGTAACAATGTCAGTTACTATCTTGGAAGGAAAAGACAAATCAATGTACTATTTTGTGTGGGAGTTCTGTGATATTCTCAGAGCAAAAGTAAAGCTTTCTGCAGTATATCTTATATTTACAAAAATATATTAAGATGTTTTTGATACCATTGTAGTTAACCTAGTTGTGAATAATAAAGGAAAGACCAAATACAGGGTGTTCCTCCAAAAAAGTATACACACTTGGAGTAGTTAAAAAGTCATTGTTTATTAGCATACAGTTCCTTTTCATAATTGAGTTATCAGCTAAGTGTGTACATTTTGGGGGGACACCCATGCCATTTGTGTAGCTTTGCTAGGAAGCTACTGTTTAATATTCCCCAAGAAGGCACCAATCCATTCCTCACAGATCACTAGAGGAAGGGGTTGAACAGGATGGAGATAGATGCATGCCCAGTAAAGTCTGGGTGAGACAGGGAAGGTTATTTGTCACACCTGGGTACCTGTGGCCAACCGCAAGCATGGGAAGATGGAAGATACTTAAGCTCCTAAACCAGCGGTTCTCAAATGACCCTTTCACAGGGGTCGCCTAAGACCATCGGAAAATGCAGATATTTACATCACGATGCATAACAGTAGCAAAATTTCATGGTTGGGGGTCACCACCACATGAGGAATTGTATGCAAGGGTCGCGGCCTTAGGAAGGTTGAGAACCACTGTCCTAAACAAAGGAGTTTACTCTCTTGACTCCTGGTGCTCTCAGGACTCTTGTTGCAAGGGGTGCACTTTCTTGGCTCTTCTTCACTCGCCCATATGGCCCATGGCCACAAAGACCCTGCACAATGGACTGATGGACGACAACAACTAACTTAATGCAGTATCAGACTCAGCTCTGCCATGGAACGGAAACTCTGGACATTGGTTTTGCTTTTAATTCTACTGAATCCCCAGCTGCACTTCCAGAATTGGATTAAGGGAAATGGGACTTTGGAAACCCAGAGATGTAATTCATTGCAAATAAAAATCACCCATCCTCCCATGCGAATCTCAGAAAATTCTACTTCTCGAGATATCATAAGTACCTACTCCAAATACTTAGTAAGGAAAGAGATTCCCCACTTTCACCAGTAACATATTATATACTCAAGGCATCAATGCTTTTTAAGTTAGTTTTTAACCATTTGCTCAGTTCCTGAGAGCTTAACAAAAATCTATGACTGGCCTTAAAGTTTTATGATATATCTCCCACTAGTAAGCCAGATTTACAAAGAGTAAGAAGAAAGTGAACTGGACAGATTCAGATTCTTTGTTGCAAATATGGACACATGAGGTCATTCATGTCCTAAAAATATTAGATTTGTAAGTTATCCAGGCAATTCCCTTGTCTTTGAGTCCTTCTTCTCCAAGGAACTATCTTCACTGATAAAAGAGAAATATGAAAATTGACCATCACTTCACAATGTCCGCCAGCCAATCAGGAGTGAGTATGCAAATTAACTTGACAAAAGATTGCGGTGGCCCTGCCCCCCCTCCACTCCGGGCTCTGGGCAGCATGCATGCAAGCGTGGAGTGGCCAGATGGGGTGTGACACCTGCTATAAGGGGGAGGGCAGGAGACGGAGGGAGTTATGGAGCAGCACTCCAGTTGGAGTGAAGACTGAAGGCTCTGGCCGCAGCAAAGACTCTGGCCAGAGTAAAGAACGAAGGCAGCAGCCAGAGTGAACGCATGAGTCCCCTGTGCCAGAGGAAAACTGGTGCCTGCAGCCAGGGGAAGGAAGGCCTATTACATGAATCTTCATACAACAGGAATCTAGTAGGATTATAATTTAGCATCCAATGCAGATCTGTTCAAAAGAAACAGATTATTCTGGCCATGTCCTCATGACTGTCATAATTTTCATTGTTGATTGATGACTTGATAGTTTGTTTTATACCATTCTCTATGAGCTTAGCTAATGTAATTGCCCTCTTCTTCCAGATCAAATGCAACAGATTTCTACTCTATCACCCAAGGGCAGACCTTGGACTGGGATTAACTGGGTAAAGGAACTGTCCTCTCACAGCCTCGTGGGAGCCACCCTTCTGCTTCTCTGGGGACTTTGTTACTTTACTGTGTTCTTTATTTTGAAATTCTGCATTTATAATTAGAAGAGAAAACTCAACACATAAATGTGTTTTGTTGCAGAGCATTTGTCTCTGTTCATTTAAGTGTGTGTAGATAAGTTTTTCCTTCCTTTTCTAAATTTTACATGGACCTTGCCTCTAGAATTAATAGAAGTTAGCAAATGTTTATATTCATACATTGAAATCATGAAAAAAAATCTGCAGGGTTCAATTGGCAGTGGGAAGAGCAGAAGGAGAAAAACAGGTTTTAGCATTACATTTTCATATTTTATAAGTTATTTTCTTTGTGGTTAGAAGATGTGTAATGTGAATTGTTGCTGTTCATGCTGATGTCGGAGGGCAAAGAGGACTTAAGTCCTTGATTAACTTGTATGTGCATTGCTCTTTATGTTTGGTGCAAAGGACAAACATAACTTCATAAATATATAATGTTGCTGATGCCAGCTGAAATTATTTCTAGTCATCATATCGTTTCTACCCAAGGTCATTGCTGCCTGTTGGTTGGTAAAATCACTGAATGGTTTTGTTATTTCACTTGAACTGTATCAAAGCAGCGATTTGATTTCTGAATCACTTATTCCAGATTCTGTGCTTTGAGTCATTTCACTTCCCAGCATCTCAAAGAATTCCAGGACTTGGAAGGACTGACTGGACAGGAGCCTCTGTCAACTGCTAAGCTCCGGTGGCTTGATTTCCACATTGAAGAGAAGATTTCATTGTGCTTCCTTAGGGAGATTTCTCAGGGCACTAACCACAATTTTACGAAAAAATTCAGGGATGTGGGATAACTCATAGAGGCAATAGCATATAATAAACACTAATGAATGGCATGGTCACAGTATTCTAAATCACATGCTCCTTTTTCTCCATTTAAATGTGTTTCCCCCATCATTAAAAATGCCAATCCATGTGTCCTAGAGAAAATTTAGAAATATTTTTGTCCAGTACTTTTCCTAGTCTTAGGAAAATTTTCCTGCAAAGTTCATTGTATACATTTTGAATTAGTACTTAAAGGGAACATAAATGTATACTTCCAAGATAAACATTCCCAATTTTAGGTTACTATTAACAACCCTTCAGCACTGTGTAACATTTTATGGTTTATCAAATATTTCACATATTAGTAACAGAGGAAGGTAACATTATTCATTCTAGATTCAAATGAAGAAATCAAGTTTGATTTTGTGTCAAATGGCCAAGATCAAAATCACATAGCTTATAAATACTTGTGGTCAATATTGGTCTTTAGGAAATAACATGGGAGTGGCAGGGGGTAAAGGACCCCAAAGTCTTTATATTTGGATCATAATATTTTCATTATAACACGTTCCTATATATTAATGTAAGAATACAAAAGTTTAAGCTCAACTGAGAAAAGCATGGAATAATTTTACTGTCATCAATGTTAAAATGAATTAGCCCATAACAGGAGCCAATGGTGGAGGCATGAAAACAGACAGGAATATCCAAAAGTCATGTTACACTTATTAATTCATTAACTTCACCATTCAATGAATATGTAAACTCAGTTTGCCAATTATTTTATTTTTTTATATATTTTATTGATTTTTTACACAGAGGAAGGAAGAGGGATAGAGAGTTAGAAACATAGATGAGCTGCCTCCTGCACACCTCTACTGGGAATGTGCCTACAACCAAGATACATGCCCTTGAATGGAATCGAATCTGGGACCTGTCAGTCTGCAGGCCGACACTCTATCCACTGAGTCAAACCGGTTAGGGCAGCCAGTTATTATTATACTAGATCCTAAGATACCATCATAAAAAATAGACATGATCCCACCTCCCACTAAGAGTTCAATCTAGTGGAGGAGATAGACATTAATTATATGAGTATAGAGTTATAAACTATCACAGAAGCAAAACAAGAAAATTAATGGGAAACATGAAAGTGGAGAACAGAAGCACCTGATTTAGTCTGACCTATCAGGAGAGGCTTCCCTAAAGAAGTGACACTGGATGCGACATGTGAAATATGGCCTGGGAGTTGTAGGCTGAGGGGATATAGGAGGTCTGTGTATGTTCCTGGCAGAGGGGCACACATACGAAATGTCCTAAGTTAGTAGGAAACCAGCTGCTTTGAAAGATGAAAAGAGAACCCTGAATGAGGTACAGAGACCAGGTAACAGGGCAGTGTTTGATGGGAGAGAGCAGGAGACAGGAGATCTTTCTGACCTTTTGAATTTTAACCTAAGAACAGTGAACTGCTGAATGAGTTACATCAGAGGCATAAGTCGATCAAGAATATGTTCTTCAAAAGATCACTCTGAAGATCCAGTTCTAGTGAAGCAGATATGCCAAACTACCCCTTCCTGCACATAAAAATAATAAATCAGGTTAGCCCTCACGTCTCTTAAGGTAATTAGTAATTCAAACCCTCTCCTCAAGAAAACTGAAGACCCAGACAGCCTCATTGGTGAATTCTATCAAAACTTTAAAGTAAGAAAAGGCACCACTCTTAGACAAAGCCTTTCAGAAAAAAAGAAGAGGGAACATTATTCAATATATTTCATGGAGCCAGCATAACCCCTATATCTATATGCTCTTTATAAGAAAGGTACTGACCGATGTCCCTCACAGATGTAAAAATCTTTAACGAAATTTAATAAAATCAAAGAGAGGCAAATGTAAAAAGGATAATGCATCATGCCAAGTAAGGATTATCCCAGGAATGAAAGGTGATTTTAATATTTTAAACATATCAATATGTTAAATTATACTAATGACATAAAGGAGAAAAAGTCATATAATTATGTTATTATTATTATTGTTATTATTCAATCAGTGCAGGAAAAGCTTAGACAAAATTCAACTTCCATTCATAATAAGAGCTAACAAAACCTGGGAATAATAAAGAACTTCCTCTTCCTGATAAAAGCTATTACAAAAAATGTACACATTGCATCTCTGTATTCTTAAAGTTAACAATAGCATCACAGGAAGAGGCAGAATGCTAGGGGGGTCTGCCACTCACCAGTGTGATTGTTTTTATCACTCACTCACAGAACTCTTGGGAACTATTTTGTTCATATACAAAATGGGGACACTAGTAACACCTTCAACAGTCTGAGGAGCTCAGCTAATTCAAGAAAGACTTTAGATGTTATAAAGTGCTAAGTAAGTTTGATTGGATGGTGATAATGATTGTGAACCTAGAGAATTTAAATTCTTCCACTTTCTCTATCCAGCACAGTGGATAGGGCTTTCTGCCATGGAAAAGGCTTTCCACCAACTTTAGATTGCCTCAAGGTAGTTCCATTATGTAGGGCCTAGAAAGCAATTAAAATATTTAAAATTATTTGCTTGTCCAATGCCTTGTTTTGAGTTACATGACTTTTCTTTAGCTTTTTCATGTGGACAGTTTTTGAATGTCAAAGCCAAGCAGATAAAGGGGCCATATCCTTGACCCTCTTGTGGAAGAGCTAGTAAAAGTATTATTAGAAAAATAATAGATAAATTATTATTCATTAATTTTTGGTAGCTTTTAATTTTTTAAACTTTTCCTAACACCCTGAAGTCAGGACAATTTATGGTTATTCCAACTCTTTCTTCTGCAAAATAAGTCACATTCTTCTTATGAATTCAGGAGAGAGTGTGAGAGAGAGAGGGATGGAGATGGCAGGGAAGGAGAGGGAAAAAGAGGTCTGTGGGATATAGAAAGTGATCCTAATGATTTCTAATATTTCTTACCCCTTGGACCATACTATTTGCAAAGCTCAACAAGTGTCCTTGGAGCTTGATAAAAGTTTATGGCAGAAGAAACTGGATAGTACATAATATGCAGAAATTATCAAGGTTTTAAAAAAATTATCAATTTTTTAAATTATTTCTATTACTAATAATATATAAATCTTAATGAGATTTTCCCCCTTAGGGCTCAGGTATTTCTAATTCAGATGTCAAAATGTAAGAAATTTTAATTCCACTGAAATAATGAAACAATAATTCTTTCTTTTTTTTTTTTTTAACGTCTCAAGAAATTCTACAGCCGAGATCGGTTTGGCTCAGTGGATAGAGCATCGGCCTGTGGACTGAAAGGTCCCAGGTTTGATTCTGGTCAAGGCATGTATCTTGGTTGCGGGCACATCCCAGTTGGGGGGCGAGTAAGAGATGGCTGATCGATGTGTCTCTCTCTCATCGATGTTTCTAACTCTCTGTTCCTTTTCTTTCCTCTCTTAAAAAAAATCAATAAAGTATATTAAAAAAAAAAAGAAATTCTACAAATCTTGTGTTAGTTCATTGATTGTCACTAGTCCTGCCTTGTTTTTCAGACATATTTCTATGTTCCTATTTACTTTTATCTCAATCCACCAAAATAGAGTCTACTAGTAGATCTGGGACTATAATGATGAAATAGATTTTTGTTAGGGAACCAAAATTTTAAGAAAAGTCAGTGACTATCTGGGTGAACTGTTTGTATCTGGCAATGTACAAACAGAGGTTTGAACTATGTGGGTCAACTTATATGTGGAATTTTTTCAATAAATACCTGTATTATTTTCGATCCATAGTTGGGAGTCTACAGATATGTAGGGCTGACTGTATATGTTGATCTTTGCCATTTTATACAGAAACCTGAGCATCCACATATTATGATATCCATTAGGGCCTTAAAATTAATCCCCTATGGATACTGGAAGACAAGTTAAATTTCTGGGGAGTCAAAAGTTATATGCAGATTTTTGAATGCATGGGTTGTTCAAGCATCAACTGTAATAGACATTAGGATTTGCAAGGACTTTAGAAATTGCTTCTTTACAAATCTCTGATTGCAGAAGTGTGAAGATAGTGCTCATCAGGATGTAGCACACCTGAGGTCATTGGGTTTACTTCAGACCCCAGAAGAATTGAGTTGTTAGGTTGGAGGCCTAAGATTAAGAGAGATTATCATGTGTGTTAAGAATGATTAGGCCTGGCCCTATCTGGTTTGGCTCAGTGGATAGAATATTGGCCTGCAGACTGGAGGGTCCCAGGTTCAATTCCAGTCAAGGGCACGTGCTCAGGTTGCGTGTTTGATCCCCAGTACAGGTTGTTCAGGAGGCAGTTGATCAATGATTCTCATCATTGATGTTTCTATCTCTAACTTCCCCTCCCCCCAAAAAAAGAATGATTAAACCTAGGCTCAACAGGCCTAAATCATAAACTAGGAACTGGAGATGAGTTTTAAGGCAAGGTGTTAGCCTCATCTAACAAGGTTAGAACACAGGTGATAGGGGTAAATGTGTAATCTCAAAAGACTTCCATAATGAAGTAGGAATTTTAGAAGAATATAGGCAGACGTAGGGATTTTTTTAGAATTGGGGTCCATAGTAAAAAAACACAGGGAGAAGGTACATTTCCATAACACAAGGAAGCCAAGTGCAGTTACATCTTCATAAGACAAAGAAGCAGCAACAGGTATATTTCCATAAGACAAGGGAACTGGAAGTAGCCAAGATCTATATTTACAAAATAAAGAGAAGTAAGCCCTTCATTCAGAAGGAGAAGAAGAAAGACCAAAGGGAATAGGAAAACAATAAGGAAGGAGCTGGGAGAACCTCACAGGTCCCAAGTGAGGTTCTACTTGTGAGCCCAGAAATTACCAGTCTAAGGGAATAGTGACCAGTCAGAGAGGATATCAAGGCACCAGGATCTGCAGCCTTGATAAGCCATGGGGAAAAGGAACTCAGTGAGACCCTTTTCCCCCTTCCTAGATGGGAGTCCATTCTGGGGGACTCTTTCTCCCTCCCCACATGGGAGTCTATACTTGTTCTTCAGTAAGTCTCCACCTTTGCTATACCACCCTCTATCTGTAGATTCATTAATCAATTTCTGTGGACAAAAAATCTGGGTTCAAGTCCAAAAATTTGGTATCAGTAGCAAGAATGGCCTCAGGTACTTCAGAATGTGATAGACTGAGCCCTTTTTACTTCTTTCTGATAAGGGATGGTCCAGATTCTGACCCCATGCTGGGAGGTTAGTGTTCTAGAGGGAAGTCCTGAAGCCTGGGGGTCAGTGTCTAAGGAGTGGGGCTCCTGCAGTGGGTTAGGTAAGAATGAAGGAGACTGGCTATTCTTTCACTACCTGTATGCCACCCCAACCCCCCTGTGCTTCTTACCCCTTGTGTTACTCATTCTATTAATACCTAAGAGCAATTTCTCTGGAATAATATCACCTTGGCTATAGTATGATACACTAAAATAGCAGTACCTGTATGCTCACAGTGTGCAGTACTGCTATTGGACTAGAACTGAACAAATCACAAGGAGGACGGTAACTGGCCCATGGTGAATTTCTATTTGGGGTGATAACAAGGACTGAATATTAGTGGGACCATGTACAGATCAGATTTCCTGTATTATCACATGCAAAGCACAGTCCAGTAACTAATGGCAACATGTTTCAAATTTTAATTGCATCTCTTGAAGCACAGTAAAGGAGATCCGAATTATAACCCATAGCACCCATTCCTTACCCAGGTTGTGGGCTCCCCTTCTTTCCTTATTGTTTTCCTATTTCCCTTGGGTTTCTCTCTTCTCCTTTAGAATGAAGGATTTCCTTCTCTTTATTTTGTAAATATAAAACTTTTGCTGTTCCCAGCTCCCTCATTCTATGGAAATGTACCTGTGGCAGCTTTTCAGCCTCCCTATTCTATGGAAATATACCCTCTGGTACTCTGCAGCCCTGTGCTTCCTCCATGGTCCCTTTAATATCTAAAACTTCTAAAATTTCCTAAGAGAGAATCCAAGACGGCAGCATAAGTAAACGCCTACACTGCTACCTCACACAACAATTTCAAAACTACAACCAAAAGACAAAATAGACAGCATCCAGAACCACAGGAAGGCTGGCTGAGTGGAAATTCTACAACTAGAAGGAAAGACAGGGGCTCACAGAGACCCAGAGGTGCTACAAAAAGCTGAGGTAAGGAGACGTGCGTGTGGAGAGAGCAGGTGCTGGAGTACCTGGCTGGCTTTCTCTGGCGGGAGACTCCCAACTGCACAGAATCCCTTATCCTATGGCACTGAACCCCAGGTCCAGGCGAGTCTCATACGGGGGGGGTGGGTTTGGACTGTGAAAAGGGAGAAGTACACGGAAATTTAGGGGAGTCACGAAAGGGCAGAAATTTAGGGGAGTCACGAAAGGGTGGCGCACACAGCACTGCGCGCAGAAGACCAACTGCTGATTGTGCCACTGGCTTTCACGAGTGGGCGGGAGACAGAACCTCCCAACTGTGCCACTTCTAACTCCACTAAATCCCAGTTTCAGGTGAAACCCTGGGACCCAGACTCATATGGTCCTGGAGTGTTGGGGAGCCAGAAAGGCAGCGGTCTAGAGGCACTGCTTGCACGCTCACAGGGACAGCTCCAGGGATTACCCAGAGTTCTGTAAAACCCAGGGGCCATGGAGGGCGGGGCTGACTGGAAGGCAAGGCAGTCCGTTAAGCCCTGAGACTCAACCCATCCCAAGCTCAACAGAGAGGCTTTTGCAGTTTTGCAAGTCTTGTATCATAATGCTGAATCCAACTCAGAAGTTCTCTGGAATAGTGAAAATGTGGAGATGAAGAGATCACAAATAAAAGAAATGGAGAAAAACAAATGACTGGATATAGAGTTCAAAATCACATTTATAAGGTTTTTCAAGAATATCCTAGAAAAGATGGATAAATTTAGTGAGACCCAAGAGGAGATGAAAAAGGACCAACTAGAAATTAAAGATACACTGACTGAAATAAAAATATTATACAGAGACCTAACAGCAGACTAGAGGAAGGCAAGAATCAAGTCAAAAATTTGAAATATAAAGAATCAGAAAACACTCAACTGGAAAAGCAAGAAGAAAAAAGAATCCAAAAAATGTGAAGATAATGTAAGGAGCCTCTGGGATAGCTTCAAACATACCAACATCAGAATTGTGGGGGTGCCAGAGAAGTGAAAGAACAAGATACTGAAAACCTATTTGAAGAAATAATGACTGAAAACTTCCTACATCTGGTGAAAGAAATAGACTTACAAGTCCAGGAAGCACACAGAACCCCATATAAAAGGAATCCAAAGAGGACCACACCAAGACACATTATAATTAAAATACCAAGAGCAAAAGACAAAGAGAGAATATTAAAAGCAGCAAGAGAAAAACAATTAATTACCTACAAGGGAAACTATGCAGGCCAGACTGGAGTGGCAACAAATATTCAATGTGATGAATAGCAAGAGCCTATAACCAAGATTACTCTACCCAGCAAAGCTATCATTCAGAATTGAAGGGCAGATAAAGAGCTTCACAGAAAAGAAAAAGCTAAAGGAGTTCATCAACTCCAAACCAGTATTATATGAAATGCTGAAAGATTCTCTTTAAGAAGAGGAAGTAGAAAAAGGTAAAAGATAAAAAATTATGAACAACAAATACATATCAACAAGTGAATCTAAAAATTAAGTGAATTAAAAATTTGATCAATAAAATAAACTGGTGAATATAATAGAATCAGGAGCACAGAAAGGCAGTGGACTGATAATTCTCAGGGGGAAAAGGGTGCACGGAAAGACTGGACAAAAATCATACACCTATGGATGAGGTCAATGCAGGGGGAGGTAAGGGTAGAGGGAGGAGTGGGTGCCGGTGGAGAGGAGCTATTGACAGGGAAAAAAAGAGAAACAAATGTAATAACCTGAATAATAAAGATTTAATTAAAAAAAAAACTGGTCCTGAGCCACAATAGAAAAAAATAAAATAAAATAAAAATAATAAATAAATAAAATTTTCTAAAACCTGTCTTTTTTCAACCCCAAAATTTCCTGTTTCACTAGCAGATACCATTCTGTTCTAACAATATTCTTATCTAATTCTTGCTAAACTACTAAGTAAATCAGTGGTCTTCAGTAAGTTTTTTAAATGTTTTGGTCCTCACTTTTATCATTATAAATGAGGTAATTAGCCTATATTTAGCTCTGATTTTCTTGAATGTTGTAAAAATGTATGACAAACAACAAGAGATGATATACCTTTCTGAGATATTTTCTTTTTTTTTACTATATTTTATCAATTTTTTTTTTTACAGAGAGAAAGAGAGATAGAAAGTCAGAAACATCGATGAGATAGAGACATTGATCAGCTGCCTCCTGCATGCTCCACTGTGGAGATGTGTCCCCAAGCAAGGTACATGCCCCCTACTGGAATCGAACCCGGGACCCTTTAGTCCGCAGGCCGATGCTCTATCCACTGAGCCACACCGGTCTCGGCTGAGATATTTTCTTTTTATACGTAGCATTTTCCATATTTATTTTCTATTACCTCAATCATTATGTATTGCTATTTATTTGACATACTTCATATTTTATTGAGACAAGTTCTCAAAATTTTTCTTTAATTTTTTTTTTGGTATTAACATATATACATTAGCTTACTTTTAAAAAATCTTTGTTGAAAATATTACAGATGGCCTTTTTTTCCCCCCATTGACACCTCCTAGCCCACACCCCCCAACCCTCCCACCCCAAACCTTCATTTTCTTGAGTCTTGGTAGTTTTTCTTTTAGTTGTAATGCATTATTTTTAAACGTGTGCTTATTTTGTTATTTATTTACTTTTGTGGGTTTTTTTAAAAATTTTTGTTGATTTCAGAGAGAAACAACAATGATGAGAGAGAATCATTGATTGGCTGCCCCTGCATGTCCTCTACTGGGGATCAAGCCCACAACCCAGACATATTCACTTGACTAGAATCAAATTTGGGACCCTTCAATCTATATGCCAACGCTCTATCCATTAAGCCAAACCAGCTATGGCATTTCCTTCCTTCTTTCCTTCTTTCCTGCCTTCCTGCCTGCCTGCCTTCCTGCCTTCCTGCCTACCTTCCTTCCATCTTATATAAAAACTGCTGTTTGAAATATTAACCTTGCTATTTGGCTTCTGTAAATGTTTGCTTGCTTAAATAATAAGGAAAATGAGACTATTCTCACTTCAGAGAGGCCATTAAACCTTCCCCAGACAAAATTATCAATGCTGGCACTAGGCCAGGACTTTGGTTGAGGTCTCAAGGCCTCAGCACATAAGGGCCCTTTAAGAACTTGCAATGGGGCGGGAAACATCCCATATTTGGGAGACATAGAAAGTGAAAACATATAAATAGGGAAAATTTCTGCATGTTGGGGCCCAGAATTTGAGAAACGTTTTCTTTTGGACCTGTGTAACTCCAAACTCTCTGAGCATTGTTTGATTATTCTCCCTTCCTTCCTTCCTTCCTTCCTTCCTTCCTTCCTTCCTTCCTTCCTTCTTTCCTTCCTTCCTTCCTTCCTTGCATATTATTATTTATTTTCTATGGAAATTAGCCTCATCTGTAGACTTTTAGTATGTTAATACAATTAAGGTGTTTTGCATAAGAAAGGTTCTTTTTTATTTATTCTTTTAAATTTAAGACCAAAATATACATCTTCCAACTATTTCTAGAATAAAAAGGAAAGGAACTAGCTAATTTTTTAATGAGAGTTTGCTGTTGCATCCAGAGGAGAAAGTTTTATTTCTTGAAAATCAGAAAAGTAACTTTTGGAGTTTCATGTTTACAACTACGAAAGAGTGCAGATATGAAACTGCTTTATATTTTATTATTAACTGGGGATGTGGTCCTAGGAAAATTTACTTCAGCTTTCTATGTTGAGTTTCTTTAAATAGTAAAATGTGAAAAATATCAGCTATCTCAATGGATAATTTAAGGATAGAGCTAATATGTGTAAAGTATTAGAACTTGGTGAATACTCAATGACTACTAATTCTGTTTCTTCAAAAGATTTTCCAGTGAGTTAAGAATAAGTAAAGACAGAAGCATCCTTAGAAACAGAAATGGCAAATGGGGCCCATGTAAGGTGATATGGGAATTATTTCTATTGTATCATTAGTATTTTAATTACACCTGTGTTTTTTCATAAGCGCCAGATAAAGAAAACTAAATTAATATAGGCATAATTCATTCTTCTATAAACTAAGTGGTTTAAAAGGTGTTCAATTAGCATGAATTGCATTGCTCTATAAAAAGTGATGCATGAAGTAGGTTCAATTATCCAAACTGATATACATGTAGTATTTTATGACCCATATTAAAAAGTCAATTTGCTACCTCTATAGAGAAAAGGGCATTTGAGTTTGCTGAGGTATTAGCAGAGGAGGGAGAATTTGCTTAGAAGTTAGCAAACTTGAGTTCCACTTCCATCTTTAGCCAAACTCTTTATTAATTTATTCTAGGGTTCCCCATGTTGAAGGTAAATGATGAGGTGCTTTCAGAGAGCACAGTATGAGCACTCAGTGAGAATATTATGTGAAAGGCCTAAGAAACTATAGGTACTGCTTTATTTTCTTTCTCCATCTAAACCTTCCTTTCCTTATTGAACAGTAGCAATGTGATTGTTAAGATTTCACAATTTAGTTCAATATATGTTGATTTTTTAGGGGGGTGATTATAATCTTATTTACCCACTTATAAAGAATATTGAATATTTACTAAATATATTTTGACAGCCTTAAATACTGTTACATTCCTCTTTTAATCAAGATATTTCTTTCTTCTCTTGATTTGACTATTGTCCCAAAGGTCATTGACCCTGCTCTGAAGGCAGGGTGCAATACCAGGGGAGTAGCAAGGTGCATTAAAAACTTGACCAAGACATTGTCTTTGTTGTCAGGAGGCTTATCTATTAGTGGAGATATAAATAAAAGAGTGCAGTTATTTGTGATAGATTTATTTTTTATTGAAACTTTTGAGGGTGATACTGGTTAATAAGATTTCATTTGTTTCAGATGTACAATTCTATAATACATCATTTGTGTACTAGTATTTTATTGTGTGTTCACCATCTCAAGTCAATTATCGGAAGAAAATCAAAACACTAATTCGAAAGAATATAGGATAAATTTTTAAGTAGAAGCCTTTTCAGGCAAGAAACAGATGCATAAAGAAGAGGGAAATCCACCTCATTCAGTCCAGGCTTACATGAAAAATAATAATTACATACAGTAATGCCAGTTATTAAATACCATGAAAATTCAGGAACATGGATATATTTTATAACTTGAGGTAAGCTTTAACTGATAAGATTATTTTTAAAATTCAGAAAATGTTAAGGATAATTCATGCTGATGAAATTTCAGAGCCACAATATTTCTCTGCTTCAAGTCATTGGGAGTTAGAAGGTCGCAGAGTGTCTGTAAATCCTTGGAATGGTAGATAGCACCATGTGTGGATGAGCTAAAGGTTAATTTTTGTGGGTAAAGAGTTCATAGCTTAGCCCCGCCAGAGTGGCTCAGTAGTTGAGCATTGACCTGTGAACCAGAATGTCATAGGTTTGTTTCTTGGTCAGGGCACATGCCCACGTTTTGGATTCAGTCCCCATTGTGGGACTTGAAGGAGGCAGCCAATCAATGATTCTCTCTTATCATTGATGTTTCTATCCCTGTCTTATTCTCCCTTCATTCCTAAAAGCAATAACAATATATTCTTAAAAAAAAAAAAAGAGTCCATAGTTTGTATCAGAATCCCAAAGGGGTTTATAATTCAAAAGAAGTTACAGGTTTTGTTTGTTTAATTTTGTTTGTTTGTTTGTTTTTTACTTTTTAATAGAGTTTGGTAACCTTTAAGCTTTACCATTGGAAGATAAGTATTAATTTTAATAATAAGTTTTCAGTTTTAAGAATGAATGCTCTGGAGTGTGGAATACCTGGAATTGTAGTAATTGATAGTTTCTAACAGATAAACGTCTGTTATTTCTAGACTGTTTTATCTAAGTTACTAAAGATGTGCTGTTTTTATTTTTATATTTTGACTCTTATACCTTTAGTTAAACTAATAAGAAATCTTTACCTCAATTTACTGACCAGCAGATGTGAGGCTAACAACCATTTCCCCCCACTGACATTTTAAAGCATAAGAAGATAATCTTTTCCATACTTCCACCTTGAGAATATTCTCACTGTATAGTAATAAGTTAATCCCAATATTGCATTGAGTTATTGCTGAATAGATTTACTATTACTTTCTCTGCTTTATATAACATAAATTTGGTTATTTAATTATTTTAAACTGAACCTTTATATAAAATTAAGATAGAAGAATTTTTAGGATTGTATTATTGTTCATCTTTATAAGTAAATTAAATTGCAAACATAGGGCACCAGGCAATCAGAGGATATGGAGAGACTTCCAGGTGAAGAAAAATATATAAAAAAATAGATCAAGCCCTAACTGATTTGGCTCAGTGGATAGAGTGTCGGCTTGTGGACCCAGGTTTAATTCCAGTCAAGGGGCATGTACCTTGGTGTGGACACAGATCAAAATAGTGTACTTATTTTAATCAATGTCACTGACAGAAATAAAACTTTATTAATATATTGTAACTAATTTGATTACTGAATTTATTTATTTTTTAAATATGTTTTTGTTGATTTTTAGAGAGAGAGGGAGTGGGATAGAGAGGTAGAAATATCTGTGAGAGAGAATCATGGATCAGCTGCCTTCTGCATGCCCCCTACTGGGGATGGAGCCTGCAAGCCAGGCATGTGCCCTGACCTGAAATTGAACTGTGACCTCCTGGTTCATGGATCCACACTCAACCATTGAGCCACACCAGCCAGGCAGTTAATGAGTTTATTAATACAGGGTGATTCTATATAACTCTATTGGAAGTGGCTTTATAGAAAGGAACTATTACAGAAAAAAATTATTTTTTTTCATATCATAATTTTGATTTATTCCTTTATGTATTTATAGCTTACTTCATTTCAAAATAAACATTGTCAGTAATTTTCTTTATCAAATGAATGGTTTAAATGGGAATACTTTAAGAAGTAGTAAATATAATGTGAACCTATATTTGATGAATGGAATTTGTGTGGGGGAGGAATGAAAGAATCAGTAAATGAGAATTTATTATTATAAGTTATCCTGATTTATTTCTTGATTTAAAGAAATAAACAAAATGTTTCAAAAAGAGATGTGATTTTGTTTGAGGGAAGAGTGGTTCTTTTAGATGTTCGTTACATTATCAGGAAAACCCGAACTAAACTGACATTTAGAATTATCAATGTAATGGATGTCTGGAGCTTTGAGTTATATAGACCTGAAATGCTGATAAGGAAACTATCATAATCTTGATCAAATCCATGGGGTAACTATCTCTGTCCTTTTTCTTAAAAAAAAATGAGGACATCCCTTTAGGAGTTCTCTGCAACTTCGTCCAATCTCCCTGTACTGATCATTAGGCCCTCTACACAGCTGTTTCCTAGTACCATCGATTTACTGATCTTGCCAATTCCTTTCACCTCTTAATTCAATATGATGCTAATCCTTTTTTGTTGTCTTGGATCTGATGGGTTTTGTTTTTGTTTTTATGTGGGGGAAGGGGGCTGGTTTGCCTTGCCCTACACTTGAAATTTGTATAACAAGTCTTAATCATCCATCACCATGTATCCCCCTTTAAGCCTCCTCAATTTCTTCCCTTACCTCCCCACAGCAATCACCACACTGTTGTCCATCTCCATGGCAAACTCCCTTCCCAAATAGTTCCTTGAGACATAGTTACTTTGAGGTCAGATGTTGAGTTTGTCCAATGGCTTTTTCGTCTGGGGGGTAGAGCTCTGGGTTAAAAATCATTTTTATGTACTTTTAATGGCATTGCTCTATGGATTTCTTACTTCCAGAGTTGCAGTTGAAAAGACCAATTGGATTCTAATACCCAATCTTTTGTATGTAATGGGATTATTTTTCTTTCAGAAAATTTTGATTGTCTCTTTATTGGTGTTCTGAAATATCAATATGATATTACTTACTGTCTGTGTATTTTGTGTCTATTCATTTTATTGTCACTGGGCCATTTACATCTGGGAACTAATGTGTTTCAGTTTCAGAAACATCTCATGTTATTTCTTTATCTTCATTTTCTATGATCTTTCATAGGTAAGATCCTTCCTGAATAGACATTCTTCTGTTTATCCAAAATCTGTTATGTATTCCTCACTTCACCTTTTTATGTTGCCTGTTTTTGAGAGATTTCCCCAACCATAACATCCTGCTCTTGCTTTAGAAACATACAGATATAATCTCATATCTTACCTTGCTGAGATTTTATCGATATTACTAGAGGCCCGATCCTATCCTGCCTAAACAGGCAGTCGGATATCCCTCTCAAAATCCAGGACTGCTGGCTCCCAACTGCTTGTATGCTTGCCTTCCTGTTTACCCTAACTGCTTCTGTCTGCCAGCCTGATCACCACCAGCCTGATTGATGCCTAACTGCTCCCCTGCCAGCCTTATTGCCCCTAATTGCCCTCTCCTATAGGCCTGGTCACCCCTCACAATCCTCCCCTGAAGGTCTAGTCACACCTAACTACCCTCCACTGCAGGTCTGGTCGCCCCCAACTGCTCTCCCCTGCAGGCTGGTCACCCACAACTTTCCTTTTCTGACAGTCTGGTCACCTCTAATTGTCCTCCCTTGCAGGCTTGGTTTTTCCCAACTGCCCTCCCCTGCTGGTCTGATTGCCCACAACTTCCCTCCTTTGAAGACCTGATCCCTCCCAAATGCCCTCCCCTACTGGCCATCTTGTCACAGCCATCTTGTGTCCAGATGGAGGCAGTCAACTTTGACCACATGGACCAGCCATCTTATGTGTTGGAGTGATGGTCAGTTTGCATATTACTCTTTTATTAGATAGGATAGAGGTCTGGGGCATGGATGGAGGCCAGCTGGTTTGCCCTGAAGTGTATCCCAGATCGGGATGGGGGTTCCCTTGGGGCATGGGGCGGCCTGGGAGAGGGTCCTATGGTGGTTTGCAAGCTGGCCAAGCCCTCTGGCGATCCAAGCAGAGGCCCTGGTATCTTGGATTTATTGATATTCTATAACTGAAACTTTGTAACCTTGAGCAGAGCCAAACCTCCTGCTCACTCTGTGGCCACAGCATTTTGTTGGCCACAGCTCTTGCTACAGCTCTGTTGCCACAGCCATCTTGGTTGGGTTAATTTGCATACTTGCTCCTGATTGGATGGTGGGCAAAGCTGTGGGTATAGTGGAAGTATGGTCAATTTGCATATTACTACTTTATTAGATAGGATATTTTCCTTTTTTTTTAATCCTGATTGGATGGTGAGCATAGCCCGTGGGTGTAGTGGAGGTATGGTCAATTTGCATATTACTATTTTATTAGATGGATATTTTCCTTTTTTTTTTTTATCTTCTATAATTGAAACTTTGTAGTCTTGAGTGTAGGTCTGTGCCAGCCAGGATGGCAGGAAAGCTTGGCTTCCTCCATTTCTGGGGAAACCCAAGCCTCCTGCTTGCTGCAGCTCTGTTGCCATAGCCATCTTGGTTGGGTTAATTTGCATACTTGCTCCTGATTGGATGGTGGGCATATCTTGTAGGTATAGTGGAGGTATCGTCAATTTGCATATTACTCTTTTATTACATAGTGTATTTTCCTTTTTTTTTTTTTATCCTGACTTGACTCCATTATATTGGGAAGACACCAAAAGTTGGAACCTAATGTTTTCTTTCTCCTGAATGGGTTAATTTTATTAGAAAAAAAGTTGTGCAAAATCTGAACTAAGTATCAGTAGCTTGTCAGCCTCCTGAAAGACAAGAATAGGAAAGAAATTTCTAAATTCAGTGTACAGTTTCACTTGCTGCATCACTGTACTCATCTGGGCCAGGTACACACCCAAGTCCAGTATTCTCTGCTTCACAGTGTCCAGAGAGTAAGCTTCTAGTATTCTACCTGGGGGCTTAATTCACTTAACATAGTGTCTTCAAAGTCCATCTCTGTTTTTGCGAATGGTAAGATTTCATGTCTGAATAGTATTTCACTACACACACACACACACACACACACACACACACCACATTTTCTTTTTATTTATTTATTGGGGGATACTGGTACAGGTTTCAAGTGCATAGTTTCACAAAACAACACCTGTATCCTATATTGTGTGTTCACCACCCCAGGTTAAGTCTCCATCCATCACTATATATCCCCCTGTAAGCCTTCTCAATTTCCTCTCTTACTTCCCCCAGCAATCACCACACTGTTGTCCATCTCCATGGTTTTTTTTTCTCAATTCCTCTAAGCCTCCCCTCCATGACAACTGTAAGCATGCAAAATGAGACTTTCTCTATTTTGCTTGTTAGTTCATTTTTTTCATTAGATTTCACATATGAGCTAAATAATATGGTATTTATTTTTCTTTCTCTGACTGGCTTATTTCACTCAGCATAATCTCTCCAGGTCCACTCATGCTGTTGTAAATGGTAATATTTACTTCTTTTTTATGGCTGAGTAGTATCCCATTGTGGACCACAGCCTTTTTTTTTTTAAATCTACTTACATACTGATGAACACTAGGCCTGCTTCTAAACCTTAGCTATTCTATATAATGAAGAGCTAACATGCAAATAGTCATCAGGCCCTCATACCATCATGCTGTAATGGCTCAGACATTCAACATTGGGGAGAGAGGAATGGGGACCAGCCAGGCACAAATGAGCTCATGAGAGAATAATGGAGACCAGCCAGGCTGAAGCCTGAGAGAAGGACAAGCCTCCTGCCCATGGTCCCCTGTGGCTACAGCTGGCCCTGCCAGAGGAGGGAATCCTGGTTCTGGGTGTAGGGCAAGGCAGAAGCAGTTAGGGGAGGTCAGGCCAGCAGGGGAGCAGTTAGAGGATTTCAGGCTGGTAGGAGAGCAGTTAAGGGCAAACAAGCAGACAGAGGTGATTAGGGGTGATCAGGCAGGCAGGCAGAGAGGTAGGGGTGATAAGATAAGCAGGTAGGCAAGGGGTTAGGAAACAGTAGTCCTGGATTACAAGAGGCAGTTGGACATCCCCTGAGGGGTCCCCGATTGGAAAGGGTACAAGCTGAATTGAGAGAACCCCCTGTGCACAAATGTCATGCACCAGACCTCTAGATATTAAAAAACACTGTAATGAACATAGGGGTGTATATGATCTTTAGAATATGTGTTCTAGATTTGTTTGGATAAATTCCCAGAAGTGGAACTGTTGTTTCATAAGGCAGTTCCATTTTTAATTTTTTGAGATAACTCCATACTACTTTCCATAGTGGTTGTACCAATCTCTATTCCCAACAATACACCAGGGTCTCTTTTCTCCACCACCTCCCCAACACTTGTTGTTTGTTTATTTATTGATGATAGCCATTCTGACAGGTGTGAGGGGATACCTCATTGTGGTTTTAATGTTCATTTCTTTGATGATTAGCAACATTGAGCATCTTTTCATATGTCTATTAACTATCTGAATGTCCTCTTAAAGAAGTGTTTGTTTAGGGTTTTTGCCAATTTATTAATTGGATTCTTTGATTTTCATGTTGAGTTGTATGAGTTCTTTAAAAACTTTGCATATCCATTCCTTTTCTTTATCCATTCATTCACTAATGGACATTTAAATTATTTCCATATATTGACTATTATAAGTAATTCTTCAGTGAACATGGATATGCATACAGCTTTTCAAGTTAGTGTTTTTGTTTTCTTCAGATAAATACCTAAAAGTTGAATTGCTAGATTAAATGGTAGTTCTAGTTTTAGGTGTTTTGTTTTTTGTAAGGAATCTCCATGTTGTTTTCTACAGTCGCTGCACTAATTTACATTCCTACCAATAACACACAAGAGTTCCTTTTCTTCTACATCCTCACCAACACTTTTGTTTTTGTATTTTTGATAACTATTCTAACAGGTGTGAGGTGAAATCTCATTGTGGTTTTGAATTGCATTTCTATGATGATTGGTGATGTTGAGCATTTTTTTAAACCTATTGTCTATATGTGTGTCATCTTTGGAAAAATGTCTATTTATATTCTCCATTTGTTTTTAATCATATTCCTTGTGTTTTTTTTGTTGTTGGTGGTTGTTTTTATTTTTTATTTTTTGGCTCAAATTTTATTCTATTTTTTAGACCAGTACTTCTTAAATATTAATCCATATGTGAATCACGTGGGAACCTTGTTAAAATAAAGCCTTTGGAAAAAAGCACAGCCTCTAACTCAGTAGAACTTTGGTGGGGACTTAGATGTTGCATTTCTAACATGCTCCTGGGTCATGGCATGCTGCTGGCCCATGGGCGACACTATCAAGACTCTAGAACATTTTAACAGTCTTACATCATCCTGAAAGTAGATTAGAAATAGTACTTCAGCGTTTGCACATATATTTCCTTTTTAGTAAGATTAAAATTTTCATGTGTCAAATGATAGCTTCAGCATTAAGATATCTGAGAAGAAAACATATAATTCAGGCAAGATCTTGTAGTGGCATAAGTTTAATTGTGTGTGCATGTGTTTGCATGCATATGTTTTTTTTTGTTTTGTTTATCAAATACATTCTGATAGCTAGGAAAGAACATGTAGTGTTTGGCTTCAAAACATGAACTCTAATATCTATTGTAAATTAAAACAGGGATTTCTCTATTTCTATATTCTCCTCTGATTATGGTATTACTCAGTGTGATATCTCAAATTTAACTTTCAGCTCTTACAAAATATGCTATTTATGCAAAGATAAGAATATAAAAGGTGCTAGATTGCTAAAGTTATTATAAATTCATGCTGATTTAAATGATTTTATGGACCCTCCATGAAAATCCCTTATTAAACAAAGATTTATTGCATTCCTACTATGTTTAGGCACCATGAGTCTGAGGAATCCAAAGATAAGAAGGACATGTTCCTCAAAGTGCTAGATGACAATTGCAGAATGAGTTGTGTTTCAGGGAATATTTTTGAGGCCATGGGAGGGCTGAAGAGGGACTTGCCATTAGTGCTGGAAAAAATCCAGGAAAATTAAATAGAAGAAACGGCCTTGGAGCTGGACTTTAGTATGTGAATATGATTTGGATGAATAAAGGTACATACAACAGGAACTACAATAATGTATAAGAAATAGCCATTAGTATCATTAAACATAAGGAGTGTGGAGTGAAAGAGAAGCAATAAAGGATGTTGGGAGCCAGATCATTGGGAAACGTTTAATGAGCTTGAACTTAATTTGCCAGACAGTTGGGAACCAATGAAGACTTTAGAGCAGAGAGATGATATGATCTGTGTTTTACTGTAAAAAGGTCACTCTCACTGCACATTGATTGGGGAAAAAAAATTATTCTGATGGTGATAGAGAAGATGGACTGCAGCAGTGCCACAGGGCTGACTTCACTATCTGAGACAGAACTCCTCACCAAGCCCAAATGTGTTCTTTGAATCTTTCTCAAGGTAGCACCTCTGGGCTTCTATTACCAATCAATTAAAGTTGGCACAGGGGATTAAAAACAATTTGCCACTCTGTGATAGGAGAAATGGAAGACATGGGGGAATTATGGTAAGAGTAGGAATGTAATTGGGGCACAAAATAGCTATTAATAGTGGGAAGATATTATATGAGAAGAAATGGATTCCAAGCACGTTTTGGGTTATAGTTTGGCAGGACTTGGTAACTACTTTTAAGTGGTGCTGGGGAAGAAGAAGTCTGGGCTGTTTCTTTCACTAGAGAGTAAGGTTACAGTTACTGTCTGAGTACAGTACATGTGGTATTATCCAAGTTGTCCCTTGAGATAAACTTAACTGTGCAGGTGTTTGGACATTAAGTAGTTGCTAGTGAAGAGACTACTCTAAGCAAGCAGGACCAAGGGCAGGCATCAGCGTCTGACCCTATATAAATATAGTTAAGACTGCCAGAGGAATTATACCACACTAAAATATGCAGTTGCGAATCACATAGCACACTTTATTACTCTCAGGGTTCCTGATGTGGTGGGATCAGACTTAACGGGTTCCCTGGGGAAGAGTGGTATCCTCTGTGGACAGCAGCGGGTCCATCTTTGAGTGGTTGGCCGTCTGGTTGGGTCGAATCAGCAGGAGGAGGGTGACTGAAGTCTCCTGTTGGGAGATTCAGCAGTTCTGCCATCTGGCATGGAGCAAAGCGGTGTGGAGTGTGGATCAAGAGAATGATCCATGTCTGAAGTTGGGGACCCGTTTTTTTTTTTTTAAGCCTGTTCTGGCCCACAGCAGTCCAGGTGATTATCAGTAACATACGTCATCACAAAAATGTTAATCAGAGTACAAACTGGTTATCAGTAACATGTGTCATTCCTATGGATGGAGTACAGGAGGGATATGAGATAGGTTTTATCTGTCACACACATGCAGGGAGATGGCTACCTCAGTGGTCAAGTCAGAGCTTTAATATGTTACAAACTTATAAACTAGAAAATTATTACTATCACAGTTACATATTTGGTTGTGTAAATAAGATATAATATTTGAAGAAACAAGACAAGCTTATAATGGTTAGTACAGAAAAGAGTATTACAGAGTCTAGATTTAGAGAAATCCTTAGAGAAATCTAGACTCTGGAGGTGAAAGCTGGCATAGGAGTTAAAGAGAGTAACAGAGATGAAACAGAGAGATACTGAGAGAACTAGCATATGGTACAAAGCTATAGAGAAGATGATTTGAGAATGAACTAAGGGTCAAACACTGTCAAATAGCTAGACGGTTGAGGAGGATGCTGGCTGAATAAATGCCATTGATAAAAGTTGAAGAGGACCATAGTACCAAAATCAAAAACAGGGTAGTTCTATTAAGAATGTCTTCAGACAAGAAGACCTATAATTCAAACAATTCAAATGAAACCTTATGAACAATCTGATATTTCTTTATGTGTGAAAGATGTTGACCAGGATTCTGTTGTGCTTGCTATTTGAATTAAAATAACAATAATCAATGAAATGGTCTGAAAATGTAGAATGCAAGGTAAAGAGCTGAGGGAACTATGTGTTTTTCATTTCAATTTATTTATTAAGTTTGAATTTTTGCTAAGTATGCGCTGCTCTAGTTAGAAAAAGAAATAATGAAAGCATATGAAAAATGTTAGGAGTCAGGATAAATCATTAAAAATACTTTGGCAAATGCTGAAATAAATTACGAAATAGATTTTGTATCCCTGGAGATAGTAAAGACTGAAAAAACATCTTTTATATGATATACAGTGGTACCTCGAGTTAAGAGTACCCTAACATACGAGATTTTTGAGATATGAGAGATTTTTGAGATACGAGTGATTTTTGCTTTGAAATACGAGCAACAGTTGAGATACGAGTAATCGAGCAGATCGGCCGGCTGCACACGACCCACCAGTTTACTGCAACTCGAGCATCTCATAGTTTCCCACGCCTCAAGGTTATGGAACAAATTAAACTCGTATCTCGAGGTACCACTGTAGTTTAAATATTGGTCAAAAGTGACAGGGTACTTGAAACTCCTTAACTCTTGTTTTATGCTGTAAATAACAATGCTTGATTCACAGACAAGACATTTTTAAATACCACGTCTTGTCTGGACTCCACTCCTGACTGATAAAGCATCTAAGATCAATCAGTTACACTTTTTAAATTGAATATAATTTAGACTTCAAAACTTAAGTGTATCTACAAAATTATAATTGAAAGTCATTAAATATTATTGGAGGGATTTGACTATTATAAAACTCATGGGACTTTTTGGTTTACTAGACGCCCAGTGCACAAAATTTGTGCATGGGAGGGACAGGTGTCTCTCACCCCAACCTGCACCCTCTCCAATCTGGGACCTCTCTAGGGATGTCTGACTGCATGTTTAGGCCCGATCCTACCTGGATCAGGCTGAAACGGGCAGTTGAAGATTCCTCTCACAATCCAGGACTGCTGGTTCCCAATTGCTCACCTATCTTCCTGATTGCCCCTAACTGCTTCTGGCTGCCAGTCTGATCACCATCTAACCACTCCCCTGCCAGCTTGATTGATGCCTAACTGTGCCCCTACCAGCTTGATTGCTCCTAACAGTCTTACCCTGCAGGCCTGGTTCTCCCCAACTGCTGTCCCCTGCAGGCCTAGTCACCCCTAAATGCCCTCCCCTACATGCCTGATCGCCCACAATTGACCTTTCTTGCAGACCTGGCCCCTCCTCTATTGGCCATCTTGTGGCTGCCTTCTGTGTCCACATGGGAGCAACCATCTTGTGTGTTGGAGTGACGGTCAATTTGAATATTACCCTTTTATTAGATAGGATAGAAGCCTGGGTATGGGTGGGGGCTGGCTGGTTTTCTCTGAAGGGTGTTCCAGATCAGGGTGAGGGTTCCTTTGTGGCATGGGGTGGCCTGAGCAAGGGGCCTGTGGTGGTTTGCAGGTTGGCCATGCCCCCCGGCAACCCAAGCAAAGGCCTTGGTATCTGGGATTTATTTATCTTCTACAATTGAAATTTTGTAGCCTTGAGCAGAAGCTAGGGCAGGCCAGGTCGGGCAGAAAGCTTGGCTTTCTCCATCACCAGGGAAACCCAAGGCTCCTGCTCATTCAGTGGTTACAGCCATTTTTGTTGGGATTTATTTATCTTCTTTCATTGAAACTTTGTAGCCTTGTGTGGAGTCCAGGATGTGCGGGAAGCTTAGCTTTCTCCATTGCCTGGGAAACACAGGCCTCCTGCTTGCTCCGTGTCTGTAGCCATCTTGGTTGGGTTAATTTACATACTCACTCCTGATTGGCTGGTGGACGTGGCTTGTGGGTGTCGTGAAGATAAGGTCAGTTTGCATATTACTCTTTCATTAGACAGGATAGTAATTATTAACAGAGGTCAAGCAATTTGAGGTAAAGATAATTACTAAGAGAGGCATTTCGTTTTACCCCAAAAATAGGTTTGTAAGCTTTTACAGAGTACTGAGGAGAAATTACTTGTTATATGTTTGCACTATATAATTCAACATAGACATGTAATTGAAATAAAAGATGTTACCACTGCTGGCTTTTAAATAGCAGACAAAAGAGATTTTGGTGTTTTATAATGAATTTTAAATTGACCTTTGAATTTCACAGTGAGTTTGATTTCTCTAGTCGTTGTGATGATGCACAGAAGTAACATACATCAGATATCTTTAGTTTGCTATTGGAAACAAACTACTTTACTCTGTGATTTTCACTGAATTTTCAGACAAAGTTTATTGTTAGTTTTTGTCAGCTACCCTCAGCTCAACCTGTAACTCCTGTAACTTAGAATAGAAATAATATCATCTGTTTTCTGTGTCTAACTCTGAAGCCACTGTAGAAAAAGAAGAACACTTAATAGAATATGCTATTAAAATTCAGATTCTACCTTGAATCTTTTCTTTTCTTTCAAGAACAAAAAGATAAAAAATTATATGCCCTAAAAGTAATCATGGACTATTTATACATCTAGTAGTCATTAATTACTAATGAAGAAAAATAGAAATCTGTTGAAACTAAGGTAAAATTCTGAGAAATCTACTGAAAGTGAAGCATTCATCTTTTATAAAAACTGCTATTTGAAATTTTAACCATGCTATTTGGCTTCTGTAAATGTTTGCTTGCTTAAATAATAAGGAAAATGATACTATTCTCACTTTAGAGAGGCCATTAAACCTTCCCTGGACAAAATTATCAGTTCTGGCACCAGGCCAGGCCTTTGGTTGCGGTCTTAAGGTCTCAGCACATAGGGGTCCTTTAAAAACTTGCAAAGGGGCGGGAAACATCTTATATTGGGAGACAAAGAAGGTAAAAACATATAAATAGGGAAAATTTCTGCATGTTGGGGCCCAGAATTTGAGAAACATTTTCCTATGGACCCGTGCATAATAAATGTAACTTCAAACTCTCCAAACATTGTTTGATTATTCTGGTTCTCTGTAACAAAAGTACTGCTTTTGATAAGGACATAATAGTTATTGCCTAAGTCAAAATACATGTAGTTTTACTATTTGATATTTCAAATAATATTAATAGGATTAATGATAACAATTACTACTACTAAACCAATTATAATAACAGCACAATTCTTAAAGCCAGCATCCCAGTATGTAATCTCAAAATAATCAAAAATGAGGAAATCTTTGCTAATCAAAGATTAAATTTAATATAATTAATAAGTTTTATATTTTTTACTATACCAGTTACCCAGCAATTGTTCATGCTGTAGAATTAATAGGACCAACATACCTATCCATAAACATTACAACCTTTATTCTTTACTTCCCATTCTATACTAACTTTAGACACTGCCCATGATAATTGTATAGAGCATAAGATATTGCACAAAAAATGTGAAAGAGATATTGCAGTCTAAATGGATACATGGACACTTTTCCTTTTTTGTATGCATATTGGTAATATCCATTTATATTAGCACAACACATCAAAGAAGAAATATTAATTTCTTATAGAATATAATAATCAAATATTCTTTTAGAAAAATATATTTTTTTATATTTGGGGGCACAAGCTCTTCTAGTTATTAAAATTGAACATGTAACACGATATATAACATATTCTATACCTATAGAGTATCAAAAATTCTATCAGTTAATATTCCTGAAATATATTGAGGCTCTTTCAAAACTGTTGACACAATATTTATTTCGTGTTATACAGTTATTCTCTTTCATATTACTATATTAGTTCAATAGTCTTGCCATTCCAACAGAAGTCTTGCCCTTCCAAATATAAAAGGATGATGAGTGGATTGTTTGTTACTTAAGGAAAATTATTTAGTAAAACAATTTATTGAGCTCACTAATCAGTCCTTTTGAATTAAATTATTTATTTGAAGTAGAGAGAAGTTAGATGATATAATGAGAATAAAATAAGCCTGACTACTCCTGTTTAATCTTGAAATTTTAGTCCCTGTGTTGTTGGAAGAAAATATTATTTTTTTTTATTATGAAATAGTAAAAAGAGAAATATGAAAATTCTTAAAATTAGTCCTTTCAAGTTTCCAAGCATATAATTGAATTTTCTTGTAATATCAAGTAAGAAAGGTAGAAAAGAAATTTTAACACTGTTGTAAACCATTGAAAAATGTGGTTAATAATAAAAGTGCAACCCACTCTTATTAAGCTATGCAATAAAAGCTTACATGGAAACATAGATGAAGCAGGAATAGATAGAAAACTTTTGTTTATATTTTTGAAAATGCCAAATATTTGAAATGAGTTACTCATAGAAGAAATATACTTTCTTTAGAGCAATTACATTTAGGTTTAACTATTCTGCTTTATTTTAGGCCTGAAATTTTCTATTCTGGTTTGCTTAGTAGACATTTTGAGATGATCCTCTCTAATAATTAAAGGTATGAAGGATGACAATGACAAGACCTTATAGCATGTGTACGTGGAATTATATCTGAAAGGGCATTTTGTTAATGACAATATGATCTGAGGAAATGAAATATATATATATATATATATATATATATATATATATATATATATCTTCTTTTATAAAAGCCAAACAGTTAAACTTGTATGATAGAAGTAAAATTTCAAACGTATTTAATTTCTGTAATGAATTTTTTGGCTTCTTGGAACTAATCATTTACAATAAAAGATGTGATTATTTTTAGAAGAAAAACTTTTTATTCAGTCTATATCTTGATTCTGTGTTTAGTCATAGAAACTAAGATACCTGATTTCATTTTAAGTTACATCTTTTTTTTTTTAAGTCCTTTAATTCTATATCATTAAGGAAGGTTTGGCAATATTTTTTAAAAATATATTTTATTTATTTTTTTACAGAGAGGAAAGGAGAGAGACAGAGAGCCAGAAACATCAATGAGAGAGAAACATGGATCAGCTGCCTCCTGCACTGGGGATGTGCCCACAACCAAGCAAGGTACATGCCTCCAATCAGAATCGAACCTGGGACCCTTCAATCCGCAGGCCGACGCTCTATCCACTGAGCCAAACCAGTTTCGGCAAGGTTTGGCAATATTTTGTTGTTGCTGTTGTTAAATCTCACCAGTGCATATTTTTCCCACTGATTTTTTAGAGAGAGTGGAAGGGAGAGAGAGAGAATGAGAGAGAGAAAGAGAGATAGGGAGAGAAACATCTATAGGGAGAGAGACACATAGATTTGTTGCCTCCCTCACGGGGCCAGGGGTTGAACCTGCAACCCAGATATGTGTTCTCGACTAGGAATTGTGAACCTGTCACCCTTTGGTGCAAGGGCTGATGCTCTAACCACTGATCAACTCTGGCTAGGGTAGTTTGGCAATATTTTTATGTGGTTAGTTTGGGTGTATAAAACAGAAGGGTCCCCATAACTCAAACAAGGGACATTTCTGGACCACCCAGGTCAGATTATCAAGAAGACTGCACTACTGGGTCCCACAGGACACTATTACATAAGGTCATTCTATTAAGGAATTGGAATAATATGGTATTTACGTAATACATACAAAGACAAAGAGGCAGCCAAAATGAGAAGACAAAGAAACATGCCCTAAATGAAAGAATAGGCGAAATCTCCAGAAAAAAAGCTAAATAAAATGTAGAGAAGCAATTTACCAGATATAGAATTCAAAGATATGGTTTTAAGGATGGACCTGGAGAGCATTATGCTAAGTGAAGTAAGCCAGTCAGAGGAAACAAAGACCATGTGATTTCATTCAGATGTGGAATTTAATGAACAAAATAAACAAAATATAAACATACTCATAGATACAGAAAACAGACTGACAGATGTTAGATAAGACTGGGTTGGAAGGCTGGGTTAAAAAGGCAAGGGGATTAAGAAAAAAACCCACAGAGAAATCTCATAAACATAGGCAATAGTATGGTGACTACCAGAGGGGAATGGAGGTGAGGGGAGGTAGAAGAGAATATAGGGGTATAAATGGTGATGGAAGGACTTTGGGTGGTAAGCAATATACCTGAAATCTATATAATTTTATTAACCAATGTTACCCCAATCCTATATAATAAAAGGCTAATATGCAAATAGAACAAAGGCAGAACAACTGAACAACCAAACAACTGGTTGCTATGATGTGCACTGACCACCAGGGGGCACATGCGGAATATCACGGGCATCAACCTCATCAGGATGGTGGAGTAGGTGAACGAGAGCGCCAGACCAAGGCAAGGCACTGGTCACTATCACGAGGCAAACCTCTGGTGGTTATTGAAAATTCTTTGCTCCTGCCATCCCACTCCCACCTGCTGCTGGTGCCCAGTACCACTCTGATATCTCAGCACTATCAGTGAATGCGAGTGATGACTGCCAGCCCCAATTGCCCTCAGGGTTTCTCCACCTCCCCTGCTCCTGAGGGATGATCAGGGCCAGTGGTCTCCTCTCGTGACTGCTGCTGCTGATGGCCCCGCTCACACCCACTACCAGCATCCAGCGCCTGTCCCGATCACTGGGCATTATCAGCGTGTATGGGAGTGGCTGCTGGCCCCAATTGCCCCAAGGTCTTCTCTACCTTCCCCTGCTCCTGAAGGGCGATTGGGACAGCAAGCACTGTTCTCACCTGCTGACAGCACTGGCCCTGCTCGCACCTGCTGCTGGCACTAGTCCAAATTGCTTTGTGCCTTCAGCAGCTACTAGTGGGGTCGGCAGCAGCAGGAAAAGGGCTGCCAGCAGAAAGGGAATCAGGGTAGTGATAGGAGTGGCCAGGCAAGGGTACAGAGAATGGGCCGAGACCAGACCCTATGCCCACTGCAGCCTCGCAACCCATAGTTCCTTTCAAGGTGCATGAATTCATGCATTGGGCCCCTAGTATATTCAATAAAAAATGGAACTTACTATTTTATTTTTATGTGACAACTGTGCTACTGAGTCACACTGTACAACAGAAACTGAAAAAAAAAAAAGTACTTTAGATCGATAAGAGAAGTGGCTACATTCTGACTTCATTGTCCCTCCATCAGGCTTACATAGAGCCACATCAAGAGGCTCCTCTGGGCCTATACTTTTTCAGGGGTGGGCCTCCAGTTCCCTTGTTCTGTAGAACACTTTCCAGAAAGCCCACTCAGTGCTTCACATGAAACACTGGGCAAATGTGCAGGTCTTGAATACTGGGAATCAGAGAACAGGGCAGGTTTATAGAAACCAGTACGAAAAGCTTGGCAGACTACATCCTGCTTGCAGTGAATCTGAGCAGCGATCTTAAGCAGTGATTCTGTCCATATGCCGAGCCAAGCTGGTGGCTCCATCTGGCCAGGGAGCTCAGTTGGAAGTTCTGTGGAGCCCATTTTACACCACTTCCTGAGAAGAGAAAAATATTCATCATGGCGTCCAAACACTGAGTATAGCCTCTAGTTCAGTCCAACGAGGAAGCCTGGCCAGAAAATGTGGGCAACTGTGTAGTCTATACTAGAGCCCTGTTTGACTTGGGAGCCAAGCAAGAAACCCAAGCCAACTGTTAAGTATGAACTCCAGGCCCACAAAACCAGGGAGCCTGAACAGTGGCACTGGGTAGCCTTGGGCCCAGCCTATAGCCCAGACGAATAGCAGAGTTCTAACTGTGTTTGTTGAATACAGTCTGCATGCAGCCTTACCCAAGAAGGGAACACCCCACCCAATCATAAAACATAGCTTACAGCTCCACCTGACATGGGAGCCTGCACAGAGACCTCGTAGATCACATAGCATAGTCTCTAGCCCCACCCAACTGCCGGATACCTGGAGGCCCCTCACAACAAGAAAGCTCAGCCAGTGACCTTGCCCAATATTGAAGTACAATGACCAACTTGATTGCGCAGCACAGCTTGTAGCCCTGTCTAACTCTGGGACACAATCTGTGGATCCATTAGAATACAGATCACAACCCAAGGCCCTGTTTAAATGTAGACCCCTAAACATAGAGTCTAGCCAGTGGTATCATCAGGCTGGGGAGCACAGCCTGAGACTTCACCTGACCAGGAACAATTGCAGAGCCCAGTGCTTCGCCCTGCCCAATCACAAAGTTCTATCAGTGGCATCTTTAGGCCAGATAATGTAGCTTGTGACCTCACCTGGCCAGAGATGATTGCAGAGCTGAGCTGGTCGCACCACTTGACCATGGAACATAGCCAACAGCCCTGACCAATCTAGGAAGTCAGCCATTGGTCCCATTTGAAAGCGGAATTCATCCAGCTGGCCCACCCAACCATGGGACCCAGCCAGTGGTCAACCCCTGACCTCAGAGAGTGGACAGTGCTCTTGCCTGTTCACAAATTTGACCAACTGTTCAGTATCCCAAACTGAGCTAATTGTGATGGTCTTTTCTGGCCGAAGTGAACCTATAAAGTCTGGAACAGAAGACTTCTTACTCAAAAGCAGAGATACCAATGCAAGGAATCAAGGATATTGGAGAGTCAGGTAAGCAAGACAGCACCAAAAGAAATTAATATAGCTCCAATAACTGATATTAAGTAAATGGAGATCTATTTGTTATTCTGCAAAGAACTCAGATTAATACTTTTAAAGAAGTTCAGTGAACTAAAGGAATATAAAGTAAATGGAATTGGGAAAATAATGCATGAGCATAATGAGTTAACTAAGATATAGAAATCATCAACAAACAATAAGGAAAAATTCTAGAGCTGAAGAAAGAAGGGTTAAAAGGAAGAACTGAACAGAGAGCTTCAATAACCACTCAAAAGGCAGAACAAATAATCAGTGAACTGAAAGAGACCTCATTTCAAATTATCCATTCAATAGAGCAAATAAATGGAAAAGAGCAAAGAAAGCTTATAAGACTAGTGGGATATCAGTGATATACAGAAATTAGTTGCATTTCTATTCACTAACAACCAAATATCTAAGAAATAAATGAATAAAACAATCCCCTTCACAGTAGCATAAAAAACAGTAAATAATTAGGAACAATTTAACCAAGCAAGTGAAAGATTATAAAATGAAATTATAAAACTTCAATGAAAGAAAGTAAAGAAGAGAATCAAGTAAAACATCTGGTGTTCATGGATTGGAAGAATAAGTATTGTTAAAATATCCATACTACTTGAAGTCATTTATAGATTCAGTACAATCCCTATCAAAATTATGATTCCATTCTTCACAGAAATAGAAATAACACTCCAAAAATGTTTATGGAACCACAAAATTCTCCAAATATCCAAAGAAATTTTGAGAAAAGAGAACAAAGCTAGAAGCATCATACTTCCTGATCTCAAAATATATTACAAAGCAATAGTAATCAACACAACATGGTGCTGACATAAAAATAAAGACAAAAACCAGTGGGACAGCATTGAGAACCAAGAAATGAACCCAGTAAACTAATATTAACAAGAGTGACAAGAATATTCAATGAGGAAAAGATAGTCTCTTCAAAAGAATGAAACTAGAATATTCACAAAAATTAATCCAAAATGGATTAAATACTTAAATATGAGATATAAAACCCTTAGAAGAAAACATAAGGAAAAATTCATTGGCCTGGGTCTTGGCAATGAGTTTTAGCTTATGATATGAAGAGCTCATGGGAGAAACATAAAAATCAAGTGGGATTACATTAAACTAAAAAGTGTCCACATAGCAAAAGAAATCATCAGCAAAATGCAAACACAAGCTATGGAATGGGAGAAAATATTTGCCAATCACATATCTGATAAGGGAATAACCTGAGCTGCTTTAAAACGAGTGATTTCTCAAACAGGATCCCTAAGAGGTACTTTCATTTGCTTATCTCTCGGGAACAGACACTAATCTATGAATTTAAAGCAATTGTTTCTCCAAGGATACTGTAGAAATCATTTTTTGCTGGGGAAATAGTTGGTTAAGGCAACAGAATTCTGTAGTGGTAGGTGTCTGTTCTATGATGTTCTTCCAACACAAAGTACAGGCGCCTCAAAGGTTAAAACGTTCACTTTCCGAATGGCACTCTTTTGTACTGCCCAAAACCTGCGGTACTTGAAGAACATGAGAGCAAAAATTTATTATAATGTCTGTCTATGCAAATAGCTTTAAGTCTAAATACTCACATGCTACTGTATGAACTGAGGTAATACATTTTATCTCTTTGAATCAACTTTTCCTTCACTCTGAAATGAAAAACTTGGCTCTAACACCTCCTGGTCACCTTATATTTAAACTATGTTAGTATTCTATAACTTTGCACATATTAATAACATTATTCTCTTATTTCTTCCTCTGAAAGCTCTATTGACCCAAAGCATATTGATGAGTATGAGCTGTCCCCTTTGAGCTTGATAGGAAGTTATTTAAGTGTAAGAATGTTGCTCTATTAAAAAGAGATTTATAAATGTCTGACAGAAAAAAAGAAACAATTGAAGAAATTTTGATAAAAGGAAATAAAAATAGGAAAATAATAAAGCCAGAAATAATGTTAGTAGAAATTAATATGATACAGTCATATACTATTGTCATAGTTGGGAGTAAATTTTCCTCTAATCTTCCTAGCGGGCAACAAAATAGAGTAAAAAAATAATTTAAAAGATTTGTTGAATAAAAAAGCATGACTTTTTCCTGAGGGGAAAAAAAAACTTTTTTATATTTTCTCAAAGGGAACAACATTTAATGTGATAGATAACATCTTCAATATCTCAGAATTTTTGTAACAGCCGAGTATTATAATATTTTCAGTAGCTTGAAGGTGAACTCAAAGTACACATTCAATGTCATATTATGCCATTGAGCTGGGCAGCATTTCTAACCAGTGGCTGTGATGACATTTTGGACTGCATGATATTTTGTTGTGAGTGGCTGTCCTATGCATTGTAGGATGCTTGGCAGCATCCCTAACCTTAGTCCACTAGATGCCAATATCAGCCCTCCCTCTGTCTCAGTTGTGACAATCAAACATGTCTCTAGAGTCTAGACATTGCCAAAATCCCTGGGGGACAAAATCACCCACAATTGAGAACCAGTGAGCAGCAGTAATTAACAAGTTAACAATTATTCAGCTACCGTTGTAAAAATCTTATCTAATAAAAGGGCAATATGCAAGCAAATTGATCTACCTCTGTTATGCCCACAAGCCACGTCCACCAGCCAATCAAGAGGGAGTATGCAAATTAACCCTACCAAGTTGGCTATGGCCAACAAGGGAATAAAGGGCTTGGGTTTCTCTGGCAATGGAGGCAGCTAAGCTTCCTGCACACCCTGGCCAGCCCAGGCTTCCGCTGAAGGCTACAAAATTTTAATTATAGAAGAAATAAATCCCAACAAAAATGGCGGCAGCCACAGAGCTGGCGAGAGCAGGAGGCTTGAGTTGCCCCAGCAATGGAGGAAGCCAAGCTTTTGCAGACCTGGCTTGCCTTGGCCTCCACTCAAGGCTACAAAGTTTCAATTATAGAAGATAAATAAAGCCCAGATCCTAGGGCCTCCATTTGGGTCACCTGTGGGCAAGATCTGCCTGCAGGCCCCTTACCCAGGCTGCCTCATTCCCCAAGGGAACCCAGACCCTGATCTGGGACATCCTTCAGGGCAAACGAGCTGGCCCCCACATGTACACCAGACCGCTATCCTAGCTAATAAAAGAATAATATGCAAATTTATCATCACTCCAACACACAAGATGACTGCCTCCATGTGGTCAAAGACGGCTGATCCATGTGGACACAAGATGGCCACCACAAGATGGCCAATAGGGGAGGGCAGTTGGGAGGGACTAGGCCTGCAAGGGAGGGCAGTTGTGGGCAATCAGGCCAGCAGGGGAGGGAAGTTAGGAGCAAACAGCCTGTCAGTGGAGCAGTTTGAGAGTGATTAGACTGGCAGGCAGAAGTGGTTAGGGACAATAAGGAAGGCAGGCAGGTGAACAGTTTGGAGCCAGCAGTCCTGGATTGTAAGAGGGATGTCCGACTGTAGGCCTGATCCTACTGGGCAGTCGGACATCCCTCAAGGGGACCCAGATTGGAGAGAGTACAGGCTGGGTTGAGGGACACACCCCCATGCACAAATTTTGTGCACTAGGCCTCTAGTACACTATAAGAAAGAAATGGGTTTGGGTATTAAGAAATACTTTCTGCCCTAGCCAGTTGTTTTCAGTGGGTAGAGTGTCAGCCTGCAGACTGAAGGGTCCTGGGTTTGATTCCAGTCAAGGGAATGTACCTCAATTTCAGGTCACCCGCATGAGGCAACCAATCAATGTGTTTCTCTCACAGCGATGTTTCCCACTGTCTTTCCCTCTCTCTCTTCCACTCTCTCTTAAAATCAATGGGAAAATATCCTTGGGTGAGGATTAAAAATATATTATCTGAAAAATAAAAAATGCACCTTGGGAAAGGGTTAGGTAAAGGTGCAGGCATTGTCCATAGAGAGAGTTGAGGTGGGCACTCCATCCTATAGGTATTTATCTGGAGGTCTTAGGGTAGGATTCCAATAGAATATTCATCAGCTTTCCAGGTGTGTCCTTTCAGGGTTGTGGTCTCTACTGATGGGTCAGCACCAGGGTAGGGGGTCAATAGTCAATGCAGCTGGTCCTAAGGTCAACCATGGCATCTCTTGTCTGGTTTCGCTGCTTTTCCGGACCTAGAACGAAACACAACTAAAGCCTGGATGTATTTGATGTGGTCAGATCTACTTTGTCCTGGGGGATTAATGCTTAAGGGCTGTCTTCTAGCCTCTTAAGTCCACCTCAGAGGGCCTAGCCCACATGGCTGGCAACATGCCAAAGGAGGAAAGATCCTTTCATGACCAGCACTATGAAAGGTCAGGGGGTCTAAGCCATGTGATCAGCCATATGTCAGGGGATGAAAGGTCACCCTGGGGCGAGGTCCTTGCTTTCCCAGTTTTGCCCGTTGCTAGGCATCCAGTGCTTTCTGCCCTGGTGACCTTCTGTATTTGGCCCATCATTCTTGCTCTGATGGTCTAACTGCCTACCACATTAGAATTCAAAGATTTTCATTGTCACACACCATCCTTTCTGTAAATCATTTGTCTTTAGTTGCCCTCTATAATTTTAAATGTGAAAGCCTCATTGAAGAAGTTGTCCTTTAGGTTTCTTTAACAAGATGAAAAGGTCATAAAGTTTAATAGGTTTTAAATGTCCCGTACCTTACACCTTTACAGCTGACAAAGGAAACTGTTTAAGTGTCTGAAAATTCTAAGGGTTGTATTACATTAAATATATGCTTTGTAATTGCTTGTGGCAAATTATCCTACTGGTAGAGAAATGTGTACCCAAGTTTCATGTGGATATTATTTCTTTGAACATCAGAAATTATTCTAAGTCAGGGTCTTCAAAGTAATCTTTTGAAATGAGTTAGCTATGTCTTTAGTTTGTAAATTGCTTATGTACTATTTTCAATCAAACAGAGACCACTAGAAATCAAAGAATTTATATATTAGAATGATAGCTTTCAAAACTCATTGCTTGAAAAATTATCTAGAAATTAGTTTCATTTTATCTTCCCAGACACAGAGGTTTTAAGATGTGTGATACTATTGAAATAGTTTTATTTTTTAAAATCAGCTTTTCATTTTCTTTACTACATTTAGGAATGTAGTTAAACATTGGGAACATACTTTGTACTAACACTTAACATTCCCAAAAGGAATCCTATGTAAATAAAAATATGCAATTAAAATTATGAGGAAAAATAATATTTTTATTAAATATTTTATAAGAAATATTTTATTATAATCCCTAGTTCCAAAATGTTCATTGGCATGACTATACGGAGTTTTAAGTGAATTTTATCTCCTCAGAGAAGAGGAATTTTCCTTATGTTAGTACATATAATTCCATAAGCACAATCAAATCTTTTCTTGATAACATTGAATTTTATAGTGTTTCAGGGACATTATTCAGAAATTCATTGATAGTATATGAGAAAGTGTCCTTGACTGAGAGTCTACTATTTAAATTTTGGATAGATTGTTTGACCTCTCTGATCCTCCTTTTGCTCGTTTGTGGTATAAAAGTATTAATCTCTGAAGCCATTTCTAGACCTTAAATTTCTTTCTTTCTTTTTATTTTTTTTTAATAATTCTTTGTTGTTGAAAGTATTACATATGTCTCCTTTCTCCCCCATTGATTCCCTCCAATCCGCCCTGCCTTCACTCAAGGCCTTCAGCACCCTATTGTCTGTTTCCGTGGGTTATGCATATATGCATATGAGGTCCTTGGTTGATTATCCCCACTTAATGACTCTTAATTCCCCTTATCCAAGTCCAGTCTTAGAAAATACCAGCTGAAAGTGACTAACAATAGTTTAAAGTATTCTCTTTCTTAAAATTAAAATGATGCATTTACAGTAGATTTTCAGATAATAGCCTGTGTATAGGAATGACATACCTCTCTCCCTTTTATTGATAAATGCATTGCATGTCTATTACAATATACACTTCCTGATAAAAATATGCCCTACGAATCACAGGGCCTTTTGAAGCTTGACTCTAGTGAGGAAGACAGTGAATTAAGTCATCATTACAGAACATAGTGGTTAACTTCTACTAGACCTGGTACATGAACACATAGTGGTACTTAATGTTTTGTTCCTGGTATTTCATGTCCTATATAACAAGAGAAGTCATTAGGCTCTTCCTTCATTTTCTTTAGTTGTTATAAATAAAACAACCATAAGTAAAATTTCTGTCAAAGAAAATACCCATGGCATAATTGGGGGTTTGCATGTTACTATTGTTATCAAATGCTGTTTTGTAAAATATTGCAGCGATATCTTTATAATTATTTATTTTAGGGTAGACATTATATCACTTTATGATGAGATGCCATAATCTACTCCAGCAATTCTGTTTCGTTAACTATTTACTCTTTTCAAATGACATTGTCCAGCACAAAACTTCATCATTGATAGATTTCCTTTTTCTGTTGAATTATTTCATAGAAGCAAATTATAAGGTCATAGGTATAAACATTTTAATATTTCTTGTCATGAATTCATCATTGTTTTTCGAAGATGCTGTTCTAATTTCCTTTGACATCATAATTAGGTATTTTATTTTGAATAAGTTATTTTATTCAAGAAATATTTACTGATTCTTAGTATGGCCAAGGTTTGGAGTTGAATGAATTAAAGAGATTTAAAGTTAATCATATCACTTGGGTTACCTAAAGGAGTAGAATACAGATGGTAGAGGCCTCTGGAGCCATAATGAATCCCAAAGTCCACAGGAGGAAGACATTAAACAAGACATTTCATGAGATCTACCACAGTGAAGCATTAGAACATGCTTTGTCTGCCCTAGCTGGTTTGGCTCAGTGGATAGAGCTTCAGCCTGTGACTGGAGGGTCCCAGGTTTGATTCCAATCAAGGGCACATGTTCCAGTTGTAGGCTCAATCTCCAGTAGGGGGCATGCAGGAAGCAGCCAATCAATGATTTTCATTCATCATTGAAGTTTCTATCTCTATCTCCCTCTCCCTTGCTCTCTGAAATCAATAAAAATATTTAAAAATTAAATAAATGAACATGCTTTGTCAGAAATCTGCTCCCAGCCAATATTGACCTCTAGGCAGCATCTGGATACTCCATCAGTCCGCTGGCTTCTCCTTGAGGACTGCTCACAGTAAAATCAGCTTTTCAAGGTGCTCTGCCTTTATTGATATCTTGTCTAAAAAATTCAATAGGTAAACACATTCCTGGCCCAACCAGTGATAATAAGGTATGCAGCAGTAGGTTAGCAGAAGATTATGTTAGGGTAATGTGGACGTATATGTCTTCCTATTTTTATTTTATTTAAGGGATAATTGCCAAGTAGTCAGAGCACCTTTCAAAGGCATGGCTACGCAGGTACACCCACATATAAATGCTACACTAATTTACCTCTTTTTATGTTTTATTTTCCCACTTATTAAATTTCAGAATGTTCCATAGAATAACTTCCTTCGTCCTCACAACTTTAGGGCATTTGTTATTAACTCCTTCTTATAGATAAGGAAGTGGAGGCTCAGGAAATTAAGCAATCTGTCTATCTATATAAAAAGCTAGGGATTGGAACGCCATAACTACCAGAATGGTTGAAGTTCCTTCCTTTTTACAGCAGCATAGTATTCCATTGTGTAGATGTACCACCGTTTTTTTAATCCACTCATCTGCTGATGGGCACTTAGGCTGTTTCCAAATATTAGCTATTGTAAATTGTGCCTAAAGATTTTCAGCCTTTTATTGAAAGAGTGACTTCCCAGGTTGTTTTCCATGTAAAACTATAGAGTGATACCATGTGAGGGATGCTTGCTTTCCTATGTTCTTCTAGAACTGATATGGACTATTTGCCAGATGAGCAAAATGAAAAACAAAAAGAGATATCTTCTTTCTTTAACTTTTTGATATACTATTATATTTGAATCATGGAATATATTCTATTATACTCCAATTCAAGATTTATAGGGAGTAATTATAAGCTTCCTGCCATCCTTCCATCCTTTCATTCACCTATCCACCCAGCAAATCTTGCGCACCTGCTGTTTTCTATATTCTGCCTAAATTCTGGAGTTACAAAGCATTGGGAAAGTTCTGACTTCAGGAAGTTCACAACAATCTAGTGGGAGAAACAAATAGTCTACCAAGTCAATAAAGTATAGACAATGTTCTATGGAAAATAGAAGGGGACGTACATAGCTATGGCTTTGCCATAAAAAAGGTGATTTAAAACTTTTTAAATTAATGGGGTGACATTGGTAATAAAATTATATAGGTTTCAAGTGTAAATTCTCTAATATATTATGTGTACCTTGCATTATGTGTTTTCCAGCCAAAATAAAATCTCCTTCTGTCACCATATATTTGACTCCCTTTAACCTCTACCACCTTCCCTTTCCCTTTGATAACATTATACTGTTGTCTATGACTATGAATTTTTGTTTATTCTTTGTCCATTGGTTGTTTTCAGTTTTATATCCCCCAGGTGACTGAAATATGGTTCTTGCCTTTTTTCCATCTGACTTATTTCACTTAGCATATTCTTAAAATCAAGTCACACTGTCACAAATGGTAGTATCTTTTTTCTTATAGCTGAGTAGTATCCCATTTTGTATACCTACTACATCTTTCTCATCCAATCATCTATTGAAGAATACTTTATTTGTTTGTATCATCTTGGCTGCTGTGAATAATGCTGCAATTAACATAGTGGTATATATAACTTTACAAATAAATGTTTTCAATTTTTTCAGGTAGATACCCAGAAGAGGGGTTGCTGGGTCATATGGTAGCTCTATTCTTAATATTTTGAGGAAACTCCATAGTGTTTTCTATAGCGGGTATACCAGTTTATATTCCCATCAGCAGCAAATGAAGGTTCCTTTCTCTTAAAAGGTGACTTTTTATTGGAGTTATAATAGGTGTTTTCCACGTGGACAAGGAGGAGAAAGAATGAAAGCCTTGATTAAACTCAGCTATAGGGCAGGCACAATATTTGGTTTTATTTTTAAATAAGATAACATTTAATTTACTATGGGAGCAATCTTATTATCTCTACTTTACATATGAAAAACAGGGAATTAGAGAGATGCAGCCTTTCTCAAGGTTACATGAGCAAGTCCTATAAAAGCTGAGACATAAGTCCAATTCTGCAAAATCAAAAGGCTCACTAGTTCCACTGTGATGTACTAAAAAAGGGAAGATTATTTTTCAAAACATTGCTTAACATTAACAGGAGACAACAGGGACAAGAATGACTCTCAGCTGTGAAGCAAGCAGAGCTTATCTATGGCTCAACATGACAACCCCGATACAAGCTAAAGAAGTGTTCCCTCCTCTGGACTTGTTCAGTCTTCTCAACAGCAGCACTCACCTGTCATATGTTTCCTATCCTCAGACCTTCTTATTCTGCCACTATGGTAATGAACTAACAGTTTTAAATAGACTAATCTATAGACAAATCAGTACAAATTTCCCAACCTATTGTCTTTGACACATCAAAATAAAAATATGAGATGAATCACAAATGTGAATTTCTTAGATACAATAAAAAGTGAAATTAATTTCATTAATATCCTAGAGGCCTGGTACACAAAATTGTGCATGGATGGGGTCCCTCAGCCTGGCCAGTGATTGGGGCTGTTTGGGCTGACAGGCCTGGGGGAGGGACTGCAAGAGGTTAGCTGTGGGAGCACACTGCCCACCAGGGGGCAGCCCCTTGGTGGTCAATGTGCATCGTAGCAACCAATCAACCTGTCCTTTGGTTGTCTGGTTACTTAGGCTTATATATATATATATATATATATATATATATATATATATATATATATATATATACATATGTGTATATATATATATACATATATAATATTTCATCTACATTCAAAATATAATTTCTTTTTAAAAAGATTTTTATTGATTTCAGAGAGGAAGAAAGAGGGATAGAGTTAGAAACATCAATGATTTGAGAGACTCATTGATCAGCTACCTCTTGCCTCTTGCACTTCCCCTACTGGGGATTGAGCCTGCAACCTGGACATGTGCCCTTGACTAGAATCAAAACTAGGACCCTTAAGTCTGGAAGACAACACTCTATCCACTGAACCAAATCAGCTAGGACTCAAACTATAATATCAATATATAATCAACATTGAATTATTCTAGTATTTTTGCATTCTTTATTTCCTACTAGTACTTTGAAATATGGTGTATATTTTACTCTTAGAGCATATCTCACCTTTGGCTAGCCACAAAGCACTCAATAGCCTATGTGGCAGGCTAATGACTACTGTATTTATTTGACAATGCAGCTCATAGGAGATGTATATTGAGTGGTTTTAATGATGGAATATCAGGTACTACAGCAAGTTTATAAAAAGGATACTTTTAGCCTATTGTGGCTTTCTTACTTCTCAAATCACAACAAATAAATGGATTAGAATCTCAGCCTTATCTGAACTTTAGAATTGCTTGGGGAACTTAAATGCTTGTGTCCCACCAAAGTACTGATTGGTTTGCCCAGTGTGGGTTCAAACATCACTGTCTTTTAAAAACATCCTTGATGATTCTAGCATGTCACCAGGGCTAAGTACCACTAAGGTAGATATAGCCAATTCTTATCCTTGATAAATCTAGTACCAGGAAAGGGTCAGAATAAATGGAATATCAGACACTCTGTTGTTCCCTTCCTTCATGAGAAAGACACCATTAGAGCTTTCTTGGAAATTTCTACTGAATAATAGAGCTCATACTTTCTTTAGTTTGAACATAATGGATCCCCAGTAGGGAATATATGCCATTGGTAAGTGATCCATCCTTACCAATCTTTTATCAATGTGGGCATTTTTATAAAAATAAAAATAAAAATTATGCAAATCTGAAAAAAATAATGTCATTTTAAGCATCTGCTAAATTACTGAACTAAAAAGCTTTGGTTAGATATCTTTGAAATTATATATTTATCATATATACAGTGGTACCTCGAGATACGAGTGCCCTAACATATGAGATTCTTGAGATACGAGCCGTTGAGCGAGCGATTTTTGCTTTGAAATATGAGCAACATTTGAGATAGGAGTAATCAGGAGGATCGGCCAGCTGCACATGACCCACCAGTTTACCGCGACTCGAGCATCTCATAGTTTCCCACGCCTCAAGGTTACGGAATGAATTAAACTCGAATCTCGAGGTACCACTGTATTATATATAGCATGCACATATTGAAAAGTTAGGAGTATGTAGATTTCTATAGGAACTGGTTTCTTTAACATTGTGGGAAAATAATGCTTTAGACCTTTGACCTTGATGTAGAACAGTCTAGACATCTGCATTTGCATTTCTGTGCATAGTCTTCATGGTCTGGAGTTTGTGAGGTGAGGAGGACCAGGAAGAAAGGTGGGCATATATCCACAGGCCTGATGCTCTGATAGCTATAATAGAGCATCAAAATGCATGCATATACTGGATTCCATCCTGAGCTAATGTCTCATTTGTATCTAATGTTATAGATGCTATTATAAATTACTCTTTAATGATTACAATCTCTCAATAATAGGGTTAAGTTAATAACTCGAGTTTAAAAGGAAAACATCAAGCTTTTTTAATATTGATGCAAATACCATCCAACTGAGTAGATCAATTTGACTTTAAGTTTTCATTAATAGAGTAAAATTATTAGTACCTGGTTACCCAGAGAATAGCTAATGCTGGCATGCAATTGCTTTTTTATGATTATTACATTAGTGATTTATTCTCTTTTAACTCTCAACCATTGTCTTTGGAATATGCTTTCTTTTAATGTGTATAGAGAAGCTTTAGGCTCATGACAATGATATTTACTACTCTTAATATTAGGATATTTCTTCATATTTTACCCATTTACAACATTTATAAGACATCTGCCAAAATGCTGAAATCAGCTTTGGAAAAGTAAACTAATGGTGACCTGTGAAATGAGGAGGTGACTTGTGCAATTACTCCAGCTCTCGAGTCGGGAAATGAAAGGCTGATGCTCATATAATGTCCCTTCCAAATGAAGCTACTGCGCTAAATATAAAAAAGGCCCAAACCTGTGTGCACACACTCATACCCTTCTCACTCACTCTTTCCAAGAGCAGGGTTAAAAATGCTTCAAAGAGGACTTGAGAATTTAAAAACCTCACAAATTACATCATTGTTTTAATGATGAAATACTGGATCATTAGTGATAGCCTCTATTTTTATTTTTTTTTTTGCACCCTAATGACATTTACTAGTGTTAATCATATTTTCAAATTTTGAAAATAGAAATCAAAGCTTTAAGGAAATAGCTAACTTGCCTGAGTTCATAGAGATCCAAATGTAGAACCATCCTGTGATAAGTAGTCTAGAGTCTGCAATATTCCAATGTAGCCGATCAGATCAGGGACCATTTAATATAGCAAGAAACCAGTCAGCTGCATTGACTCAATCCCCAAGGGTTCCATTAAAAGCAGATAAATCAGAGCAGTATGGCTACTAATCTTGTGCTCATCCAAATTATATGTAAACAGCTTCAGATTTGGGCTGAGAAAAACCCAAATGCAATCTCTTGTTAGATATTGAACACAAACTGATTGGCACATTTCAAAATAGGCTTCAGTTGGATTCACTGAACAAATCTTATCCAGACCTTTCCAATTCTTCTCAGACACATTTAAAGACACCATCAGACATTCTGGTTTTGACCAATAGGAAGGTGATGTAAAGAATTTACAAAGATTCAGTCTGTTTCTTCAGTCTGTTTTATGTATAGAGGGAGGTTTGAGTTTGTCAAAAGTTTTGCTTTGGTGGAATACTTCTTACCCATGTTTTTTTGGCATAGACTTCCTTAAATCTCTTTGGATCAATCTTCTCTCAGCTAACAACTGTAAATCATGGAAATATGATGATTAAAGGTATAATTGTTTCCTGGTTGGATGAATATCTATTTGAAGATGCTGTAGTGTGCAGTGAGAAGCATTCTTATCAGCAAGAATAATGCTAGATTTCTTTTGAAATAATTTTAGGGGAGAAAAGTTGAGCTTACCTTTATTAAGAGTTTGAGGAACTGGAGCAGCACTTAGCAAAGTATATTCTGAAGGCATGTGGATTACTTGAAAGCATAAATATACCATTGAATAATTAAGGACCTAATGTTGTTAAAATTTATTTATGCCAGCCCTGGCCAGTGTTTCTCAGAATTAAGATAATTGACCTGCATACTAAAGGATCGAGGGTTTGATTCCCAGTCGAGGGCACATATCTAGGTTGCACGTTTGATCCCTGGCCCAGGCTGGGGCACATTTGGGAGGCAACCAATCTATCTGTCTCTCTACACTAATGTTTCCCTCTCTCCCTCTCTCCCTCCCTCCCTCCGTCCCTCCCTCCCTCCCTCTCTCCCTCCTTCCCTCCATCTCTCCCTCCATCCTTCCTTCCCTCCCTTCTTCCCAATCGCTCTAAAAATCAATGGAAAAATATCCTTGGGTGAGAATTAATAACAACATCAAAAATTACTTAGGCAAAATTTATATAAATTTCCAATAGTCTGAAGAAGTGCATAGAATTAAGTTTGACTTAAGTTTGTGGTTCTCATTTTTGGCTCTCAAGTTTATAATATTGATAAAAAGGAAACAAATTTAGAGATTTTTTAAGGCACAGCACTTGGTAATTTAAGCATAGAAAACCTAAATGTAACTTGAAGTCAAATTTGCAATAAATATTTTATATTATCAATAATGTTTTTTAAGGGACAGACATGGAATGTGTATTAATTTTATGACAAGTGATCATGTTTTTAACTTTTGAAACAGCCTTGTGTTCTAATGTTGTAGAAGCAAATTAATTTGCTTTCCTCATCTAGTTTAAAGTTCACCAGCACTGGAATGTGAACAAAGGGAGAGGACAATGAATTCTGTCAGTTACCTGTTTTGAACAAAGATAAATATTTTCACATAGTTATCATTCCAATTTAGCTGATGAAAACTCTGATGCCATTGAAATAAGAAAATTTCATGTAAATTTCCCCAATGATATAGTGTGAAAGAGCTAGGGTTTGGGTAGGAGCAGGGTTTGGGTTAACACACACTGCTGGAGAGTGCTGAGGTTGAATTCCTAGAGCTACACTTTGATTTTTGGTCCATCCAACTTCAACCAGAATTTACTGTAGAAGTATTTTGTGCAAAGTGCTATGTCCTCACAGATTACAGTTGAGTAGGTGAAAGAACCATTGGGGAAGTTGTACAACAAAACAGTTCTTGCCCCCTTAGTTTGGATTATGCTGCACATAGCACCCACACAAATCTGGATGGGTTGAGTTACAATGTAGTAAGTGGAAAAAAACACATAAAATCTTGGGAGACTTAGCACATTTAATGTTGATTTTCTGGCCATGCTCCACATTTATCACCAGTCAGCTGAGACCCCTGCTCTGCATTGTCCTCCCTTCAGGACCCAGGTCTCCATATCAGACATCCTGGGGAATGATGTCCATTACTATAAGAGCATGGTAATCTGTACCCTGGTTCCTACAGATTTTGCCCAGAGGTGATGCACATCACCTTCACTCCATATGGTTGGTCAAAATAAGTTGTACAGTCACAGTAAACTTTAACAGGGTAGAGTACGTCCTTTCTCATGTGCTCAGGAGAAGAAACAGGAATGTTTTTTGACAATACAACCATAGCCTCTGTTTTTCCTCTAGCATTGGACTCATTCACTTTTAGTGTTACTGTTCTTTAAAAGAAATCCCACAGTGGTCGTGTTTTTATAGTGTCTTCCACACCTATCACATTGGCATATACACAATTTATTGAATTAAAGACACATTCTTTTTAAAAATATTTTTTATTGATTTCATAAAGAGGAATGGAAAGATAGAAACATCAATGAAAAGAGAGAATCATAGATCGGCTGCCTCCTGCACGTCCCTTACTGGGGATCTAGCCTGAAATCTGGACATTTACCCTGATCAGGAATTAAACTGTGACCTCCTGGTTCATGGGTCAATACTCAATTACTGAGCACATTGGCCAGGCTAATGACACATTCATCATAATTAGAATTTTAGAGTCTATGGTTAGCTGGGAAATCACAATATTCTCTAGTTTCTGGATTAAAATCTCAAAAGAAAAAAAACCCACAGTGGGCAACCAACTTATATTGCCAAAAGGGATATTTCAGGAAAAAAAATTAACAAAATACTCCAATGCTATATAAAGCCTGAGATAAACTTGGAAAATTTCCACCCATTTTTCATGAAATAATGGCTTGTTTTTCCTACTCGTCTATTCATGGTGTACCAACCACATAGAAAAATACTTAATTCAACACATTTTCATCAATTATGAGTGCTCTAAAAACATTCTTTCTCAGGAAGCTTCAGAGCTTTCTCAAGAGTGTTTCCTTCTCCTTTTCATCTGAAGATGAAACACAGATCAGTACAGACCATATCAAACTTTTTCTTGGTGTAAAACCATTTACTATCTCACCCTTTTCCCACAAAAAGAACTCCATTGTGTAAATTTTGGAATTTAGTAGCTTGTCTGTTTTCAAAGGTAGTACTTAGGGTTGATTTTAGTACTATGCAACTTCAATATTTTAAAAAAACTTGTAAAAATTGGCACATTACCTGAGACAAAGTTAAACATGCCAATAAAAAGGCCATGCTCCTTTGCTTTGAGCTGGAATCATATTAACATCCTTATAAACCTAGTTATTAAGTTATAAATGATACTGATTTTTTTAATAATAAATTATTATAAATTTCAGATTGTTTGGAAGAGACATGTGTTTAAAAATCGGGTTTGGTGATAGTTTTTTATGTGATAGATGAATAGTGCTACTGTGAAGCTACTTCCAGTGGACTTACAGGGACAGCAGTGCTTGCCAGGCAGGAATGAGATGCTCTAGATCCTGTTGCATTTCAAGTCTCTGCAGACTTCCCCCAACCCCGCCCCCAATCCCTGGAGCTATATTTATTGGATGGGAAAGTGCTATGTAATCCAGTCCTCTTGACTATAGGTTATTGAAGACTGAGTGGGAGAATGAGAAAGAGAGAAGGAGGAAGGGAATGAGAAGAACAGAGAAAAGGAGGTGGGAGAGCTTTGGGCTCTGTAGCTGCCCAATTCCTTAGCCCAGATTCTTTAGTGTTTTGTTTTTTTTTTTTACAAATGTTCTTTCCATAAACTGTTTATTTTTCTGAGGCAATTTGACTAAGACTATGTGATTTTTGTAACCAAAATGACCTTATTAGAATAACTTCCTATAAACAGTGAACTCTCCTGTAGCATCTACAGTACAACTGATATGCATGAAGCATTTTAGGAAACACATCCTGTAGGTAGTTGTTTCTGGACTCCTATTTTTATTTCCTCACTTTCTGGCCCACCCTATGGTGTTACTCTTGTCACTCATGTAACAGTGGGAATTGATATAAACCGCGTCTACTTTATACATATTCAGGGACTCTAAAAAGAAAATGAAATAAAACCCCAAACCCAAAAACATTAACTAACTTCCTGCCCCCAACAACTGACTTTGCTCAACTTAAAATGAATATTACATTGTATTATGAGTACCACTAGCACTATCTGCTGGTCTTCATTTTCTCTATGCAGTTTTGCTTTTGTATGAGTGAGGTTTAAGAGACTTTTATATATTGAAAAATAGGCAAAAATATTATTAATTGCGAACATGTGGAGGCCTTACTGTGTGGCAGGTGCTGTGCTCTCAGACCTTGCATTAGGACACTGAAGCTACGTCACATGAAGGATGTGCAGCTAGTGAATGCAGGGCTTGCTTTTGAAGCCGGGCAGTCTGACTTCAGGGCCCAGGTATACCCTGTCTACTTCTAAAGATCTTTAGAGAATGCAAGGGCTCACACTTTGACTGGATTATTTTTGCATATTTGAACCTTCTATACACCCCTCTGAGGAGCTTATATGTGTATAAAATAGCTTTCTCACTTCCACTTTTCTTTCCACATTATGCACAGTATTCACCTATTACTTGCAGAATTTTAACGCTGATTTTTAAGATAAGACAAGCTCAGCTAGTATTAATAAAACATGTTGTCTTTTTCTCTATTTAATCCACAGTTCCAGGAACTAAAGTATTGCTTCATTAAATTCCCACTTAAGAGCCCAGCATGAATAAATAATTCAGAGTCTGCTGTACTTGGGGAGAATCTTGGATAAATATACTCACCAGAGTAGTCACAGCTCCTTTGCAACAGACCTTCTGCTCAAGGCTTACATCCATCCTGTGTTTTTAAATTCTTCCATCAGGATCACATTTTTATTTCATACTATTGGTAAGCAGTAACACTTGTTTATAATATGAATTATATGTAAACGTTAGTGATTATTAGGAAATGTTTAAATCATTGCTTTCACCCCTGTTGGACTGGAACAGAAAGTGAAGGTTAAAATTTTCCAGCTTTATCAAGGTATAATCCTATCTAATAAAAGAGAACCTGCAAAATGACCATACCTCTAATAAATCCACAAGCCATGCCCACCAGCCAATCAGGACTGAATATGCAAATCAACCCAGCAAATATGGCAGCAGCCATGGAGCTGGAACAAGCAGGAGGCTTGGGTTGCCCTTGGCAATGGAGGAAGCCAAGCTTCCTACCTGCCCTGAATTTCCCTGGCCTCCACTCCAGGCTACAAAGTTTCAATTATAAAAGATAAATGAGCTGAAACCGGTTTGGCTTAGTGGATAGAGGGTCTGCCTGGGGACTGAAAGGTCCCAGGTTTGATTCTGGTCAAGGCATGTATCATCCCTAATGAGGAGCGTGCAGGAGGCGGGTTATCGATCTCTCTCTCTCTCTCATCGATGTTTCTGGCTCTCTATCTCTCTCTCCCTTTGTCTCTGTGAAAAACCAATAAAATTTATTTTTAAAAAAAGATAAATAAATTCCAGATACCAGGGCCTCAGCTTGGGTTGTCTGGCAGTGTGGCCGGCCTGCAAACCACCACAGGCCGCTTGCCCAGGCTGCCTCATGCCCCAGGAGAACCTGATCAGGGACACCCTTCAGGGCCAACCAGCCAGCCCCCTCCTGTGCACGAGGCCTCTATCCTATCTAATAAAAGAGTAATATGCAAATTGACCATCATTCCAACATACAAGATGGATGCCCCCATGTGGACTCAATTTGGCTGCCACAAGATGGCCAGCAGGAGAGGGCAGTTGGGAGGGACCAGGCCTGCAATGGACAGCAGTTGGGGGTGATCAAGCCTGTAGGGGAGGGCAGTTAGGGGTGACCAGGGTGGCAGAGGAGGCAAGTTGGGGGTGACTGAGCCTAAAGGGGAGGGCAGTTAAGAGCAATCAGGCTGGCAGGGAAGCAGTTAGGCATCAATCAGGCTGTCAGAGGAATGGTTAGGGGGTGATCAGGCTGGCAGGCAGAAGAGGTTAGGGGCAATCAGGAAGGCAAGCAGGCGAGCAGTTGGAATCAGGCCTAAACAGGCAGTCAGACATCCCTCGAGGGGTGCCAGATTGGAGAGGGTACAGGCTGGGTTGAGGAACAACCCCCTGCCCCCGTGCACAAATTTTGTGCATCAGGCTTCTAATTTACAAATAAAATTGCATATATTTAAAGTTGTACTGGTAGCTTGACATACATATACATTCTGAAATGATTGCTATAACAGAGCTAGTTAGCACATTATCATGCCATATAGTTACCATCTTTTGTGTGTTGTGCCTGTTAAGAACATTTGAGATCCACTCTCTCAGCAGACATCAAATATACAAAAAGTATTAATAGCAGTAACTGAAGGTTAATTGCTTGAATAAATGGTCTGACTGCCCAAAGGAACTGCCCACAATTCTTCCCTCACTTTGGAACTTTAAATGCAAAACAAAGGCTTCATAACTCATTAAGTCTCAGTAACTGGCAGTTTACAAGTCACTGGGAATGAACTTAAAATGATCTTCATAGAACCAGGACCTATTATATATGCATCCCTCAGCTATTAATACAAAAGATAAAGGGATGTTTAAGCACCAGTCTTTGTCTACTCTTTTTATGTAAGGGATTTCTTGGTCTTTTAAAAAATATGATTACTTGCTTACATCTCATCTTGGAGTTGTAAACAGCAACACAGAACCCAGTCAATGAATTTTATCTGTTTGTTCAGAAAACTGACTCAGTGCCCAAATGGGGAGCCAGAGCCTGAGCTCTGGGCTAGTAAATACCACGATAACATCACCACTCTGGGACCTCAAATTCTCTAAGCCCCAGCCTTTTAACTTACAAAGTACCAATTGTCATATGAGGACCAATTTAGGGTAGTTTTGAGGATTGAATGAGTTAATGTACTTAAAGCTTTGATAAAGAAAAAATATTTATGATTTGATATTTACTCAATTCAACTTAACTGTTTATAATGTTGGTGCCTAGAACATATTGAATCGTTAATAGAAATGTGAGCAAGAATTTATAGGTGTTCAGAGCTTGTGTTAAGATCTGTGTGGAAATAAAATGCATAAAAAGTAGTCCTTGCCCTTTAGACACTGTTGTAGTAAGTGACAGAGGTCAAGGTGGATGTGGAGAGAGACAGATAGGCAGAATAAAACACTGTATGAATTTATAAAAGCAGAGGGAGGCATCAGGGAAATCTTATGAAGGAGGTAGCTTTGAATGGAAACATGAAATATTAGACAGCATTTGTATTTGTGGAGATATTATAATATTGGAGATAAACCTCTGAGAGAATAAAGTCATTTTCCCCAGGACTCTTCCTCAGTACAGGTGTGTAGTAGTGATGTGAGAGTTGCATGTATTCCTCTTTTGAATATGAATAGTTGTAGAAACCCGCAGGACCTAGGGAGCATAGGACTCCTTTGGATTTGTTAGGAAAACTAAACCTATCCTGGGTTTAAACATTTTAGAAGTCCCTTCTTTTAAATTCTCTAGTTATTCAAATAATTTTAGAAAATTGATGGTCTAGCTTTTGAAATAATTTTAGAAATTTGCTGGTATATATAATATACACATATAACATAACACACAATATGTAACACATAACACGTAACATGTTACATATTATATGTATTATATATGGATATATATATATAGAGGGGGGACGGGGGGAGAGATTCGGAAGAGTACACTGACCTTGTTCACAGTCTTGGCTATATTTAAACATCTTCATTTCTTTTCCACCTTTTTGGGCTTATGGGATTTTTTTGCTCTAGAGACAGAAATTATAACAAGCGCTTTCAGCTGAGATGCAATTAAATGGGAGGTTCAGTTTAATCATGTGGCCTGTGCTGTGATTTATCTGCATCAGGCTTAATCATTAGAACCTTTTTAAAAACCAGCATTCTATTTGAGGTCAATCTCCATGCTTGTCACAGGCTCTAAAGTGGCCATTAATGCCTTACTCTGCACTTCCAAGTGATATTGGGGACAGAAACAATTTATTGAGCACATTTTCTATGTTAACCAGTGTGCTAAGTAGATTATTTCAATGCTCTTCTCAACAATTCTATGAGGTATCATCCCTTCCTCACTGATGAAGCCCAGTGAGGCTTGGGCTAAGTAGTAAATTGTGAAAGTGGCATGCCCAACAATCAGGGAGGCAGGATGGAAATGCAGCTCTGATTTTAAAGACTATTTTTTGTTTTTGTTTTTGTTTTACTACTATGTCTGCCCAGTAGGCTGTGGAGAAATGACTCTGGAAAACATTACATGTACATGCATACATATACATTTTGCATAAGGTATGTAAGGTTTTCTTTATTTGCTTTGCTTTATAATCTAGTTGGTACTCACTAAGGGATTAAAAAGAAAAGCAAGATGTTCCCTTCTTAGACTGAGTTTTAAAAATCTAGACCATGCTGATACTTTTTTGATAATTTTCAAATTGGAATGTATTGTGAGAAATTTGTAAATAGAAGCTCCTCTCTGTTTTGGAGGAATGCAACTGATATAGATATAACTGATTGTGACTTAGCCAGTAAGTACAATTAACAAAACTATTGGACCATTGATGCTATTTATCAAAATGTATTCAGTAATTATGTTTTGTTTTATCTTCATGTTGTGTTCAGTTCCTGGCATCTTGCTTCCCTTGAGGGGCCACATAGTGTGACAGGAAGGGTATGTCTTTCAATAACCACATATCCAGGTTAGAGCCCTTGGTGGTGATGTTAACTTCAGCAAATTATTGAACCTTTTGATGTACCAGTTTTCTCATTTTTTAAGATAGAGTGAACATAAATACCTTCCAGCATTATTCTAAAACTGAAGATGATGATGCATAGGAAGTACTTAGCAAAATATTATTTTCTTTTTAAATCTTAAACTTCATTGCATTTATACCAGGTGAATTATATCTACTTTCTAAGTGTGTGTGTGTGTGTGTGTGTGTGATATGAATAAATGTAAATAATATAGGTAGAGAGCCTAGCACTTAGTAGAATCTCTGAACTTTGGATCCCTTCTTTCCCCATTAATTCACATTAAAATCACATTTCAGTCACCTTTATTTTATTTTGCTTATTGGTATGTATATCACTCTATTGTGCAATACAATGTGATTGACTTGAATGCAATGTGCAGTTCTTGAGTTTTAACTTAAATGGTAAAGGAAGAGGAAAAACCCACGCAAAATGCAATCTCAATAAGAAAAGAATGAACTGCTTTTCAGGCAAAGAGATGATGAACTTAAAATGTAGGTTTCTTTCCAATATTTCAGGGAAACACTACATACAGTTCTGGGAATGTAGCCAAAATGAGAAAGTCAAGAGTTATATCCAATAGATATTATGAGAGGGTAAGAGGAGTCACATATATCCAATTACTTCTATAATAAGAGTACAACATCTCATACCTTTCTATCCACATCTTTGTTTTAAAAGAAAAGGCAAGGGGTAAAGTATATGTAGTGAACCTTTAAAGCTCATTGAAAAACTTCTATCTTTTCCTCTCATTCTCTTCTATTATTATAGAGTAGGTTTAAGCTAAAATGCAAAAAAAAAAGAGCACCTGCATAGAACATTATTCTTATGAGATTTTTTGGAAACAGATTTAATAATTTATATCTATCCATTCAATATATCTTTTGAACACCTACTATGTGCCAGGTACTGTGATAAATACTGAGAATTCAGTCAGGGAATCGGAGGAAATTTGCTTCATGCTTATACATCAGATCTAACTTATATGGGTGTATTTGCGCACAGCTACTCTCTCTTCTCTCCTTTGCAGTGAAAACCTGCCCCAGTTCCCACCCAAGGCCTATCTCTTCCCTCAGATAGTGTGTCCCACCCCCATTCTCCTGCTTTGGGACTTCACTCGTGTCATTAACCCCCATCAATTTTCTTCCCTTTTTGTAAACATCCTTATCCTTTTAACATAGAGGTATACTTATAAAATATATCCCCATGAGCTTACATCATTCCCTATTTCTTTAAAGCTTCTTATAGCAAACTTCTTCAAAGATTTGTCTAGACTCCACTTTCTTCTCTTCTAAGCTTTCTTCAAGATTGCTCCCTTCAAGCATTCATCCTCATATTTCCACAGAACTGGCCATGGTGCTCAGGCCCTGCCATATTGCCATACTCAGCACTTTGTTCTCAGTTCTCTATTTGTTAACAAGCTGCAGCAGTAGACCTTGGTTTTCAGGGCACCATGTTCTGGTTTCCTCCATCTCAGAGGTAAGTCCCTGTCAGTCTCCTCTGCTATTTCTTCTTCATCTTCCCCAGCACTGAAAGCTGGTGCTGTGGAGTTGGTCCTCAGACCTTTACTTTGTTTTCTTCTTCAGTGAATCCATCTACTCCAGTTATTTTAAATGCCATCTATATTCCAGCAACTTCCAAATGTAGATCTTCAGTCTCAAAACTCCTTAACTCCTTAAACCAACTGTTTACTTGACATTTCCACAGCTGTAAATTTACTCATCTCAAATTGGACTAGTCACTTCTAACTTTCAAATTTCTTTCTTGCCAAGATCAATTTCTTATTTTTTCAGTGTAACTCCAGTCTTCAAACAGTTCTTTCCTAAAAGTTTGGAGTCATCCTTGAAAACTTTCATGCTGCCATCCTCAGCCAATCCAACCATTTTTACTTTCAAAATATAGATAAAATATGACCTATATCCCTCACCTTTGTAGTAATCACTGTATTCTATCATGCTATCTTCTCTTAAATCACTATACACCATTATGCTCTTCCACTTAAACTACTGCAATCATCGCTTATCTGTTCTCCCTTGAGCAACCCATTCCAGGCTATTCTCCATACTACAAGCAACAGCAGTCCTTTTAAAGCATGTCAGATCCAGTCACTGCTCAAAACTCTTAAATTTTGTTCCCATCTCGCCCAGAATAAAATTGCCATTCCAACATAGCCTTTATAGTGCCCCATAATGATTCCAATCTCATCTCTTCCTCCTCTCCTCCCTTTCGCTCTGCCCTAGCTACCATGCCTGCTTGCTGTTCTCTGAACGCACTGTTGCCTTCACCTGGAATGCTCTTCCTCTGCTGTCATCATGGGCCCATTTATGAGGAAGATTTACCAAATTATGATATTACAGACCTGATTTGCCCACTGCCTTCTCTCTGCTGCAGCCCAGGAGCACTCTTGTGCCCTCATTTTGCTACATTCTTTGGCATGTTACAGCCTACCTTTGTCTTTTTCCTTTTTCTCCCCATGTTGGTCTATTTCTCACCATGTCAATGTATTGCTATATCCCAGTACCTACAAACAATGCCTGACACCTAGAAGGTGTTAAAGTAAATATTTATGGATGTGGAAGAATACTAATATCGTTTCGTTTCTGCGCTCACAGAATTCACATTATAGTGGGTGCTAAAGACAAATAAAAGTAAGCAGACAAACAACTAAAAGAGCATGCACATTGTGAGAAGTAATTTTGGTAAGTATTTTAAAAGCCACACTCAGGCATTGATATGGAGGTTAATAGAGAAAATTACATTTAGATTGATTGGTTGAGGAAGCTTTTCTGAGAAGGCATCAATTCAGGATGGAGAAAAGTTAACCATTAAAGGGATAGCACTCCATTTCTTGCAAATGCAGGAAAGTGTAATTATAGGCATTTGATCGAAAACCTTCTCATAGCAATGTGCACATACCTCTCAGAATAAATAAATGTTTGCAGGAATGAAAGAGCAAAGACCACATTTTTACTCAGGTAGTAGAGAGTAGAAGGAAAGAAAACTTTATCTGGACCTCAGAGAGATGACTGCCTGCATAAAAGGGACTTCCACCTTGGGAAGCATGGCAGTTATGAATCTTGGCTTGTCTCAAAGTGATTTTGCCAGTCTGCATATTTATGTCTCATTGAAAAGGAAGGTCTGTCTAAAATTTAGATTAGAAGTAGAATTAAAATTCTTCATTACAACCTCATCTATCATCAAGATACTAACAGAACTTTATTAACAATATCATTGAGCTTAGGAATTAATGAGCTAAAGGGAACATCATCCATGGTGATTTTAACGGGAGACACAATTTATTGAGCATCTAGTATGAGTCACTTAAAAAGAGCTTCAACTGTAGTACCTCATTCATTTATACATCTACTGTCTTTCTCTTTTTTTCCATAACGATTGCATTTCTCTCTGAGCTATTCTTTCCTTACCTGGTGGTCTAATATAATTGACACAAAATAAACTTAACCAGTCTTCTCTTCAGGGATTTGCTCACTATCTGGCTCAATTGCATTATCGCCCTGCATCTTGCTCAGTTTCTGTGTCCACATGTCACCCTTCTTTGCACACTTCAAATGTGATCATTGGTACCCTGCACCAGAGCGCATCTCTTTCCTTCCACCGGGTGCCATTCTTCCAGCTGCACGCTATCCTGCAGCTGGTCTCCCCTAGGTGTTAGTGCCAATTTCCATGTCCACTGACAGCTTTGTCATTGGCCTTGTGTTACGAGTCTCCTGCTGCTACATGTGGCACTCCAGGAAGAGGCTGGGAACTATTCCCAGTTCCCTCCTTTACCACCAGGCTTGCCAATGCTTCCTTCAGGCCAGCCAAGTCTCTACTTAAGAGCTACAGATGGTCTTTACCCCCCACAGCCTCTGTCCTTTCTGAACCAACACCAAGCCAAGCCATGCAGGGAAATGAAGCTGTAAAATGCCTATGAAAAAACTAGTTAGTGTTTCAGCATTGTACTAGCAGCTATGAAAGGCAAGCACAAGTTTTTACAAAACACATTGTTCTGTAGGTTTACTTTGTGCCCCAAAATCCAAAAATCACTTTTCACGATGTCTCTGTGCTGGTTCATATTATGCTCAAGAGGAGTCAGTAAATGTAATTGATAAGCAGTGAATTTCGCCTGGTCCACTCAGCCTCAGAGCATGAGTAATGATAGGACAGCAAATGAGAGAGCTTTGGAGTCAGAGAAACTGAGGGCTGAAGCCCAGCACCATCATAAATGAGCTGTGCTATCTTGAGAAGCTACTTAAATTTTCCTAGCCCTGTTTTCTCATCTGTGAAAAGGGAGATGTAATGCTGTTATAGGGATGAATTGAGGCATTTGATATGTAGTATGAGTCAATCTAGTCATAAATCCAGGGCTGGTGGAAAACAAGATTTCGTTTTCTTTAACTCGTAATTTATGACTGAACACCTCTTCTACTGGGCTAGCAGAGATACCAAGGTAAAAGCTCCATTTCATTTCTACCTGTGATTTTACTCCCACACTCCTTGGGAAATAATATCCAGTGTTGGAGGATAGTATAGGATGGTAAGATTTTGGTTGTCATATCTTAATGAGAGTCTTAGAGTCTTGCCCGAGGTCATAGGTTAAGGGGTTGGCCTCAGAGACATCTCCGCATCAGTATGGGACCTTCAGATCCCAAGACTCTCAGAAGTGCTCTAATCCCCCCTCCACTGTCTAGCCGGAGCAGTGGCCATAATCTATGTGCCACTTTCTCCAATCCTGTTGCCTTTGTTGCTGAAAAACAGAGGATAGGTTTTTCTCTGCTCTCAGAATCCATAGAATTTTCTCTCTTTGTTTCTTCCTCAAGCCAAACAAAGTACTTTATTAATAAAGATTTGAGGAATACCCTGTTTCTACATGAGTCTATAGGTACAAATACCCTTTCCCACATTACTCTCAGAAGCATCTGGCATTGGTGTGCAAATTCTGAACACAAATTACTCTTCTCCAAAACTTCTTAGAAGAAAACAAACAGGAATCTGTCTTTATCCTTGAATGAAAGTTGGGAGGAGTGAACATTAAAGGGGCAAACTCTGGTGAAAGCAAACACCTGAATTAATACCTTAAATTACTATTCCATATCATGTGTAAAAGCATCATCCCAATGACTCATCAAAAGGTGTTCAAGAAGCTGGAGTTATTGTTGACCTTAGACTTGTCACAGAAAATGACCTGCCTAGCATCTCTTCTGGAATGTCTTACTTCCAGGCAATCATTTTGAGATAACCGGCCTGAGATGAGAAGAGAAGTCTATGACTATGGAACAAACGTGTATTTGGTACAAGGGGATAGAAGGGTCCAGTGGAATCCAACTCAACATTTAGGTCTGTGTGCCATAGAGTCCTCTCACCAATGAGACACTTACAAGAGCACTTTCTAATAGAAATATTAGCCAACCATATGCACCTACTGGTATACTTTTGCTTGCTAAATTAGTTTGTGAAGGAATGCTAGTGAAGATGGCATTTTCTTTTGTGGACAGGCTAAGGGTGATGTCTAGAAAAATAAAGGTATCAGGAGCTCGATAATGACACATGATTGTGGAAATCAGTAACCAGAGTTCTGCAGAACACAGAAAGCACACCTACCTCCTCAGGTAAGTAGTAACAACTCATGTTTGTGCAGCACTTTTCAGTTCCGTAGGTGGTTTTTACCATTTCTACCATATAGATGAGCACAATCTTAGGAACTTACCTGAGCTCAAACAGCTAAGCAGCAGCCCAGAACAGTGCTTTATCTTTTTTAGCAATGTATTTGTATTTGTTTCAGAGAGGAAGGGAAAGGGAAAGAGAGCTAGAAACATCGATGAGAGAGAATTATTGATCTGTTGCCTCCAGCACACCACACACTGAAGATTGAGCCCACAACCTGGGTTGGGACCAGAATTGAATCCTAACCTTCTGATTCAATGGTTGACAGTTTTCTATGATGTTCACAGTCTTCTCAGATGCATGAAAAAGGCCCTACTGCCTCTGCTTTTTGATCTGCAATCATAAGGTGACATAAGCTTTAAATGCAGTGTTGATTACTTGAAATGACTGCTTTATGAAACTTCTGTCTTATGGGGCACTTATTGTTTTAAGGAATTCTAATAATACTGATAAAAGGCCTTGTTTGATTCTTTAAAGTTGTTTGATATTTGGATCAATTTGTATATTTGACCATAGCTGTCTGTTGTTGTTTCTTTCCAATTTGATCTAGAAACTAATCATAAACTTGCTGTGTTTTATTAGTTATCTTATAGTTTGCATAATACTTTTAAATGAGAATCTGAAAAGGGGAATGCAGTAGTTTTGGTTTTAAAAGTGAGCCTTGCCACAAGCAAGGCTAGATTCTGACTTTTTTATTCATCATCCTCCATTAAGTTCCTCAAAGACACTTAGAGAACCTCAGAGCAGATTTACCACTTAATTCTCATCAAACATCTTGACCCTACATCAGTGATGGGCAAACTGCAGCTCATGAACCACATGCTGCTCTTTGGCCCCTTGAGTGTGGCTCTTCTACAAAATACCATGGCCTGGCGAGTCTATTTTGAAGAAGTGGCGTTAGAAGAAGTTTAAGTCTAAAAAATTTGGTTCTCAAAAGAAATTTCAATCATTGTACTGTTGATATTTGGCTTTGTTGACTAACGAGTTTGCCAAACACTGGTCTAGGACAACTGCTTGTCCACTTTGCTTGGAGTGATGGGCACAGGATGCAGTGTGGAGATGATATTTATTGAGTTGTACACTTGAAACCTGTATGGTATTATGAACCAAAATTACCCCAATATATTCAATAAAAATATTAAAAAAATAAATGCAGCCCTAATCAGTTTGGTTCAGTGGATAGAATGTTGGCCTGCAGACTTAAGGGTCCCAGGTTTGATTCTGGTCAAGGGCATATACCTTGGTTGTTGGCACATACCCAGTAGGGAGTGTGCAAGAGGCAGCTGATTGATGTTTCTCTCTTATCAATGTTTCTAACTATCCCTCTCCCTTTCTGTGTGTAAAATATATATATATAAATGCATAGACTAAAAATAATTCAGTAACTGAAGACAGTATTCTGGGTTAACCACAGACTAATTTTTTAAAATATATTTTTATTAATTTCAGAGAAGAAGGGAGAGAGGGAGAGAGAGATAGAAACATCAATGATGAGAGAGAATCATTGATTGACTGCCTCGGGCATGTCCCCTACTGGGGATTGAGTTCGAAACCCAGGCATGTGCCCTTAAAGGAATCAAATTATACAATGTTATACTCACCCTCTGTGTGGTTAATAGCTTGTTTATTTACCAGTGAGTCTGTATAACTGGGACCCTTCAGTACACAGGCTGATGCTCTTTACACTGAGCCAAACCAGGTAGGGCCAGGCATATTTTTTTATTCTAAAAAATGCCCCAGAAAAGCAATGAAGCAACACAGATTTTCATGTCTAAAATGATTAGTAACCTTATGATCAGGCCTTTTGCCAACCCTGGGACAGAGCACTATACTTAACAAGTTGTCTTTAAAATGGACTCAGAAAATGTAGTTTGCTTTTCTACCTCTAACTGACACTGATAATTTATTTCCTAAGGGGTGATAAACTGAAATGATAAAGATACTCAATTAGTGAAAGATACCCAGTATCTTTACTTTCTTACAACCAGGTTCTGCCTTTGACCTTTGCACTTGGAGTTTGAAACTTTTACTCTTCCTGCTGACTTGGACCTGTCCCTCCATCTCCTCTTGCTCAGATCAGCTGAGGGAGCATAAGGCACATTAGCCCCTGTGCCTGGGGGGTCCTGCTGCTGTTTCTGGCTATCGGGTACTCAGTCCAACTGCCCTGAGGACAGGCATGAGAAAGACCTCACTCACAGATACACCTATGTGAGCGGAATTAGGTTTAAGATGCTTTACCTTCAGCTGGTACTATCTTTGGAAATCCCCATGTCAGATCATTTCTAAAAGGGGTAAGGTTGGACAGCACAAGCTAAGATAGTGTTGAAATGAAAGCATTTCTTGAAACAGAAGCATAGGCCAAGTGAGGTTGTTTTATTTTATTATTATTATATTTAATGCTCACCTGAGGATATTTTTCCCTTGATTTTTAGAAAGAGTGGAAGAGAGAAGGAAAGACAGAGAGAAATATCAGTGTGAGAGAAACCATCCACTGGTTGCTTCCTACATGGGCCCTGACCAGGGCCCGGGCTGGGGAGGAACCTGCAACCAAGGTATTTGCCCTTGACTGGAATTGAACCTAGGACCCTTTTGTCTGCAGGCTGATACTCTTATCTACTGAGCAGACCAACTAGGCCCTGGTGAGGTTTTTTAAATCAAATGCTTTGAGAATGAGTCTTCTCAATATTATATCAGATGATATAGGCCTTACTTTATTTTATTTTTTTGCTGCTTCCAGTTTTTTTTATTTTGCTGAATTGTAACTGTAATCTGATAACATTTGCTGCAGAATTATTGAGATTATACAATGTTATATTCACCTTCTGTGTAGTTAATAGCTTATTTATTTACCAATGAATCTCAAGTTAGAACACTATTATGTCTGCTATTGAAAAACAAACCAAGAATGGGAGCGGAGCAGAGGGGAAGGGGGGAAAGGAAATGCTAGTTAATCTCATATTCTTTAACAACAGGAATAGTTCACCTGGAGGAGCCACAAGACATAGATGCATTTATCTAAGCACCTACTCAATACATTTAAAAAAACACATAATTAGTCAATGAAAACTGTACTTGTTCATGAACTGTAACATAATAATAATGAGGAGTTAGGATGTTTGTTTTTATAATTTATGAAATCCTACCAGTCAATTTATAGAACGGGTAATTATTACTTGTTCTTCAGCTAAAACTTTTCCTATATTAGATTATGAAACATTTTTGCTTTCCAGCTAAAAAAAGTTGTACTGTCTTACAAGGATTTCTATGATTAAAATCCTGACATAGAAGAAAATTTGAGAGACCATCTGTCTGTCCTTTTCCTTGTTTTATATCACACCTAAACCTTCAGGGATGCTTTGATTATACAACACATTGTTTTTGTTTTCAACTCACATGTAATTTAATTGCCAATCCATTATCCTTGGAGGCACCATATCTTTCTATTTGCTATCTTGGATCAAGATATAGTGTACCCCCTTTGAATGACATGGTTAATATTAACCTCTGCTGAAGGCTGAAGGCTACTTGTATTTAAGCAATCCTGGGTACTTATTAAAATACAGAGTCCCTGAGCCTAGAAACATGCATTTTAATAGTCATACCAGAAAATGTTAATGTACTTTTGAAGGTCCATGAGTTAAAACTATTTGTATGTGATCCCAGAGGTATACCACATATTGTAGTGTATACGTTGTCATTTCACTGAGTCATTAACTGGAATGATGGAGCCTGGATTTAGGGAATGGTCTTAGCCAGTGAGGGAGGGAATGTGGCTACTCTGCATCTTAAAGCGGTCCTTTCACTCTGCATATGAACTCTGGAGAAGCCTTGCTCTACTGCATTATGTGGGTTAGTTACAGGCTCTCCTAATGTTTGAGACTTCTCAGGACCATTAAGATATAAAGATTCAGCCCGAGCCGGTTTGGCTCAGTGGATAGAGCACTGGCCTGCTGACCAAGCGTCCTGGATTTGATTCTGGTCTGGGCATGTAAGAGGTGGATATGTTTCTCTCATATTGATGTTTCTCTCTATCTTTCCCTCTCTCTTCTACTCTTTCTAAAAATCAATGGAAAAATATCCTCAGGTGAGGATTAACAAAACAGAACAAAAAAATAAAAAACATATCAAGGTTCTGCTATATTTATTTATCTGTGATATATTTTTATTGGATTTATGTGGGGTTACATTGATTAATAAAAATAGGTCTCTGCCAAAACCTGTTTGGCTCAGTAGATAGAGCGTCTGCCTGCGGACTGAAAGTTCCCAGGTTCGATTCTAGTCAAGGGCATGTACTTTGGTGGCGGGCACAACCCCAGTAGAGGGCATGCAGGAGGCAGCGGATCTATGTCTCTCTCTCATCAATGTTTCTAACTCTCTATCCCTCTCCCTTCCTCACTGTAAGATATCAAGAATATATATAAATATATAAAATAGGTCTCAGCTGTACAATTCTATAATATATTATGTTTATATTGTATTGTGTATTCACTGCCCATAGTCTACTCTCCTTCCATCACCATTTATTACTTCATTACTCTCTTGCACCTGCCCCACTTCCCTCTGGTAATCACCATTATAGATTCTTACCCAAACTTAAAATACCTTTAAAAGTTATGTTGTCACTAATTTTTTTCCTGGTTTCTCACTAAGAATCTGCCAACATCTATAGAGAGTGCAATGCATGTGGGGCATGGTTACCTGCACATGCAGAAAGGTTTACACCTATCTACACTAATAAAAGAGTAAGATGCAAATTTTCCATACCTTTGCAACACCCACCAGCCAATCAGGAGTGAATATTCAAATTACCCAACAAAGATGGTGGATTATTTGGCCTACAAGGGCATCGAGCGGCCAGGGGTGAGGCTGGATGCAGGCATTCCACACCTCCCTAGCAGCTCCAGGGCTCTGGGCAGCATGGGAAGGTGGGAAGGCGGGAAGGTGGCTCTGGCTGGAGTGAAGGCAGTGCCAACAGCAAGGGGAAGGAAGGCCCATTCTTGCATGAATCTGCGTGCATTGGACCTCTAGTGATTCATAATGAACTAGAGGCCCTGTGCATGAAATTCATGCACTCGGGGAAAGGGAGGTACCTTAGCCCTGCCTGCACCCTCTCACATTCCAGGATCTCTCGCTCCTTACTGCCAGCCTGCTTGGGGCTCCCTACTGCTTGGCTTGCTGCTCCTTAGCACTGTGGTTGAAGTGGGAGAGGCTCCCACCACTGCCAATGAGCTTGCCAGCCGTGATCCTGGCTTCTAGCTGAGTGGTGCTTTCCCTGTGGAAGCACACTGACCACCAGGGTGCAGCTCCTGCACTAAGCATCTGCCTTCTGGTGGTCAGTGTGTGTCATAGCAACAGATGTTTCTGCCCTTTGGTCAATTTGCATATTAGCCTTTTATTATATAGAATTATTGTTCCATATGGAAGCCAATCACACCTTTGCATTATTTGGTAATGTCACTTTATTGTTCTCATTCAATTTACTGTCCTTTGTGATGCTTAATATTTTTTTCTTTCTTGCAACTTCCCAATTCTCTGTCTCCAACTGAATGGGTGTATATTCTAAACCACTTTTTTTACATTATATTTTTGAAATTCATCTTATTTTTTATTTCTTGCCCCACAAGTCTAATCTTTCTTTGTCCTTTTATATGATTGCTCTGCCCTTATTGATCCTGATAAGAGTTCTAATTTAGCTTGTGCTATGATTAAAAAATCTCTCTCTTTATGCAGATCATTATTAACTGCTTAAAAATAGGATAGATTCATTTTTGCTTCCATCATTTTTCCAACTACTTAAAATTTTGCAAGTCCTTGCTACTGTAAATTTCTAATCTATTTTATAATTTATCCTATGGAGCATACTTTTATACCAAGCCTACAGAAAATGTCTTAACCTCCGAAGCAAAACGAACTGGTAAATCAGGTCCAGTATATTTCCTTCAGCTCTTAAGTTTAATATACATCTAAGGAAACCAGCTTAACTTTCTCAGTTAACTTTTTTAATAAAACAATGAATGGTTCATTAATTAATGCAATTTTTTTTAGTGAGAGTTTTAAAACCCTCTGAGTACATATGGTATATGTGAGTATAGTACTTTTATTGATCCCCCTCTGGATGCTAATTGCCATAATCATTCTTGTCCTTTTCAGAAAAGGTTATGTCAACAAATAATGGTCGTTGTAAAATAAAAATAATAATGGTGGATGGGAATGATCTTGCCCCAATATGAGCAACTACTTGACTAGTTCAAAAATAATTGCTGAAATCAGAGACATATATGAAATCCGACTAGCTATTGCTTCTTTGGAATAAATGAGTGCAGTGCAGGCTGCAAAGCCCAAGTGTTCAATGATGAAGAAAATTTTTCTTTTTCATTTATCCTGTACCTGAATAACTGAACAATACAGAAAATACTCTATTGTCAAATCAATCCATAGAATACCTACTATGTACCTACTATGTACAGAGCACTTACTCTTGGTCAAGAATAATAACAAATATTGTTCATGTTAAAGAGAAACACAACATCTTACAAATATACCCCCCCCCTTAAAATTGTCACATGATAAAATATAAAGTCTTACTGAGATTTTTTTGTTTGTTTTTGTTAATCCTCACCTGAGAATATTTTTTTTGTTGCTTTTCAGAAAGTGGAATGGAGGGATGAGGAGAAAGAAACATAGATTTTAAAGAGACACACATACTAGTTGCCTTTTGCATGTGCCCTGACCAGGGGCATGGAGCAAACCCGCACCCTGTTACACTCTCCAGACCAGGAATCCAATCTTTGTTCCTTCTGGGTGCATCTGATGCTCTAAGCACTGGGTCAGGGCTGTTGATTTTTTTTTTTATCTAAATTCACTGTCTCACTGAATATTTTAATATTGATTCCTTGTTGCTTTTAAAGTGCCTGGAATATCTGTATATTTACTAAATATTAGTTGAATAAGTGCATCAGTTCCATATTCTATTGGTCAGATGGGTGCCAGACCTCATTCGGTGTGGGAGGGACTGTGCAATAGTGTAAGTCAAGGAAGTGAGAACCTTTTGGGCCATTATGAAAGCTGATAACCAAAAACTGCATCCATATCTTCAGAAATGTATCTACACCATCAAAATATCCATACCTATGATGCCTGCATTTAGCAGAAGAAAATGCAGAGGGACAGTTTGCTAGGGCCTACCATTCTTGTTTTCATATCCTCTCTCTCACTCCCTTGCAGTAAGGATTTTTTAGAAGAACCAGGACATGTGGCAGTCAGAGAATAATGTCAACCAATAGTGATACTTTCACATTTATGGTTAACCTTTATCTCTCCCTTCTTCAACCCTAGTTGATGCGTAGATGTCACTTTCTTCCTCTTGTGCTCCATATCTGGTCCACCAATAAATTTAAGCAAATAAACCCGCTTCATAACCTTTTATTTTCACTGTCACTAGTTTAAGTTACCACATCTCTTTATTGAACAAGTGCAAAAGCTTCATTATTTTTCTATCAGCAACAACTTTTATCTCCTCCCAGTACATTGGTGGGAATAGTCAGCATTAACAAATGCAATTTCAATAATGTTCTTCCCACTTAAAGCCCTTGGATAATTAATGTGAAGAACTAACTCTATGAGGACCTGTGTTCTTTAAATTAGCTGGCTCCTTTCTTCACTTCCAAGATCACATTTTTGGGTTGATGACCCTAGTTTTCTGTGTTGTGGCCTGATCATCCCTCACATGATTTCTCAAATATTCTCATGCTCTTTCCTACTTTGAGGCCCCCAAATAAGGTATTCTCTCCCCATGCTTTTACCTAATTAAGCCCTCTTCATCTCTCATATATGAGCCAGTTTGTCTCTTTCTCAGAGGAGCCTTTCTGATTTTAGACTTACTCAGGTTCTCCAGAAATATTCTCTTAATATTTATTATATATTTTTTCTCTTATATCCCAGCCACTGTTCTAGAAATTTCATCTCAAGTATTTCAATAAATGTTACAGGAAATCTTTGACAATCTTATCAAATATTTTTATTGTAAAGATAAAAAAGTAAATGTTTGTCAAACTTGTTTATCTTTTCAAAGAAACAAGTCTTGGTTCATTGATCTTTTGTATTTTATTTTAGAATCCATTTCATTTATTTTTCACTCTAATATTTAATATATTTTTTTTTTACTCATTTTGGGTTTTGCTTGTTGCTCTTGTTCTAGTTCTTTTAAGTATAAGGTTAGATTGTTAATTTGAGATATTTCTTGTTTCTTAATGTAGGCTAATAATGCTCTGAATTACCCACTCTTTTTCCTATATCCCATAAATGTTTTGGTTGTTGTATTCTCATTTTAATTTGTCTCAAGGTGCCTTTTGTTTCTTCCTTGATGTCATTGTTAATACACTCATTGTTCAGTTACTTGCTATTTAGCTTCCATGTGTTTGTATGTCTATCACTTTTTTTCTTGTGATTGATATCTACTTTCATTCCACTGTAGTCAGAAAAAAATGCTTGATATGATTTCAGTCTTTTTAAATTTTTTGAGACTTGCTTCGTGTCCTCACATGTGGTCTATCTTAAAAAATGTTCCATGTAGCCGAGACTGGTTTGGCTCAGTGGATGGAGCCTCAGCCTGCAGACTGAGGGGTCCCAGGTTCGATTCTGGTCAAGGGCATGTACTTTGGTTGCCAGCGCATCCCCAGTGGAGGGCGTGCAGGAGGCGGCTGATCGATGTCTCTCTCTCATCGATGTTTCTAAGTTTCTATCTCTCTCCCTTCCTCTCTGTGAAAAATCAATAAAATATATTTAAAAAAATGTTCCATCTACACTTGAAAAGAACGCATATTGTGCTGCTTCAGGATAAAATACTCTGAAAATATTAAATTCATCTGGTCTTATGTGTTGTGTAAAGCTGATGTTTTCTTGTTGCTATTTTTGTGTTTAAAAGATATACCCATTGATGTCACTAAAGTGTTAAAATTCACTACTATCACTATGTTACCCTGGATCTCTCCCATATATGTTCATGCAGATTTGCTATGTACATTTAGGTGCTTCTTGTTGGGTACATAAATGTTTACAAGGGTTAATATCCACTTGTTACATTAATCCTTTTAGTATTATATAAGTCTCTTATTGTAGCCTTTGTTTTAAAGTCTAGTTTGTCATGATATAAGTATTGTTTTCCTAGCTTTTTTGTCTATTTGTTTCTATTTGCAGAAATATCTTTTTCCATCCTTTACAGTCTTTGTATGTGTGTTTGTGTTTCAGTCTGAGGTGGGTCTCTTGTAGACGGCACATATATTGGCTTTATTTTCTTATCCATTCATCTATCCATTGTCTTTTGATTGAACCATTCAATCCATTTTCATTTAAAATTATTACTGATAGGTACATAGTTATTGCCATTATATTTTTTATCATTTTGTTCCTCTTTTTTCTCTCTTCTTAAAGAAGTCCCTTTAATATTTCTTATAATACTGCTCTGATGGTAACAAACTACTTTATCTTTTTCTTATCTGGAAAACTCTTTACTTCTCCTTTCATTTTAAATAATAGCCTTGTTGGGTAGGCATCCTGGTTGTAGGTCCCTGCTTTTCATCACTTTGAATATTTTGTGTCAATCTCCTCTGGCCTGAATTTTTTCTGTTGAAAATCTGCTGACAGTGTTATGGGGGCTTCATTGTAAGTAACTAACTGTCTTTGTCTTGATGCTGTTAAGATTCTCTCTTTGTCATTAACCCTTGCCATTTTAATTATGATGCATATTTATATGGGAATCTTTGAGTTCATCTTGTTTGGGATTTTCTGTGCTTGCTGAACAGGATCAGTGCCCAGGTCTTCCTCTGCGTGGGTTCTTCAGATGTACAATAGGTGCTGAAGCATGAGTCAGCTCTGCATCCTGGGATTGTGCTTGAGTTGCAAGAGGAGAAAAGATCACCACATGCATGTATTTCCACATCCTCCCCAAAGACAGAACACAGCCACAGCCCAAGACCCACCACAGAATGTCCTCCTGCCTGTCCATCCAGCAGATGTATGGTCTGAGGTCTGCCTTTGCTTTTTCCAGTTTGTTGGAATGCTCCCTGTGTTTCTGGCATTAATCCCTCCCCATAGGTTTACATGCACCTCCACGCACATGTCCATCTCCCCTACCTCTTCAATCTTGAGCTGTACCTTTTTGGGATTTGGACTCAGGTCCTTGACCTGGTTGGTTAACCAATGATGACATGGTGCTACAAGTTGGAGTCAGACATTTTGAGCTGCCTGTGGAGCCTTAAGTTTACTTCAATTTAATGTAGATTGAAACCTAGAATCATATATTTTTGTCTTGAAAATAAGAGCCAAAAAAGATATTCTTTAAATACTGTTTAATTCAGAACCACTAGGGGACAGATGGGCTCCATTTGTGGAGCTTGTCAAGCCCAGCTCAGAATATTAGCAGGCTCACCACGGGCTCTATTTCTTCTCTGGTCTGTTTTTAACCTATGAGAATAGTATATTTATGACATAAGCATAATATTTGTTTACTTATGTCAGGTATTTCATTTCATTAATTGGTAGATTTAATTCCATATCCACTCAAAGACTATATGAGAAATGCAAAGAGGAAATATCAAGCAATTTTATTCTACTGGTCGATGTAGCACTGAGCAATCAGTCTAAGTTCCTGGAGCTTCATATAGAGTTTTAAAAAACTCCACCCTTTTTCTTTTAATGAAGACCACATCATGACATACAGACTCTATCAAGACCGACCACATTCTTCTCTCCACAACATCCTCAGCCTCTTGTGTACTAGAGTTCCAAGGCAAGATACTGGTGTGAATTTCATTCGTGGCTTCACCCAAGGGCCCGCTGTTCTCATCTTGCAATCTTACCCACTTGAGTTTTCCATTTTAAATTATTAACCTTGAATCCCTTTTCCCAGTCCAAATCCTCTATCTCAAATCTCCTGCAAATGTGAAGATGATGGCATTACTTCAAGGAATTTCTAAGCCATATCTTCATTATTGAAGTCTCTGAGAGCTGTTAAACCTTTCACACCAGCTCATTTAACTGTTCCTTTTTTGTTCTGAAGAACTGAACGTGTTTAACTTACATGACCTTGTGGAAAGGGCTTGCACATATATTCATGATCTTAAGCCTTCATGAATTTTTCTTCCTTAACAAGCTTATAATGGGAGACTGAGATGCCACTTAACTTCCAGTGTCAGTTTCTTTATGAGTAAATCACATGGTCTGATCACTAAAGATTCCTGTCAGCCCTAATGAACTCTACCTTCTCTCTTCCCAAGGACTCACTTCATGCATCTCACAACCACTAGGCAGCCATGAGAAATAACTAACAGAGTTTTTTAAATGACAAAAACAAAAAAACACCAAACCACAGCAAAAAAGAGAACTTGCATGTTTCTAGCAGTGCTTCCTATTGCAGTTGAAATGCTGGCATCCTGCCTTTTCAGGGAATCATACTAAAGGATGAAATAAAGGGCTTTTAAAAAAATCTAAGCATCAAGAGGATACTTGTCTCCTTAGCTCAAGTGAAGAGAGGGGGCTCTAATGTGGCTATACAGATGTACGGTATAAGTATTGTGATAAAACTAATGAAAATTTATTTCCCTTGGTAAGGGTATCCTTGGAAGATATCCTTTTGCCATTTTGGAAGAAGCTAAATAAGAAAAGCCAAATTATTTTTCCCTGTGAGCCTGCAGAAGTCTGCAGTAACAAAAGATCAAGCTGCCCTTTAACACTCCTGGCAAGGAAAGAGGTTCCCTGAGAAGGGATATGAATTTCAGTCTTACATTTCTAGATTCGCATCCTGTCTGTGCCACTTGTCTCTATAACCCTGGAAAAATTAAGTCACTTCTGTCGAAATCGGTTTGGCTCAGTGGATAGAGCGTGGGCCGGGACTGAAAGGTCCCAGGTTCGATTCCAGTCAAGGGCATGTACATTGGTTGCTGGCACATCCACAGTAGGGGAGTGTGCAGGAGGCAGCTGATCAATGTCTCTCTCATTGATGTTTCTGGCTTTCTATCCCTTTCCCTTCCTCTCTGTGAAAAATCAATAAAAATGTATTTTAAAAAAAATGAAATCACATCCTTATCCTTTATCCTTTAATCTGATTCTCTTTCAAGGTTGCTGCATGACCCTACTTGGATAGGTACACATGTTACCCTAATCACATTTTATCTGCCCATTTTTCATTCAGGTCCCTAAATTCCAGGAAGGAGAGGATAATGACTATCTTTTCACTATTGCATTTGAAAGGACTTTTGCAGTGACTGGAAATATTATGTCCCCAATAAATATTTTTTGAATGATTAATATTTTTTCAGTGTTTTTAGCATATTCACCTTGTTACATTTTCATATAGTTGTGCAATCATCACCATTATCAAATTCTATGTTTTCATCACCCTCAAAAAAGAAACTCTTTACCTATTTGTTGTCACTTGCCATTCTCCTCCCTCCTAGCTACTGGCAACCACAAATCTACTCTCTGTCTCTATGGATTTGCCTAAGATTAACATTTGAGAGTTTAACATAGTGTCTGATTCTTAGAACATATTTGAAAAATGTGAGTTCTTTTCTTTCTTTTTTGTATCCTTCTCTTGCACCTAAACTCTGTTCAGAAAAATCCAAATTACATCCAAACTGAACATATTTTCCTATTGTCTTAAGTCCAAACTCACATTTCTATACTCTGCTTTGTGATTTGGGACTGGGAATCTACAGACTACATTTCTTATATTTCAGTGCCAAATGGCTTCTGATAAATTCACTCAATAAGAACACTAGAGGGAGATTGAAAGGCAGAACTGGGAGGAAAGGGTCTTCTCCCTGATCTTTTTGTTTTGTCAGCAATGCTTTCTGGAAGTGTTTATCTTCAGGCGCCTTTGGGACTCCCAGAGTTAAGGAGCTTGCCCTTCGAAAGGGAGCTGGAGCAGGCAGGATGGGGTTTTTCTCAGATGTTTGAGCATGAATTATGTCCATAGTTTCTTCTTTGAGCATTTAAATCTTAGCAATTCCATGTTTCCAGTAAAAATAACCTTTGTCAAGTGGAGTCTTTCATAGTATAGGAATAACTTGATTTTGGATCTAAGGTAGGAAATTATACAAATGAGTAATGGATGATATTATGTTCTACTTCCCAATGAGTCTTCTAAAAAATAAGCTTCCACTTTTAAACACCTGAATATGATGAGCAATAAATTTAGCTTGTCCACACCAGTTGGTTAAGGATATAAGAAACAAGATTCTTTCTACTGCTGAAACAATTAAGACACATGAGCTCAGCTTTTGGTCAAGAATATATACACTATTGCCCTGACCAGTAGTTAGAGCATCGGCCCTCAGACCAAAGGGTATTGAATTCAATTGCCAGTCGAGGGCATGTATTGGGGTTGTAGGTTTGTTCCCTGCCCCCAGTTGGGTTGCATGTAGGAGGCAACCAATCAATGTGTCTCTCAACCAATTGATATTTCTCTCTCTCTCTCTCTCTCTCTCTCTCTCTCTCTCTCTCTCTCTCTCACAATCACATATATTTTTGAGGTGCTGAGATCTGGTATCTTAAGCCTTACCAAAAGCAAATTACAACAAATTAACACTATAACACTCTTCTTTTTGTTAGGTTGTATGAATTCCCTATATATTTGGAGATTAAACCTTATCTTAGATAGCACTGGCAAATATGTTCTCCCATGCAGTGTTTTCTTGTTGCTTTGGTGTTGGTTTCTTTTGCTGTGCAGAAACTTTTTATTTTGATGTAGTACCATTTCTTTATTTTCTCCTTAACTTCCATTGTCCAAGGAGCTGTATCAGTAAAGATATTGCTATGACGTATTTCTGATATTTTGCTGGATTTTTAAAAGATTTTTATCGTTTCCCATCTTATGTTTAAGTACTTTATCCATTTTGAGTTTCTTTTTGTGTATGGTTGGTGGTCTAATTTCATTTTTTTGCAGGTATATGTTCAATGTTCCCAACACTATTTATTGAAGAAACTGTCTTGACTCCATTGTATGTTCATGACTCCTTTGTCAAATATTAATTGAACATAATAGCTTAAATCAATTTCTGGGTTCTCTGTTCTGTTCCATTGGTCTATATGTCTGTTCTTATGTCAGTATCAGGCAGTTTTGAGGACAGTGGCTTTGTAATATAGCTTCATATCTTGTATTGTGATCCCTCCAACTTTGTTCTTCTTTTTCAAGATTGCTGAAGCTATTCAGAGTCTTTTATTATTCCATATGAATTTTTGGAGAGTTTGTTCTAGGTCTTTAAAATATATTGTTAGTATTTTAATGGGGATTGGATTGAATCTATAGATTGCTTTGGATAGTATGTACATTTTAATGGTGTTGTTTCTACCAATCCATGAACATAGTATAATCATCTGAAAGATGCAAATCAAAATGACAATGCGGTACCATCTCACACCTGTCAGAATGGCTGTCATAAAAAAATCAACAAACTACAAGTGCTGGAGAGGATGCAGAGAAAAAGAAACCCTGGTGCACTGCTGGTGGGAATGCAGACTGGTGCAGCCACTGTGGAAAACAATATGGCGTTTCCTCAAAAAATTAAAAATGGAACTCCCATTTGACCCAGTAATCCCATTTCTAGGAATATATTCCAAGAAATCAGAAACACCAGTCAGAAAGCATATATGCACCCCCATGTTCATAGCAGCACAATTTATAATAGCTAAGATCTGAATACAGCCTAAGTTCCCATCAACAGATAAGTGGATTAGAAACCTGCTATATCTGCAAAATGGAATACTATGCTGCTGTAAAAAGAAGGAATTCTTACCATTTGCAGCAGCATGGATGGAACTGGCAAACATTATGCTAAGTGACATATCCAGTCAGAGAAAAATAATTATCACATGGTCTCACTCATTTGTGGAATATAATAAACAACATAAACTGATCAACAAAAATCAAACCAGAGACATAGAAGCATCAAACAGACTGTCCAACCTATGAGGAAGGCGAGGGTGAGGGAGTAAGAGATCAACCAAAGGACTTACATGCATGCATGCATATGAGCATAACCAGTGGACACAGACAAAGAGTGGGGGTGCTAGGGAGTGGGGGTGGCTGGGGAGAGGTCCATAGGGAAAAAAGGAGGCTCATGTAATACTTTAAACAATAAAGAATTTACATTAAAAAAATAGTCAAAGGAACTAGAGATAATTGCTTTGGAGAAAATACTTGCTAATCTAACAACAATTTCAAAATATTTGAGTCTTTCCATGCCAAAAAGCGATTGTTTCCTGTTTTTAGAGTGCACAGAACTAGTGGGAAATAATATGTGCCAAGTTGTCTTTTAAAAGAAAAATTGCCCCACCACTGGAGACATTCAAGCAGCAGCTGGAGGACCATCTCAAGGATGTGATCAGAGGGTTCTGGCTCAAGTTATCTAACCCTAAGTTTCTGTGACTCTAGGAAATGAATGTCTCAGAATGATGTAGAGTGCTCATTGTCATTGATATTGACATTAGGAAGTATACTCTTCACCCTGTGGCCCCAAGTCACATGACCCAGATTCAGAATAAATAAAATTTTCAGGTTCATGAATGAAAGAAAGAGGAGAAAGTGGAGGAGGAGAAGATAGAGGAGGAGAGGAAGAAGGAGGGAGGAGGAGGAGAAGAAAAGAGAAGAGAGAAGCATCAATTTGTTGCTCTACTTATTGATGCATTAATTGGCTTTTGTATGTGTCCTGACTAGAGATCAAATCTGCAACCTCTGCATATGGAAAAAAAGCTCTAACTCACTGAGCTACCCAGCCAGGACAGGATCAATGGTTTTAAGTTTGTTATTTTTTCTTTTATAAAGAACCAAATTTTCATTCAGCAGGCATTATACAGTATTAAAATGCAAATATTACTCAAGAAAAAGGAAGGACCATCTACTGACATTTAATGGATAAATATATATAGTGGTTTTCATTAGGCAATTTGGATGGATTCCAACAGGTTACCTAATCCTTTCACTGTGTACCCAGTGTGTCCTCCTACAGACATTGCTTTAAATCATCAATATTAAATTCACTCTGGAAGACAAGTTTTAGTGAGGATTTGGTGGAAATGAAAAATGAAAGAAACATACAAAATCTGAAAATGTTTATAGAGTGCTTGGGTGAGAAGAAGAGCAAGAAAAATATACAAAAGACAAAGTAGGAGTTTTCCCTATATCCCTATTAGTTCTCACTATTGATCCCAATTTAAAGAGTTTTAGACTATATTTCAGGAGACAGGCGTAATCTTAACTTCTTTATTTTTTTAAATATATTTTATTGATTTTTTTACAGAGAGGAAATGAGAGGGATAGAGAGTTAGAAACATCAATGAGAGAGAAACATTGATCAGCTGCCTCCTGCACACCTCTTACTGGGGATGTGCCCGCAACCAAGGTACATGCCCTTGACTGAAATTGAACCTGGGACCTTTCAGTTCGCAGGCCGACGCTCTATTCACTGAGCCAAACCAGTTAGGGCAACCTTAACTCTTTTAATCTGCTAGGCCCTAGCATCTAGGGTGTCATATAGTAAATTACGACCAAAAGCACCATATGGGATGCTATTTCATTACCTCCTTACAGCAAAGGTGTCTGTTAAAATATACAGTTTAAATGGTGTAAACTATAATTTGAACATCACAGTTATATGCTACAAACATATTTAGAAAAAATATCCCCATCACCAATATAGTTATTCTATGAAATAAACTTTTATACACATAGAATCAAATTATTATAATCACTCATTGTTAAATTCACATTATCCTCAAACTAGTGCTCTAAACATACCTTCTGAAATAGCCACTGCCACTTCTAGCCTTCTCACTTCTTGTCTGAAGATCATTTATTGTGAGTCTTTTCTTCAGATATTTGGGAAATCTGATTAGTGCCATTTCAATTCCTGTAGTACACTATTTAACGAGGATAAAATCATGTATTGCTATTGTTTCATGAGTCTTACTAGAATGGCTATTAGTTTTGGGGTCCTTCAAAAATCCCCATGGTGTTCTATCCATGGATAAAATATGATTCATTATTAAGTATTGATCATAGCCCCATAAAAAAAAACTTGCTTTATTTTATGGTCTTTCATTACATGACTCATAATCTCAGACAATCAAAGTGTCGGTGTGTTTGACTACTCAGAAAAAGAGACAATAAAGCTCCCAATTGCCTTGAAAATACCTTAAGTATTATATTATTTGAGAATACTTGAAATGATCGCAAATAATCATGTTTGAGTAACTGTTACATTATCAATTAATCAAGACATTATTATTAGGTAATTAAAGTAAAAGTAATATTTCTCATTAATTGCAAATATATATTTCATATTTAATCTGTTTTATGATGGTAATGTGATCATTGAATCCATTTCATGGTAGTTTAGAGTATATATAGGCATGTTTCTAATGAATCAATTATCAATATTTGCAAATTCAAAGCATTTTGACATATTGTGGTTATGACTTATTTGGAACTTATTACACAAAAAAGTTATTTTTTTATTTTTTTCTCTGCTCAAGTGTTAGCTTTCTTACTTTACGGTGGTCCTAATAATGATCAGAAATTAATTGGACACTAATAATTAATAATTGCTCCAAACATTTTAGCCCTAATTAGCTCTAAAAAACAGAAGTAAGTTATTCTAAATGATTAAGCCAGCATTAATATTGATCACCATGCTAATTAGTCCTAGAAGTAAATGTAGGTAATTTGATCAAGAGCAATTAGTTTTAGCTGCTTGCCTGCTGTAATCATTCAGACACATTTTAGAATAGTGTTAAAATCAATGTGTTTCTTATGATTTAGATTATCATATATTTTTTATCACTCAAACTAATCCTGGCCAATGCATTTGTAACAGTTCAAACACTGCTGACTGAGTCTTACAAACTACTGTTGGCTTAGGAATTGAGCAACTGAAGAGCAATGATCTCATAACAATGTCACCCAGTTAAGTCCAAAAAGCTTTAGGAGTTTCCCCAGGTCTAAACCCCATTCAGCTAATTGGTTGTCACAGTACACAGGCATGGACATTTAAAACTAAATATAATTCTGGGTCTATTCCAAATAACCTGTGTCTACATCATCTAAATTTAGTATACTATGTCTATAAACTGTAGAAGTTAATACTCTTTTCTTTCTTTCTTTAGTAGACAAGTGAACACAAATCTATGTGCAGTTATTATTATATTGCTGTTTTATATCAAACCTGTCATACAAAATAGATATGTAGCTACAGTATTATGCATTTTATCAGTTGAATGAGTCAGTTGTCAGTTTTCTCCTGCTTGGATTAATTACTTCTGACTGGAAAGTTTTTCCTGACTCTTGTCAGTCTGGAAAATATTTATTCATCCACCAGGAATCAGCTCACCCAGCACATTTTCTGGGTCATGATCTTGAAGTACTAACTTGGAACCAGGAAGTTCTCTAGGTAATACAAGGCACACAAAGATTTGGTGAAACTCCAGTTGTGCTGGCAAGATCATATCATCCTACTTGAGTTAGTGTGAGCAGGTTGCTTATATTTTTATGCTTCAGTATCCTGAATTTAAAATGTCAGTATCCCTGGCTGGTGTGGCTCAGTTGATTGAGCATCACCCAGTGCATCAAAGCGTCACAGATTTGATTCCCAGTTGGGAAATATGTCCAGGTTGTGGGCTTAATCCCCAGTAGGGGAAATCCAGGAGGAAAAGGAATCCACGTTTCTCTCTAACATTAATGTTTCTATCTCCCCCTCGTTCCTTCCTTTCTGAAATCAATATAATTAAATAAATAAAATAAAATATGAGTAAAATAGTTCCTATTTCAGAGGATTGTTTTGGAGACTAATTAAGAATATATACAAATTATTTAAAAGAAGGCCTAATAAATGATGAATGCTCAATAAATGTTAGATATTAATTTATTAAAATTACTGCATATATTTAAGAAAAATACTAAATCTGCAAAAAGAAAAATACAAAGGAGTTGCAATGCAGATTCAAACATGACAAAATACTATAGCAATCAGTAATCAGTTAGTTTCTATCTCTTTGTATGATAATCAGAGTTACTCATAATTAGCATTAGTTAATATTAAATGACTATATTTCCCTCTTAAATAAATTTTTCAAAATGTCTTGTTCAGTTCCTTTATTGAAGTTTGCTGTGATGGGCCAAATGAGTGATAGGTGAGCAACATTTGTTATTCTTGTTTATTTTCTTTTATTATTGTTTATATTGTTATAGATGTTCCTCATTCTTATAGTTATCTACACTCAAAAATTGAAAATACTTATTTGTAAATCTATATGTGCCCCATGTCCATTACGGCATTATTCACAACAGCTTAAATAACCTAAGTGACCTTTGACAGGTGATTGAACAAAGTCTATATGGTACATATATGCAAAAGAATATTACTTATCCATAATTTTTTAAAAAATCAATGTCATTTGCAATAGCATGATTGGATATTAAGAGATCATGCTAAATGAAATCAGTCATATAGAAAAGGACAAGATCCATATAATTTCTCTAATATGTGGGATATAAAACAAAAGGCAACAAATAAGTAAACAAAACAAACAAACTCAGATACAAACAACAGGATGATATTACAAGAGGGGAAAGTAGTTGGGGGTAGAGGTCAAATATATGGTGATAGAAGACTAGACTTTGGGTGGTGAGCACATAATGGAGTATACAGGTGTTGTATTATAAACTTGTACACTTCAAATTTATAAAATGTTACCCCAATTCATTTAGTTAAAAATTAATTTACAACTACTCATTGCTAGCATAAAGAAATAGAATTGCTAGCAAAGGAAATACTTGTCTCCTATTACTTAGTAAATTATTTTTAAAATTCTTTTAGCTTTTTGTAGATATTTTTCAAAACTGTATTCTTCTTATTTCTTTATTTTTGTTTCTGCCTTTTTTATTGGTTAGGATATTCCATACAAGCTTTAATAGAAACAGTGAGTATACTTGAATTACTAATTGACTTAGGAGGATAAAATGCATTTTCATTATTAAGGATGACATTAGCTGTAAGTTTTCTATCAATGTACTTTATCAGATTGAGGAAGTTCTTTACCATTCCTACTTTGAAGAAAGTGTTTCTCATGAATGGATATTGAATTTGTCATTTTTTTCCGAATGTATATTGAGATATGTATTGATCATATGTTTTATTTTACTTTTCAGTTCATATAATAACTTGCATGATTTATTGTTTAAAGTAAAGCCAACCTCTGATGATAGAGATAAATTCTACTTGATTATGGTATGCTGTTTCTCTATATATTGCTGTATTTACTTGGTTAATATTTTGTTAAAGAGTCTTACTACTATTCTCATTATGAAAAACAATGGCCTATAGTTTTGATAATTTTATCTGATTTCAGAATAATGCTATTTAATAAAATAATTTGAAATTTTTTTTCTTTCTTATCTATTTGTAAAAGAGTCTGTGTGCAATTAGCATTATTTCTTACTTTTTTGGTAGAAATAATTAGTAAAACTAGAGAACCCATAGTTAACTTTATGGAAAGACTTTTAACTGTATATGTAATTTCATTTACTTGGTTAATATTTTGTTAAAGAGTCTTACTACTATTCTCATTATGAAAAACAATGGCCTATAGTTTTGATAATTTTATCTGATTTCAGAATAATGCTATTTAATAAAATAATTTGAATTTTTTTTCTTTCTTATCTATTTGTAAAAGAGTCTGTGTGCAATTAGCATTATTTCTTACTTTTTTGGTAGAAATAATTAGTAAAACTAGAGAACCCATAGTTAACTTTATGGAAAGACTTTTAACTGTATATGTAATTTCTTCATTAGATAAAAAGTTACTCAAATTTTTAATTGTCTAGACTAGGTATTGGGAGTTTATATCTTTCAAGGAATTTTTTTATCAGCTAAGTTTTATAATTTAGGGCATAATGCTATTTCCATATTCCGCATTATATTTTTTAAAATCTACAATCTGGTAATGATATGCCTGCCTGCTTTTATTTCTGATACTCAGAATATGCATTTGCCCTCTAATTTTCTTCAGTCTGCCTAAAGTGTATCAATTTTATTGATCTAGTTTAAAAACTACCCTTTAGCTTTATTGAGTCTTAATTATTTTATAATATTAGTTCATTGATTTATGCTTTTATTTTTGTTGTTTCTTACATGTTGGTTAATTTGATTTCAATTTCATTTTCTATTTAAAATAGATGCTTAGGTCATTGACTTAAATTTTATTATTTTATTGATTTTTTACAGAGCAGAAGGGAGAGGGATAGAGAGTTAGAAACATCTATGAGAGACATCCATCAGCCGCCTCCTGCACGCCCCCTATGGGGATGCGCCCGCAACCAAGATACATGCCCCTGACTGAGGTCGAACCTGGGACCTTTCAGTCCGCAGGCCAATGCTCTATCCACTGAGCCAAACCAGATTCGGCTAAACTTTATTGTTTTAATGTTAAACTGTAATGCTTTAAAATGTCATGAAAAAGATATCTTATCATTATTCCACACATTTTGATATGTTTTTATTTAGTTGAAATATTTGTTATCCTCTTTTTTTTATTTTTCTATGTTACTTACAAATTTGTAGTTTAATTTAAAAATTTTGTTAATTTTCTAGATAGTTTCCTAGTTTAAAAAATTAATTTCTTTGTAACCAGACCATACTTTAAGTGATTTCAAACTTTTTCCCCTTTTTTTATTGTTTAAAGTATTACAAATAGTAATACATATGTCTCCTTTTTCCCCCCATTGACCTCCCCCCAGTCTCCCCTATCCCACAGTACATGCCCTCTCCCCCACAGTGTCTTGTATCCATTGTTATGCTTATATACATGCATAAAAGCCCTTCCATTGATCTCTTACAGCCCCTTTCCCCAACCTCCTCTGCCTTCCCCCTGTAGAAGATTTCAAACTTTTAAAATTTATTGAGAATTATTTGGGGGCTTCTCCCATGATTTAAGTCAAGATATTGTTCAATGTACACTTGAAAAAATGTTATTTCCTTGTTTTTAAGTGGAATAATCTGTAAAGGTAGAATTGGTTGTGATTTTCAGGTTTTTAAAATACTTATTTAATGTCTGCTTCTTTTATCAATTCCTGAGTGGGAAGTATCTCCATCCCCAGTGGTCTAATTGTGGGTCTGTTCATTTTACCAGCAGATTTTTTCAATTTTGGATTGTGTATTTTAAAGTTCTATTATGAAATGCGTACACATTTAGAATATTATGTCTTATTGATAAATCAACCCCTTTATCATTAAAACACATCCCTTTTTATTCTTGGTAATATTCAGTGTCCTAAAATCTATTTTGTCTGATATCAATATAGCCATGCAACTTTCTTTTGATCTATGTTTGTATGGCATATTGTTTGTTTCCCTATGAATGAGCTTATAGTCAATATCTATCTCCATATACAAAGTGAGTTTCTAATAGAGCATATATTTGAATCAAGATTTGCTTTTGGTGTTGTAAATTCTTTAGTTTTTGAAAATTTGTAATGACATATATGTTCACTGTTATATATCATACAGAGTATTTTCCCTGCCTTAAAAATTCTATGTTCTGCCTATTCATCTCTCTACCCTAGCCCTGGCAACCACTGACCTTTTTACTGTCTCCATTGTTTTGCTTCTTCTAGAATGTCACACATAGTCATGTGCTTCATGATGACATTTCAGTCAGAGACGGACTATGTATAAGGCCATGGTACATCATATAACCTAGGTGTGTAATAGGCTGTAAAATCTACATTTGCATAAGTACATTCTATGATATTCACACAATGATGAAATCACCTAATGACATATTTCTCAGAACATATTTCTCATTAAGTGGTGCATGACTGTAATTGGAATGATACAGTATGTAGTCTCTTCAAATGAGCTTCTTTTTGAGATTCCTCCATGTCTTTTCATGGCTTGATAGCTCACTTCTTTTAACCTTGAATACTATTCCTTTGACTGGATATACCACAGTTTATTTTTCCATTAACCTATGAAGAACATCTTGGTTGCTTCCAGTGTTGGCACTTGTTAATAAAATCGCTATAAACATCTGTGTGCAGGTTTTTGTGTGGATATACATTTTCAAAGTTTTTGCATAAATATCAAGGAGCACATTCATATGTAAAGGTATTTTGTTTTGTAAAAAACTGCCAATGGCCCTCTGTACCATTTTGCATTTTCCCCAGCAATGAATAAGGAATTTTGTCATTACACACCCTTACCAGCATTTGCTGTTGTTAGTATTCTGGATTTTGACCATTCTAATAATGTGTAATGGCATGTCCGTGGTGTTTTAATTTGCACTTATGATGTGAAACATCTCATGTTTATGTATTATGTATAAGTTTTCTTTGATGAAATGTCTGTTAAAGTCTTTGGCCCATTTTATTTTTTGTTAATTCTCACCCTAGGATATTTTTTCCTTTGATTTTAAGAGAGTGGAAGGAAGGGAGGGAGGAGGAGGAAGAAGAAGAGGAAGAAAGAAATAGAAAGAGAGAGATTGCTTACCTCCAGCACGTGCCTGACCTAGGTCAGGGATGAAACCTGTAACATAGGTACGTGTCTTTGATGTTTCAATTTGTTCAGCTTTTTACTTGTGTTAGAACAGAGTGGCGACTTTCAAACTCCTTACATACAACATAAACTGGAAGTCTCATTTTTTCTTTTTTAGAATACTTTGTCTGCCTCATTCATACTACCTATCTCTTGTTCAGATTACAGGGCCACACATGTTATTCAGTTTAATGTTGCTCTACAGCTGACTGAGAATCCTCTCTTTGTTTTCTTCCTGTATTTTTCTTTCTCCTTTTCAGATTGGATAATTTATATACCTTCAAGTTCATTGAGCATTTCTTCTGTTACCCTCAATCTTTTATTAATCTCATCTAATAAATTTTCTATTTCAGATATTACCCTATTAATACTATAAATTGAATTGCATTTCTTTTTATTATTTCTCATTTGGGGAGGTGAAATTCTCAATGTGTTCACTGGTTTTGATAATTTTTTCTTTAGATTAAAAACTTTCAAAAATAATAGCTCTTTAATTTATTGTCTGATAATTCTGAAATTTAAATTCTCTTAAATTTTGTGTGTTCATTTGTTTTTCCCTTGACTATAGTATTTAATTATTTAATGTTCATTCTTTTCTGATATTTGATTGTATGGTGGACACAGATGATACATCTTAGAGAATCTTATCTTCCTATAAATATGTTGACTTTTGTATTGGCAGGTACATAAATTATGGCCTGATTACCATGAATACGTGGAGGCTTGCTTTAACTGGATGGATTCACTTAAGTTTGATCCTTAATCTTCAGGCAGATCCTTAGCCCTTTATTAGAGTACTTACTCCTAAGGTATATTTACTCCTAAGACATGATCCTCTTTGAGTATTAACAGAAACCTAAGGCATTTCCCAAGCCAGTCTAAATTGGTGATATTAAAATGCCTGTCTTCTCTCTGATGGAGGGCAGTTGAAATCTTTGTCCAGGTTCTGCTGTGATCCTTGGATTTTCCTCCCGTACACAATTCAGGAGTCTCTTAATATTTGTGGGGAGCTCTATGCAGAGTTAGCCTCCCTCATCCTGTGGCTCCATCATTTCTGGGATTTCACCTCTAAATTATCAGCTCTTCTTGTGGCCCTGAACTTTGTACTTTGACCATCCAAGTCTGTAACTTTCTGTTTGAGTTGAAGGAACCCTTTGTTATGTGGTATGTTGAATCCATCCAGGCCAAAAGCCAAATTAATGTAGCTCTCCCACTTACTTATTGGAAGGCTTGAATTACCTATACTTTCTTAATGCTTTTTTTCTTTTGCTCCCCAATGCCTTTAAAGAGTTCTTTATTCTTTAATAGTTTTCCAGAGCTCATAATTGCTATTTGTTAGTAGATTATTCCAGTACTAGTTAAACTGAATTTAGGACCTGAACCCCAAGATATAGAGTTTTAATTATCTTGGCTAAGTAAAAACCAGTGTCTGAGTTTACCGATGTTTGCATTCCCCACTGCATCTGATGCCGCCCTGTTGTGCAAAAGGCATTAGTGAGTGTTGGTTGATTGACATTTAATTAAATCTGAGCAACTGTGCATTATCAGAGAAAGTGACACCACAAAACAGATTTATATCACCAGCGTCAAGTACATCCACAGCATTGCATCATAATCCCACTGTATTTCCACTTTCAAACTTGATCTCTCATTTTTATGAATATTTCAAACTTTGTAATGCTCCTTACTTTTTGGCAAGATTTTCCCATTATTCTTAACAAATAACTTCACTTCTTATAGTGAATTATATATACTTGAAGTCTCTATTTTCTCTTAGCTTACTCTCCCATAAGCCAATCTACTTAACTCACTAAATCAAACAGCTCTATATTGACACATGACCTAAATTAACCATATTCAGCAGCTATTATAATCCTTATCTTACTTGATCTCAAAGCAAAATTTGACATAATTGACAATTCTACCTTCTAAAATCCTAGTTTTCCCCAGGTTTCCAGAGCATTAGTCTCCTCTGTTCTCCATGGAGCCTTCTCATTTCTTCTTCTTTCACATTATTTCTATCCGGCCTATTGTTTCATGTTAAGATCTTCAAGGTTCTCTTCTCATTTGAAGCCCACTGCTTGGGTCTCACCCACATTAGAGTCTTCAGTTGCCATCTACTTTGTAATAACTCTCTCACATACATATTTCTTACACAAATACCTACATCTGTGTCTGTGTCTATACTTATACCCATCTTTCTCTATATTGATACCTATATCTTTAACTCAGAACTCAGCTTGAGTTCCTGATGTGGGTATCCAATTACATATTCAACATTTACATCTTTTAAGGGAAACTCAAACTCATCATGTCCAAAACTGACCTTATATTGCCCCCCCCAAAAAAAGATTTTCCAGTCATTTTGACTTATTTTTTATACTAATGGCCAAAATCAATCCATCATTGCCTTCTGTCAAATGTATATTCTAAATACTTCTCAGGTCTACATACTACTCTCCATATCACCACTACCATTCTCATAGTTAGTGCTACTTTGTCTCACATGGTAACTATTGCAATAGTTCAGTCCGCTTAATTGATTTTTTCACATTACTTTATTTTTTAAATTGATTTTAGAGAGAGGAAGGGAGAGATGAAAAAACACATATCTATTTGTTGTTCCACTTATTTATGCATTCATTGTTTGCTTCTTATATGTGCCCTGATTGGAGATGGAACCACGACCATGGCATATTGGGATGATGCTCTAACCAATTGAGCTGCCCAGCCAAGCCTTGAACTCTCATATTTCTTAACCCCAACCATCATATATGCTGCACCCAGAATGATGTGATAAAAATATACATATGATTAAGATATCTATCTGCTAAAAAGCATTCAAAACCTTTTCACCACTTTTTAAGTTTATGATAATCCCAGATAGTCTGTTCTCTGCACACCTTTATTGTTCTAGCAGACAGCCTTCCATTTCTCTGACTCTCAGTTTCTCAGATGTATCATTTTCTTCCCAATTATATCCTACTTACTGTTCACTGTCAAAAGTGATCTTCTCCCTGTCTCAATCTATTATAAAACATCTAAATATGTAAAAACTAGATTGATTGTGTGGAGCCATGCTTGTAATACTAGTATTTATCGACTCAATTTTTGTAATCAGAAAAATGTTGCAGCATTTATTAAGTCTAATTCACTAAGTTTATCATTCAGTTTTCAACTTAAGAGTCTGCCATGCCAATGGCAATGACTCAGCAGTATTACCATATGGACTGCATAGGCGCACCCTTGTATAACTCACTCATGTTAATGTAACACAAATGCCACTAATTGGAACAAAGTCTTCTTTTGTTTGAGTTAGTATAAAGGGTGCTACTGACCAGCCAGTAATTCTTGCAATAAAGAATGTCCCATATACTGGTGGCTGCTCATGTCTTCTATTTCCCATCTAAGGAGGTCCCGCCCCTAGCAGAGGAGCTCAGACCCCACAAAGCCATAATTGATCTCCCCAACTATAGGATTAGGTCTTTTATTATGGATTTTACTAGAACAGCATTCCTTTATTCAGTTTATAATTGTATATATAATTATGATTATTTGATTAATATCTCTCTAAATAGGCTAAAGACTCCATGAAAATGTGAGTCACACTTGGTTTTGTCAAAATTTTATCCTGAGTCCAGTGTAAAAGTTATTACAAATATATTCAATAAATATTTTTCAAATGAATGATTCTGTGAATAAAAGAATAAAACAATTGAGACATAGTATTTGAATAGGATTAAGGTACTAGTAGAAATAAGAAAGGGGTTAAGTGAAAGAAACAAAGAACTGAAAGTAGAAAAACTTCCATTAATACTGAAATTTGGCCAAGTTGAACAAGAGTTAGACATTAGGTTCATAATTGACATTTGCTCTCTAGATGGAAATTTTTAAAACTTTATCTATTTTTTAAATACATAAACTCAATTTCATATGATTCAATCTAATAAAATTCCCCTGCTCATTTATTTATTTAGTGATCCTGTAAATATTTATTAACTACTACCCTCTAAGCATTATAAAAGTAGCTAGGATAAGTATAAATAAATCCTGGGCCTGGCTTCACATTGCTAAGTCTTAGAAGATAATAGACATGAACAGACAGCTGAAGTGTGGTAATGGTTATACTGATTCAACAGGAACAGAAAACAAAAGTATGCATAAGAAGAGAGTGATGATATTAGAAGTCAGATTGCCCAGATTCTTGCACTCTGTGCGTCTATAAGGAAAATGAGGAAACACCAGTAGCACTGATGAATTGCTGAACTTGAGCAGGCAGGAAAAGCCATGACATTCTGGCAGACTAAATGTAGAAACTACATGATTAGTTTGAAACTCTAATTTGGCATTTAATTCCAAGAAGGATAATGATTTCTCCATATACATAATGGTATCAAGACCAGTAGAAAAATCCTTGGTAGCTCACTTGGCTGATAAGGACCTTATTTCTTTACCTATTCTTGTGTTTAGTAATATCGGAGATATTTGTTAAAATTAGAGCTGGACAAGGGTATGATTTTTAAGGCAACTGCCAACTACTATGTCTACAAACTGTGTAATTCTAGACCTTGACATGGTATCATAAGCCATTTAGTAGCTAATCTAGTTATTTCACGTGTGAAAAATTGGAAGCTCAATTGGCAAAACCAAGATTATGTAATTAGATCATTCTAAAACTGAGACAAGAATCCAACTCTATCTCTTATTTACCTGTTATTTTAAAGGCAAGATTTTATTTGGATGAATAACAAGTGGATACATGTAATAATAATCATTTATTGGATGTCTACTATGTACCCATTGCTGTGCTATTTAAACCTGACTATGTGAGGTTAGTACTATTATGGTCATTTGGCACCTTAAAATACCAAGGTTTATGATTATTCAGTAACCCATCCAACATTGATCAACTAGTAAGAACTGAAACAAATACAAATTTATCATATTTAAAGCTCTCCCTTTTATTACCTAGTCTTCATATCAGCAAACTTGTTGTGGTTTTACCTATATAATGTTTCAAGCAAATCCACTTATAAATATGTATCTTTTACCTCTTACATAGAGTTCATAGTTTCATGGGATGCAAGCAGTGTGTGTGCCATGAATCTGCCTTTCTAACTGTACTAGTATTCTGATCAATGTGATGTGACTAAGTGATTGTCGCTTGTCAAAATAAAAATGATAGGTATCGCCAGAGTAAAAGCAACCAGGTTTGATTATAGTCTTTACCTCTGCGACACACACTTTAGAGTCTGCAGGATTCCTGTGAAATTATAGCTCTCCATGTTTCAGTGTTCCAGTCTCATGTGTTCTTTATTTTTACATTGGCAACATGTCCTATGAAAGACAATTTCTCTATTGATATAGCTTTTCCCAGACATTTTTTCCCACCTTTATTAAATAGGTAACATGTATAAATGTCAGATCACAAATTAATGTTGACAAGAAATGTCACTTTCTTTGTTTCTTCAAACACATGACTTTTTTTTTATTCACCTCTCATTTCACCTAGCAGGAAAATATTTAATCTTAGTCAAACTGGGGTAAATTCCCTATACTAGCACATTCAGTTGAATGCTTCTTGATCAATTCAAAGTTTTTTTCTCTTTCAATTTATCTCCAGGATTCCTGTTAGCTATACTTTCAGGGCCTCAAGCAGCATCGAGTCATCAGTGGAAATAGAGCAGGACATTATAATTCTCAGTTGTTATTCTATCCTGACATCCTCTGAAATTTATACCATCCCACCTGATTGTGGGCCTCAGTGTCTGTATGATTTCATCTGATGAGAAATTCATGTTCTCTAATGGTCTCTGAGCACATACAAGGCAGTCACGGGCACTGTATCCCATAATAAGTACTCTCTAGTTCCAGCCCTCTTTCACCACTTTCACATCACTTTTTGTGGCTATGAAAATAATTGATCTTAAGTGTTCTTTTTTTCTGGGATACTAAAAGCTCTCTGTAATTGTCTAAGAACTTTTGTATAGATGCATCAGACAACAATATTCATTCTGTGGCCCTTTATGGATTGAATTGTGTTTCTCCATAAGATAGGCTAAAGCCCTAAATCCTGGTGCCAGTGAACATGATCTTATTTGGAAATAGGATCTCTGTAGTTGTCATCAAGTTAAGATGAGCTCGTTAGAGTGGGCTCTAATCCAGTTCAGCTTATGTCTTTATCAGAAGACAAAGTGAAGACAGACAGACAGACACACAGGGAAACAACAGCCATGTAATTACAGAGGCATATGTTGAAGTGGCATCAATAAAGTCCAGGAATAGCAAGAATTGCTGGCCATCAGCAGGCACTAGGATGAAGAAAGGAAAAATTCTCAGAAAGAATCAGACTCTCAGAAAGAGAAAGGCCCTGCTGACACCTTAATTTTGGATTTTTAGTATGGGGAACTGTTACTTTAAGTTACTCAATTTGGTACTTTGGTACAACAGCCTTAAGCCACTTACACTGGTCCTTATGTTACACCAGCAAAAGGATACTTATAAAGACATCACAAGTCCCAGGAATTTGCCCAACTTGATGTGCAGAAGTTCCTTGTGTTCTGGATCCTAAAACTCATTTACCAATTTCATTACATATCTGACCATGGGAGTTAGTCTGAGGAAGAGATGATTAGAAAGACAGGGTACTGGTCTTTTTTGGGGGGCCTATACCAAGTTCTAATACTCTTTGGCTTCTTAAAATTTTAATCCTAGGTCTTCATTTAGTATGGATTCTTGGAAAAATCATCAAATTGATCACTCATTGTCCTATTGTTTTTGTATTGATTGTATTTCTTAAGCGGTCAGGATTCTGATCTTGTTATTCAAAGCCAAGTTTCTCACAAGTTAAACGTTTTTTCTCTCCAAAATGTGTCACATATTTTAAAACTCAAAGGCTGATGAAACTTTATCTTTTCATCCTATGCTCTTTAATTTATTCATCCCTCTCCCAAGTGGCATGGACTGAGTGAAAGAATACAAATGGTAACAGAAATGATCAGAAAAAGAATCATTATATTATTTGGAAAATCTTATGAAGTCAGGTCATCAGATTGAGTGCTTTGATTTATTAACACGATTTTACCAGCTTTCTCTTCTTGGTGCTATTACTTCTAAGAATATCCACCATCCAGGAGTTCTCCCTGAGCAGTGGAAGTGCACTTGTCTCAGTATGAAAATGTTAAAGGGAATTAAAATGTATCACTCTCTGACTTAATGGAGAGAAGTGAGAAAGTTGAAGGGAAAGTGTGGTTTAAGAGTGAAGTTTTTGATTGTGCTTTACATTTCACAAGGGGTTGTTCTACATGGACTCTGAAAGATACACACACACACACACACACACACACACACACACACACGAGAGAGAGAGAGAGAGAGAGAGAGAGAGAGAGAGAGAGAGAGAGAGAGAGAGAGATAAATCAACACAAATGGGCATTTCTACTCAAAACTTTTGACCTCAAGCCACAAGCAGAATTCTAATGAGCTAGGCTGAACTACTTGGAGGAGCCTGTGTGTATAACTTATTTTCTTTGATATTTGTGTTAGACTTTCTGTTGACACTTGCCACAGTTCTACCTCTCTTCTATGCCATCTTCTCTACTGCAGAGGATGGAGCTGTAGATACTATATTTCAGACCTCTTGACAGTTTAGCTTTTATCAAGGAGAGATAAAGCTAGCTCAGAGAGCCCATCCTGAGCTTTTATTCTATGGGTGGCCAAGGGAACTTCAACTCTAGCACCCTTTTTATACCTGAAATAAGATTGTCGTTAAAAATATAAAGAGATATGTGATAGGGCTCCATTCTTAGAGTAAAGGGATAGATAACTCAATCTTAGCCCTCATTGATTTATTAACTTCAGTATACAATATACTCTTTTTGGGCCTCATTGTCTTTTACTATATATACACTGAAAGAATCAAGATAATTGGCTTAAAATTTACTCTGGTTAGTCTTTCATCTCTCTCCCAAAGGCACTTACACAGAAAGAAAAAAGATACTTGGCATAGGTATATTCTTATTACAAAAGGGAGACTCCATACTTTAGAGTACTCATATTCTGATTAGAAGCTGCAGTAGTCATGGGCATTACTCTTAAATCTTTGAGAAGTGTTACCTGTTAGGTTGAGCCATGAAATGACTTCTTAGTCTTGATTAACCCGGATGATGTGCCCTCACTGCAGGAAAAGTTCGGAAGAAAAGGTGCAACGATGGGTTCACCATTACCTCTCCATCATGTCAAGATACATGTACTCTCACTTAATTATTTCCACAGTGCTGTAAAGGGGTTGCTGTTATCTCCAACACAAGATAACGTAGATAATATGATTAGCTTACCCACATTCTGGTTTTTATGAATTGGGATCAAACTTTCTGTCTCTATATTCCAGCTGCTTTACCTATTTATTGGCCTCTCCATATGCAAAGAAAAAGGCACTCTCTACTCATCACTTTCTGCATCTATTCTTAAATGCTACTGATTTGATTATACACTTAAACTGCCTCACCCCACAGACACTGTGTTCCTTTAGTCACAAAATTGGGATAATTATTGCTGACTCCCAGACACTTCACAAGAATAGTTTCAGGTTTAATTAGAAAATGAGCAATAGTTTTGGAAACCTCATTGCAGTCTTAGTTATTAATGGACTGAACTATTTTCAGCCAATTAATATGACAGTCTTTTTCTATCTCAATTCAGATCTTTAGTCATATCTGTAATTGTATACCTCATACCATTTTCTTTTCAGAAACCCAATATGGACTCTTGTCTCTCTCTTGTTTATCCCTTGAAAAGAACTGAATTTGTACTTCTGAGTGAGCAAGCTCCTCCAGAATAGTCTTTTTTTTTTTTTTGGAAGATGATTAAATTTACCCATTAAAAGTAATATAGTTTTTGTGATAAAACATTTAGAAAAATAAAAGTCTTTTTTATGTCCTTAAAATTAACATGTTTCTACAAATGGCCATCTTTTTTTTTTTTCATTTACAATATGAAAAAGAGGAAAGAAAAGCATTTAATAGCAAATACAACTATTTTAAATTTATGACTACCCTAATTATAAATTCTAAGTTATAATGAGATAGCAGAGTATGATTCTTATAGGTAAATATGGTTTTGTTTTTTATTCAGGTTAAGCTTATTTCCCCCTAAGGTCACCACTAGGATTACAATTGGTCACTTCTAGCATACACGAGAGCACCTGACAACCTTTTTTTTTTTTTTTTTTTTGTCCTAAACATTTTACCCTGCCTGTTATGGTAACAGACTCAGCCCAAACACTTGCGATAGGGGATGTATATACAGTATTAGATTGAGCCAATTATAAGATCACAGCTCCAACTTCTATGATTGGTCCAGAGAGTAAACATGTGGTTAAAGCAGATGAATCAGAATACTTCCTGGAATTAAAAAGAATACTGAAGCTTGTAAAGACAAATTCTATTTCTTCTCTGATTAAATAGTTTTAAGATGATGACTGTACTCTACTAGAGGGAAGTAAAGAGAGGGAATGGGTGGTAGAGAGAAAATGAGAGAAAGGGAGACCAAAAAGGGAGATATTAAGATTAAAACCATGGGTCCTGAGTTATTTGGTTCCTATTGATTTTCCTTAGTTAGATCACTGCAATGTCATTTCAATAAATGCCACCCTGTCCTTTTCTCTAGGTTATTCAAATTGACTGATTGATTGTCATTAATAGTCATGAATGATGACCTTAACACTGTAAAATAAATGCTGTAAATTACAACCAAAGGATAGATTAGAAAATGAGTAAATTTAATTTACAGTGGTAAAAAAAAAATCCATTGAAAAAATAAATATGTAATAAAAACATATTTAACATAATGTTTTTATATATTTTAGGTGCTTTAAAATACAAAAGCATAAGGAAATCATAGCAAAGAGAATTAAGATCTCTTTAAAAATGAGCTCTCTGCCGAGACCGGTTTGGCTCAGTGGATAGAGCGTCTGCCTGCGGACTGAAGGGTCCCGGGTTCGATTCCGGTTGGGGGCGTGTACCTTGCTTGCAGGCACATCTCCGGTGTGGGGCGTGCAGGAGGCGGCTGATCTATGTCTCTCTTTCATCGATGTTTCTGACTTTCTGTCCCTCTCCCTTCCTCTCTGTAAAAAAAATCAATAAAATATATTTTTTTAAAAAATGAGCTCTCTCCAGGTACTTTTTAATATAATATAATTTAATATTTAACCACATGGAAAAGTTATTGTTATCTCTATCTATAGTGAAAAATATCAGAAACATAAGTAGAATAAGTGTTTGGCCCAAGATCACACAGCTAGGAAGTGCTATGGTGGAGCAAGGACTAGATCATAGATGTACGTATTTGACAAACCCAACTATTGTCCACTATACAAATTATTTACCAGGGATGAATGAGAGGTGATTAACACTGGCCACTGATGAAGCTATTCCCAATGCAATTTTGTGCAGAGTTTGTAATCAGAAAATGTTAAGCAAGGAAGGGAGGTTTATAGCAATTTAACCTGGTTCTCTCCTTTCATAGTAAAAAAACAACAACACACACTCAGAAAGGTTAGCGGACTTACCTCAAGTTCAATAACTTTTTATTTAGAGTGGGCTCATGCATAGAAGGTCTCTCAAGGTCTCTGCCAATCTGGTTATTCTGTGTTCCTCTGGTTTCACAGCTGAGAATGCCTATGTCTTTCCACATACAGCATTGCCAGTGAAACTGCTAGTGGGGATACTTTCAAATGAACCTTTTACATTTTCATTCTTTTGTATGTATATGAACAGAATGCAAATGGTGTCAATTCTATTATCTTCTGCACAAAATGTTCCCTTCTCAGGGCCAAGTCAAGGGTAGGAAATATAGAGCCTTGCCCCAAGTACCTTAAGGGCAGCTGGCCACTTCTATTTCTAGATCCCAAACACCTGCATTGCTTAAAAGCTGGGGCCGTTTCAGATGAGACGTTTGGAAGTCATCAATTCACTGCTTACTTACTGTGCATTTGAGAACCTTGAAATGTCAAGTTGTAGCTTGAGGCCAAGTTGGATTTGTGAGCCCTCAGACTGATGGGTGATTAGATCATTTACATTGGATTATACCTCTGGTGTGTGAGCCATTCAGTAAATGATGAATACGGTGGGAATTACTGCCATACATCTGCTGGACACTTTTATAAAACAGCTCTCTCATCTCACCTCCTAGGTGTGCAATCTCGAATCAGGAAACATATTTGAATCAGAAAATCAGTTCTCAAGCCTAGGGCTGTATCATCTGCTCCTGTCTCCATTGCAGAGGGTAATTTTGTCCACTGCCATATTGCAAAGCAGGCAATCATAGACAATGATTATTTAAGGCCAGAAAATAATGCACTTAAAAAATGTCTCCAAAATTATGGCAGACCATTTGCTGACTATCATTAGGAAATTATGATTAACATGTTGATATGCAGTATGTATGTAGTCAGTCACTGAACTAGATTCTGCGAATTCAGTCACTTATAATATCATGTCCTTATTCCTCACTGAGCTTGAAACTAGCTGTGAATATAGGCAATTATAATGTGATATGTTTTGCACCAAGTTAAATAAAGAGTGTTAAAGTAATGGATAGTAAAATAAGTTATGATACCTTTGAAGCTTGCTCTTGAAAAGCTATATTTAGGTGGACCCTTGAATTAGGTGAGTACTGGAGGTGATAATATTGAATGTTTCAGAAGAAGATGCATACGTATAGGATTAGAGTTGAAATAAAACGAGAGCAGGAAGAAAAAAATCCAAATAGGATAGTAAAAACAGAAACATTCATTCCAGCAAAATCAAATTGAATCCTCTGCTCTTTCCTTTGCTTGCTGTGTAACATGGAATATTTTGGGTGGCCTCTACTGTTACAGAAGACCAGAGAATAACCAAGCAACACTTAAGAGAGATGGAGTTACACTTTATTATTATTATTATTATTATTATTATTATTATTATGCATGGGCTGAGAGAAAACTGTATTTCAAATTCTGGGCCCCAACATGGAGGAAGTTTCCCTATTAAATTTTTTTACCTTTCTTGTCTCCCAAATATGGTTTTATTCCAGTGCCTTTTGCAAGTTCTGAAAGCCCGTATGTGCTGAGGCTTTGAGACCTCAACCATAGGTTTGGCCTGGTGCCAGAACTGATAACTTCATCTAGGAAAGGTTTCTGGCCTCTCTAGAATGGGAGTAGTCTTATTTCCTTATTATTTAAGCAAGCATTTATAGAAGCCAACATAGCAGGGTTAAAATTTCAAACAGCAATTTTTATATAAGATACATGCTTCACTACTGATTGCTAATTAATGTATTTACTTCTTCATGCATTCAACATTCCTATATTTAGTGCTTTATATGTTTCTAGCACTGTCATGATCACTGTTCCTACACGCTCAAAGATGGATTTCATCTAAATTACTGACACCTTATAGCAACTAAATGTGATTACAGTGGCTTGAACACAAAAAGGTTTCTTCTCTCTTATAGAGGCTACATTTAACCTGTTGTGAAGAGAGACTTATGTTTTTTGTAGTTTCCAGTCCTCTTGTAAAATGCAGCAGGCCCCCCGACACACACACAGTCAGGATTGTGTATCTACCATATTTTCCGGCATATAAGACGACCCCCAAGTTTTCCAGTTAAAATATAGAGTTTGGGATATACTCACCCTATAAGATGACACCCGACTTTTGAGAAGATTTTCCTGGGTTAAAAAATCATCTTATACACTGGAAAATATGGTAATCTAAAGATGGAAAAGGCTTGCCTCACTTTTCTTAGGAACATTTAACTCTTCACTTACCATAAGAATTGGATTTTAGCCATTTTCTACTTTCTGCACTGACCAGAAAGAAACAAATGTTTTTATTTAGGACAAGGGGCTCAAGGTCTGGGCAGTTCTAAGTGTTATTTCTCCCTGAATTTTAAAGTGTAGCACAGTGTTTTGCAGATGCAGCTGTAAACAGAATGAGCTGTGAGGGGAACTCAATTAGATAAATGTGGCCAGCTCCAGAGAAGAAGAAATCAACATGTAATTGACCAAATAGTGTGTCTAAGCAATGACTAAGCCTCCTTTCAAGGAGCCAGAACTTTGAACACAATTCCCCTGTTATCCTTTAGCTGCTGCAGGTAAATAAAACCACTTTGTGATAACCACCTCTGGTTGTTTTAATAGAGCAGCCCTAGCAACTAGTAGCAGTTACAGCCTGGACTATGCTAAGGACCAAGGTCTCAGGAAGACCGAAGCATATTTCTGTAGGTATTTCCTTTTGAAATGAGTTGAAGCTCGGAGCTTAGACACATCTTTATGTTAGAAGTGCCCAGAGATACCAAGGGTTTATCTGGTCCCTGGAATGATGTATTTACATTCCAAAAGCTTAGATCAAGAGCTCAGGACCCTTGCCATCCATTAGCCATGTTTTCCTTCTCTTTTCTGTGGGAATGATGGAGGTCTCCTTTCTGAAGGTAATTGGAGAAAATCCATTGTCTTTTCCTCATCCGTGGAGTGCCTAGCTCCTAACAGACATGTGACCTAGCTTCTACCAGGTCACTACAGGGGCAAGGCCTAGGCAAAAGGGAGTGGAGCCATGGGCTTAATTACTGAAGTCATTAACAAGAAATCACTGTGATCTAGAGCACCTCATGTTTACATTCAGAATAAAGTTAATAAGCATGAATGTTGAAAATTGAACATGAGTTTATTGACATATGTCAATATCAGGACGCCAGTAAGGACCCAGGGTTCTCTGCCACTCCATAGCTGGTGCTGTCCACCCTAAAATCCTGGTATGGCTTCCAGAGCTCCAGTTATTAGGATCAAATTTCAGGCAGGAAGTAAGGAAGAGTGCAGAGGGTAACATGATATTTTCTGAACATCGCCCCTTAGATTTACTTGACCATTCCTATCTGCAAAGGAGGCTGAGGAATATAGTAGCATTTTCATTTGAATAGAAATAGAAGTTCTATTAATAAAGGAGGGAAAAATGAATAACAGTCATCTTCCCTTCAATGCTGTACTGCAACAAAGAAGAAAACTGAGGTAAAATTAGAATTCACATAGTACACTTATTTTCCTAGGCATCTTAAGTGCCTTGATTAAACACATAGAGAATTCATAACTGAATGACTGCCATCTAAACTGATTCCTTCTATAACAGCATTCCTAGTTTACCTGCAAACCTCAGTATGTTCAAATATTTGATGGTTTAGCAGAAAATGTAGTATTTCTACAAGACTACATGTGAGCACATGCTGTATATATGTAATTCAATATGCCAGATTTTTTTTTTAAATAGGGGAGTTGGTTGCTATTTCTGATTTTTCACTGTTTCAAAAAACTTATCTCTAGCATAGTTTCTTCTGGATCTCCTGTTATTACATTATTCAAATACAAAGATGTTTTGACATCTTTGAAGTATGTATTTAGCCAGATACTAGATGAGAAGAGAGAGTTCCACTCAATAAGTGTTTGTTTGCTTTTTTTTTTAAAACTACATTAATTGATTCTTTCATTCATTAAACATTTTATTTGGGTCCTTCTCTGTGCCAGGCATTGTGTGTTAGACAGCTACACTGTACCAGGTAACCTGTAGCTGTTGTCAATGAGGACGGTAACAGGTGCTCATGAACCCTTTGTTCTACAGGTGAAGCATAGTAACCTTCATCTTATATAAAAAACAAAAACAAAACTGCCGTTTGAAATTCTCTGCTATTGTTAGATAGTCCCTAGTCCTGTAAACTCTGTCATTGTAAACTCTGTCACTTTAAGACAGTCTGTTATTCTGTAAAATGACTTTATTTTTAGTTCAAATTATAGAAAATGATAAACTTAATTGTCTGACCTTGCAAATTAGCCATCCAATGTAATAGACTAAAATAGACTAATACTGATAACAATTCCCATATTATTATACCAAGTATAAACTCATTATGTATTCAAGGTTATGACTGTCTGTAACAATAACTCACACAGAGCCCTTTGTAATATTTGCAAAGAGGCTCCAAAGTATAAATTCGGGAGACTTCTTGTATGTGGTGCTCAGAGATTTGGAAGAGACATCTCCCTCTGGGCCATGCACAATAAATAATTCCTAATTAATTGGCTCATTAAGGCATCTTGTATCTCATTTGCTAATTTATGATATAACACGGGCAGGTTAGAGTTGTTCATTGATTTAAGTTTCAACCATTTCCAAAAGAATTGTCTTACTAAGTTATGAAGGAAATCACAGATAGAGAGTTCTTATTGGCAATATGTATCCATACGTCATGTATCCTTAATATTGTCCTGGTGTTTTATTACATCATATATGAATTAGGATTTTGGTAAAGTGTTCATATGTTAACCATGCTAGAAATTTGAAAGTGAAAATATGACAGTCTGGCTTGGTCGTGGATAACAGCTTATTATTGATAGTTCATTCTTCATTCCTTCCACTAATATTCTATTTGACCTACATACAAGTTCAGTATTAAGTGGCATGGAAAGAAAACTTAAGACAAACTTGATTTCAAACCTAGCTCTTTCACCTTCAGGCAATCCAATAACTGGATGTTACTGGATCTTTCTGATATTTTGTTTCTCAACAGGTTAAGTAGAGAGAAAAAGAGATAGGGAGAGAGAGAAGGGGATGAAAAAGAGGAAATAAGGGAGAGAGAGATATTGAAATGGAGAATATTTTTCTTATGAATATTATTGAGAATTAATATGGGGCTTTTTTGAGAATTAGAAATAATATGTAGAAAATGCCTATTAGAATGTATAGCAAATAATTAACCCTCAATAAATGGTAGCAATTCCAGTGCATTTTAATTTTAATTCCCTTCCTCCATACCTCCTTTCCTTCCGTCTGCCTCCCTCCTTTCCTTCCCATTCTTTTTTCTCCTTTAAAGAAACACTACAAATGTAGTTTTACTCTTTTTCATCTCTTAATGAAGTTACAGATATGTAATGTCAAAATCTAAACCTAAAGGGCATATGTAAGGACCAGAGATATTTACAAATTATAGTCAAACTTGACAAAACAATGCCAAAATGTGGAGTGAGACTCTTCTGATCATTTGTGCATTGTAGCTGTGTGTGTGTGTGTGTGTGTGTGTGTGTGTGTGTGTGTGTGCAATCTCCCACAGCTGTTCTCAGTTCTTCCATTTCCAGCTCCACCTCTCTTTTCTTCTCTCTCTTCATTTTTCTTAGTTACCAATTATTTCTCTCAAAGGCTTGTCATTCATCATTGCCTTAGTGGTAAAGATATTAACAAAGGAAGCAATAAAATTGAGGTAGTTTATATTACATTGAAAACTTTGTACTGTCTGCCAAGGTTTAACAATCTTAACTGGTCTTCATCTGGGACTCAGATGGGCTTCCATTCCTCCTGTTTGTACAGAAGTGTTGTCTTGGTTGTGTGTGTGTGCAATCTCACTGAAGTCTTCAGAACCAAATAAAACTTATTTCAGATGGACAGTTATCTGTTACCTTAGTCTTTCCAGACCCTATTTTGCATCTTTGCTTGATACTGCAGTCTGAAGATTAGCCATGTATCTTTATGGCAAAGAATAACATGATTGATTTTGAGCTCTTTTGGAAGGATGACCAGAAAACAAATTAGGGATTTGCTAAGTCCTCAGCTTGCCCTGTACTGCCCTGTTTTGCCATGTGACCTTAGCAAAGGCATTGAACTGTTGCACACCAGGAGAGAGTGAAAAACAAAAGCTTACAGGGTTGTTAAAAGAAATATATCACCTGCTGAGACCGGTTTGGCTCAGTGGATAGAGCATCGGCTTGTGGACTGAAAGGTCCCAGGTTCGATTCCGGTGGAGGGCATGTACCTTGCTTGCGGGCACATCTCCACTGTGGGGCGTGCAGGAAGCGGCTGATCAATGTCTCTCTCATCAGTGTTTCTGACTTTCTATCTCTCTACCTTCCTCTCTGTAAAAAAATCAATAATATATATAAAAAACAAAAACAAATGGACTGTATTGACAAAAAATGTTTTCATTAGAAGTCAGTAGTTTGCTTCTTTGTGTTAGATAACTTTTTGTATATTGACTTAATACAGCTAGTAGTTAAAACCATGTCTGTATATCATGCAACAATCCTTTCAACTCAGTCTGAAATAATTGGAAGGTATTTTACTGGTGGTGGAAAGGGGTTAGGGAGGAAATGTTCAAATTTGAATTCAGTTTTTATGTGTATGATGAATTTAACCTTAAAGCTTCTTTCCACTCATAGGTACTTCTTGGCTCTTTAAGCTGAACTAAGTTCATTGTAATGTTTTGCAAGATAATGATATAATTTGACAAGCCAATGACTTGCATTTAATGCCTCGGGCTTATGAAATTAATGTGCAAGTGTCACCTAAAGCTATTAACTTTGTCTCAGTTCCTGGGGCCTTTTGTAGAGCTTCCTCAGCAACCTTGGAAAGGAAATTCACAGGGCTTGTTTAAGGCTTCCCAGGCTAACAGTCTATTTAAGGAGGTACCTCTAAGTTAACAAGTCTCCCATCATAATATTATAACTATGCATTAGAGAGTGATTTCTCTAATGATGTATTACTCAAAATGTGGTGCTAGCCAGAATATCAGCAAGGTAGATCATAAAATTTTATTTAACCTTTTGTTAATTTAAAGGCTCCAGTACTCTCTAATTTATTTATTATGTATTGGAAGGAGGAAATGACAATAACGGCAAAGGCTGTGAGACCTGTCATTTCATTCACTATGTTCAAAAAATGTAGTCGCCAATGGGGCAAGGAAAATATTTAAACACCCCCGTTAATAAGTCCTGTCTAGTGTGGCCCTGTGGTTAGAATGTCAGCCTACACACTGAAAGGTCATGGGTTCGATTCCCGTCAAGGAAACGTACCTGGTTGCAGGTTTGATTCCCAGCCCTAGTTGGGCACATGCGGAGGCAAGCAATCGGTGTTTCTTTCACTCTTTCTCCCCATTCTTCTCTCCCTTCCACTCTCTCTAGAAATCAACAAGGAAAATATCCTTAGGTGAAGATTAACAAGAACAGCAAAAAGAGAAAAAAAAATGCTTATAAGACTCACAAAAGCAAAAGTACTGAATATGTATCTTAGATGCAAACAAAGCCTGATGGTCTGCATGTAAGAAAAGAAAAGTCAATATTATTTCTAGTCATTTTACTGAAGACATTTCAGAATAATATTTGTCATCTAAATGCTAAGGAAAATAATCAGGTCTTAATCCCAGAATGGTTCCAAGGCACCATCTCACCAATGTGAATAGAAAAAAAAACAAAAAACAAAAACAAAACAAAACAAAAAAAACACATGCTAACCTGATAGTCTTGCACACTCAAAGAACTAAAATAACCACAAAGGATGGTCTGAAATTAAAACTTTATAACTAGAGGCAGTGTATAGTGGGGAGTCATGTGGACAAGAGGGGCCACATGCTGACCTGACAAGCTCAGGGGAGGCCTGCATGACAGTCTTACAAACTCAGAGACCTAAAGTAACCACAAAGGATGGTCTGAAATGAAACCTTAACTAAATGCAGTTATGGTGGGCAGTTACATCCTAGGCAGTATCTTCACTGACAAGGGCAACCTTTACCTTAACTGAGCCTATCTGACATCTATGAAAACATACCCTTGAAATGTCTGGATAACTTGTAACTTCCCTTTTTCTGAAGCCCCTGGGGCACAACCAGGGTGCCAGGACAGATACCACAAATTCCTTCATTATCATGTTAATTGTTCCTGAACCACCTGAGTATGTGTCCATCATTTTACTTTTTATCCAATCCCAGGGGTTTCCCACTGCTTTGCTTTGCTTTATCCCACTCCTTAATCTATCACCAATGAATTTTATGTAACCCACCTATGTCCCTCCCTTGATTGCAATGTATAAATACAAAGGTAACCCGCCATTCTATGGAGCATTATCTCAATTCATTGAGGTTCTGCCTCCCTGCATATGTCAACAGTTTGGCTCAAATACACAAAAATTCTTTACAGGTTTCAATGTTGTTGTTGTTGTTTTTTTCGTTAACAGACATGTCCAGGGCCAGTATCTTCCCTGACAGAGGTCAATCTTTACCTTAGCTGAGCCTACTGACTTTTGCATCTAAAATAACATGCCAATGAAATGTCAGGGTAACTTGTAACTTCCCTTTTTCCAGACCCCTCCAGGCACAACCAAATGTACCTGGGCACCAAGACAGAGATCATAAATTTCTTCATTGTTATTGTTAACATGTTAATTGTTGACTTTTAACTATCCTGTACCCACCTGGCTAAAAGAAGCACATGTCAATCATTTTACTTTCTATCCAATCTACTCCCAGAGACCCTCCTCCCCCTTTTCTTTCTCTTGCCTCCCTAATCTATCACCAATGGATTTCTTGTAACCCACTTAGGTTTCCTTCTTTTATTGTAATGTATAAAAGAAGGTGAAAACTGCCAGTCTCCAGAGCTTTATCCCTGTCCTTTGAGATTCTGCTTTCTGGCAATTGTGGACAGTTTGGCTCTAATAAACTCAGCTCTTTCTGTTCCGAATATTAAGAGCCTGATGCTCTTTACAGGTTTGAATGTTTTTATATTAACACCAGTCACCCATGGCCTCCAGCGTGGGCTGTCTTGGAATGAGGCCATGCAGGCCTTTGCAAGGTATGCAGTGATGACATTGTGAAACCTCCATTACGGTTTATGTGCAAGAATCCACGTAAAGCTTGTTAGCACAGTGCCTGGCACAGAGTAGTAATTCCTCAATACATGATTGCCATTTAGTGTTAAAATGTGAATGGCATTTTATAATAATAACACACTTACTAGACTAAACACTACCTTTAAGCTTCAATTCAGCTTTAATTCAGAGAATGAGTCACTTCATATTAGTAAGGCTTCTTTTAGAATATCTATAAATTTTAAATGGAAGCTTATGACATTCAATTATTCCAAAAATTCAATACTAAAATGTTATTCATGCCTGCATTATCTGGCTTCATCTGACAGCAGTGTATTTTATCTGAAGTATCAGATCAATTATCTAGATTTCTGCACTCAGTTTTGCAAGCACATACATACAAACTCTGTGAGATGCAATTGGATTTCTTCAGGTGAAGTGTGACTCAGTTAACTTATTCCCAGGCAGGGAAGGCCTGTTCAGAGAGGATGCCTTTGAAGCCAGGGGTGCATTTCTAAAATGCCTGTAGCCTTCCCAGAGATGTGACAATTAGTGACTGCAGAGGCAGTCATTATTTAGATGTGCTTAAACATTTCCTCTAACCCACAGAACTGTATGCATTCAGTGCTAAAACGTGTGAGTGAATCTGCAAACGCTGTTTTGTAACTTCCATAGTTTGAAATTTTATTCCTTTTTTTAAAAACTGTTTTCACCCAAGCAGCAGTAGTTATTTACAAGCTTTCTAAATGATGTTAGCTCAAGTAGGAAAATACTGGCCATCCAATCCAATGTGAGCAGTGAGCCAGAGTTTGGAAGTAAAGCATGTTTTAGGGTACACTCAAGGAAGAAGGAGCATCATAAGCCAATCTTCTCAGTATGAGTTTAAATATTCATGATTTGCTTATTAAAACATTTTAAAAATTGTGTCTTTGAGCATCAGGCTCTTAATATGCAGAACAGAAAGAGCTAAGTGCTGAACAACAATAAGCATATTGTCATAGAATTTGCTTTAAGTATCCCAAAGGTAAAGCTTACTGTTTCCAGTATGTATATGATACATTACAGCTTTCCTCTGATAAAGGCTATGTAAAAAAAAATAAATCAATCAGTCAATTCATTACAGCTTTCCTCTGATAAAGGCTATGTAAAAAAAAATAAATCAATCAGTCAATTGTCTTTCGATAATTAATCCTCAAAAATCAACACATAATGGAACAGAGAAATGGTTTGCAAGTTGTAATGAGAATGGGTAAAGAGCTCAAGTGGTAGCCTGATTGTGATAGTTAAATTTAGGATAACATAACTAGCCACATTTGCCCCAATTAAACATTATTTCTGGGAATGCTTGTGAGGGTGTTTCTGGGAAGTCAGTGTTCTAATTGCTGGACTCAGTAAAGTAGATTGCTCTCCCCAAAGTCAGTGGGCATAATCTAATCCATTGAGAACCTGAGTGGAACAAAGTATCCTACTTTTCTATCTCTCTGCTTGAGCTGAGACATCTCATCTCAGCTTCTCTGTCCCTTTCACTGGAATGACTCTACTGGCTCCCCTGGTTCTCAGCCCCACCCACTCAGACTGCATTACACCCCAAGCTTTCCTGAGTCTCCAGCTTAAAGACAGTAGATGGTGGCACTTCTCAGCCTCTCTAATGACGTGAACCAACTCTTCAATAAGTCTTCATTGGTTCTGTTTCTTTGGAGAATCCTCACTAATACACGGGTTTGCTATAGTAACAGAGAGAGTTGCTGAGAAGAGGTTAGTCAAGCATGGGAAAAAGGTGACTAAGAGAGGAGAGGGAAACTTTGATCATGAGTATTCAACCTTCAGTCAGGGGATTTTCAATATTCTAGTTCCATTAGCAAAGTCTTTTACAACATAGGGTAGATCTCTTTATTTAACTCGGGTTAATACCAGTGACCATGAGGGGTTGAACAGACCCCAGCAGAAAGAAGCTGGAAGTAAATAACAGGATGTCAGAAGGCTGCCTAAGGATGCAAATGCAACCAGCTATTTTTCCCATGTCAAGGGAACCCCTCAGCTAAAGGAAGACCTTCAAATCTGATGGGATGGATGGGTGTCCCTGAAGAACCCACAAAAGTTGAAAAGAGAAGAAGAGTGAATTCTAAGTACTTGACAGTTTCAGAGATGCCAATACTTGATTATCACAAGCATCCATGAAAGTTTTCCTGTCCTTTTTCCTATTTCTTTACCTAGCTTCTACTCCAAAGATACACAGCAAAACAAAACTGTGGTTAGGGAGGTTGCAAACAAGGGATTGAATGGTTGGGGTTGGTGGACAATTTCCTTGACTTTAGGTTTCCTATTAATTTCAGGAAGAAGAAAGTTACAGTTTTGACTATTACCTTAAACTGAGACATTTCAGTTACAAAAGCATGGGTAACTTTGCAACCTAAAAAAAATTATAGGACTTTTTATCCACTTGAATGAACAAGAAAGTTACCACGCTAGTTGAATTTCTTTTTCATGATTAGAGAAGGAATATTGTGTAAATAAATTTAAAGGCCTTCCTGTTTGACATAATGCACACATAAGGTAATGGATGTTTATTGGAAGAAAACATGGTGATGAAGGGAAATGGAAAACTTACTCCTAAGTTACATTGCCAGGCCTCATATATAACTGAAATTACATTTTATTTAATATTGAAACTTTACTGGCAAGTTGATATTTCTAGTAATCTACTATCACAATTCAACTTCTATTTGTATAAATTATTGCCTATATTTGGTGCTACAATTGTTACTACTGACTACTTCTCTGAATTTGCCTGTCTCCTTGACGATTATTGATAATTTTGACTCCCTAACTTATGTCCCACTCTTTTGTTCTTGGGCATAAGAGATACCCAAATGGCCTTATTTACACTACTAGTTCTTATGATAGGTTACTTCATAGACCATTATCTACATTATAGAGCTGCATCATTCCATATGGCAACCACAAGCCACATGGGGCCACTGGGTAGTTGCAAGGTGGGTGGTATGAACTGAGATGTGTTAGAATTTAAAATAGACATCTGATTTTGAGATTTAGAATGGAGAAATACTGTAAAATGGCCAATGTATACATTTTATATTGGCTATCCAAAAACATCTTTGATTTATTATATTTTGAAATTATATTATTTTAAAACAATGTATTTTTTTAAATTAAATTTTCTTATTTTGGTTTAATTTTTTTTAAATGTAGCATTTTAAAAATTCTAAAATGACATTTATGGCTTGTATTTGTGGTTTATATTACATTTCTGTGTTAAAGTGATGTTTTCCCTCTTAATCCTAGACAAGTCACCAGAGTGTGACTTGTCTAGGTATTACAGAGAACCAGAATAATCAAACAGTGCTTGGAGAGTTTGGAGTTACATTTATTATGTGTGGGTCCAGAAGAAAATGTTTCTCAAATTCTGGGTCCCAACATGCAGGAATTTTCCCTATTTTGCCTTCTTTGTCTCCTAAATATGGGATGTTTCCCGCCCCTTTCGCAAGTTTTTAAAGAGCCCCTATGTGCCAGGACCTTGACACCTCAATCAAAGGCCTGGCCTGGTGCCAGCACTGGTAATTTTGTCCGGGGAAGGTTTAATGACATCTCTGGAGTGAGAGTAGTCTCATTTTCCTTATTATTTAAGTAAGTGAACATTTACAGAAGCCAAATAGTAGGGTTAAAATTTCAAACAGCAGTTTGTATATAAGATGGATGCTTCATTGGAAGCCACTCAATTATTACCAAAAGATGTAATGAAGTATATATATGAAAATATATATATATAAATATATTAAAAAGGAAATATTTTCATAAAAATGTAAACCACACACAGGGAGGGGCAAAAGTAGCTTTACAGAGTTTATTATTGAATTACTTATTCATTATATTACTTCCATACAAACAACTGTAAACCTTTCTCCCACCCTGCTTATATAACGTATTTCACATATTAGATGTAATTATATAGCACTTTATACATATTTTTGTACAGATAATTATCACTTTAACTTCATATGTGATCTGTTGGGTATCTGTTGTCCTTTTACAGATGAGAGAACTGGGATTCAAAGAGAAAGGGGTCATTACCCCATTGACACATCTATATATAGTGAAACCGAAAATACATCCTGAATTCACTAGCATCATCATGTTTGTCCTTGGAGTCAGGCCAGCCTGGGTTTATGTAATTTTCCAGCTAGTAACTTGCCAGTGACCTTGGGGAGGTTATTATTTTTTTAATACATAGTGTAGTTGAAGGACTGGAAAATAACTAATATATAGTTGGTGCCTAACATGTTAGTTAATATTCAATTCAAAGTTCTATATTTTTCAACAGGGATAGCTAAGCAAAAATTGTTAGTTAATAGGAATAAAAGATTAATAGAGATACAATAATTAGATTTTAAAAATTATCTTTATTGTTAGAAGCATTACAGATGTCCCCCACCATTTTTTTTGTAAAATGGCATAACATGTTCATCCACCTGTTAAATGATATTCTCTGAAACTCTTCCCTATTCCATGTTCCTAAAACTGTAGTTGCATTATAAAAACGCAGATCAACTATTTTGAAAATGTGTAATAATTTGGATGTTAGAAATTTAAAAAATCTTCTTCAATATTTTGGGGGCTCTGGATATGGCATTATTACCTGAGAGAAAAGTAAATATTTTCATAAAGATGTAAACCACTTTGAAAAGATGCAAAATTCTCTATTGCCTAATTTGAACCAGTTTGTACAACCTGTATGTCCATCTCCTTGACCATCACCACTGTTTGATCAACTGTCAAAATTTCTCAGGGTTTACATTATTTCAGTACCATAATTGTGCTAACCTCTCATGTTTGAAATGTCAGTCAGCTGATTTTCCTTTCCCTTTTTTTACTTCCATTGGATTTAATTAATTGTCAGGTGCTGTAGTCTCATCACAGCAATGTTCATTGTGTTAACTCTTAGCCAATATTTGAGCAGCCTTAATTCAAGCTTCAATCATTTCCCATCTGGATTATGGCAACGGTTTCCTAAATCTATTTTCAGCTTCCATTTATACCTACCTCCAAATCTCCCTTGTACTGAGGCTACCATACTATTACTAAAGCCAAGTAACAATTCTCTTCTTCACATATTCTTTCCCAAGCATCCATCATCACCTGTAAAATTTAAGTCCAAACTCCTTCACATGTCAGAGATTTAGCATGATATGGTCCTTCCTGCATTTCCCATCCTCATTTTCCACCATAATCTTTCATGTACCTTCTGCTTTTGTTGCAGTTGTTCCACTTATTTTGAGTTATTTCCTGACTCTCTCCATCTCTCACTCCTACTTTGTGCAACTATGTTGTAACAATGTTTATTCTCTAATCATTCATTTTCTTGTCTTTTGAGTTCTTGAATTTTTAAGCCACCAAGCCACATTTTGCACTTATTGAATTATGAATTATTCAAGAACATCTACAGTACTTAGCACAATGCTACAGAATGGAAGTTTAATACATTTTAAATGAATAAATGAATGAATACCTGAATGGCTAGGGCTGAAATTTTTATTTTTCTATTAATGGAGTCCAAACAGTATGTCTGTTTAAGTATCAATAGGAAATCAGATGAAACAATTATTTTAGTTTTTTTAATTAATTTACTCAAGCTTTGTAAAGCATATATCTAAATCATAGAAATTTGGAATGTCTTAACTCTCAGACAACATATTTAAGTTTTACAAAAAACAGAGAGTGGTTTTAGAGATTGTATTTGGTATTCTCCTCTCACCCATGTGATAGGAAAATGCTAAGAAAGAAAAATGTGTGTACTTTGGTGTCTTCTAGATAAGAAAACAATCTTTTTAATCCTTGCATAATGAATTTGTCACTGTCTAGATGGCTCCCAAATGATTAGCAGAATAATATAAAGGATCCTTGTATAATAGGAAATAAGATTTAGTGAAGGTCTTAGTGGTCTGGAAGATTTCCTGATTGTGATAAACCACAGTGGGCTGTAAGAGGATCTGTTTGCTGCCTTTGCATTGATCTAATTCAAGTTGGGGAGCTTGGTCTTGCCCACATTTTAGCATCCTAAGGGGCTTCAGGAATTCACAATGCTTGATGCTCTCTGTTGAAGACAATGTGCCTCAGCCCCACAACTCACAGGAGAGACCCATGTTTACTCCTTTATTTAAAAATGCCTCCTACCTCTCTACCTCTCCTTACCAAGCCAAATTTACTGTTTATGAAACTATGGCTCTGAAAGCAGAAGCTATTAAAATAATGGATCCTAGGGCCCCTGGACAAGGCAAGAGCTGGCACTGTTCTCCACCCTTGTGACTCTTCTTGATCAGAAGGCAGGTGGCATTTCCCATCAGGAAATCATGATCATCACTTGATTCATAGTGTTTCAGCTGTGGAGTACCTTTATGCAATATGTGATTCAAGAAAAAAAGCCAGTGTGCTTTGCCATGTCTCAGCTTTCCCATCTGCCCCCATGCAAAGAAGGAATTCTGTTTTACATACACTAAGACTCCTTGGTTTAAACTATGCATGTGGTGATTTGCCCTGAGGCGCCCTGGACACTGATGCTCCTTTTAGAGCCCTGAGCTCTTTCTTTCTGGAGCAGGGCTCTGTCTGGGAGGTTGGTGCAGCCCACTGGTTCTTTCAATATGGCAACTCCAACTCCTCACACAATTTTTCCTCTCCCCTGGACACTGAAGTAAGACTTACTTTTAAATCAATCTAATATTGTATACCCAACTGCTTTGATTAATCAGAGCTAATACTTGGGACTTAGAGTTTATTATAATATAGGAACAAAGCACATTTGAAAAGTGAAAATAAAAATAAAGCTTCCATGTGGCCGGCATTTAAATGAAAACCTATTGATTTGTAGCTTTGGCAAATATCTCAACCTACCATAAGATAATTTCACAAAAGCAATGGCCCCCATTTGGGGGAATTCAAAAGTTGACTCTTAAAAGGTTGAATAAGTAGGCTCTTGATTTTCTGAAACATTTCCCTGTTCTGAAACTTGGCAACACTGCAAAAGCCTAATGTGTTGCCCACATTCTTTCTCCCTTCACACTAAAAATAAGATCTTATCTCTGTATTAGAAATAGTGAGTTCCTCACCTCTCTTGAGTGGGGAAAAGCAGCCCCCAATTACACACAGCCATAAAGTAACCTGACACGCCACCTGCTGGAACCCCAGCCTAGCCTGGGCTGTTTAAACTGTGACCGAGTTCAGTTGCTTCTCTGGGAAGGAGCATGACAAGCCCCAGTGGAATTTGTTTTCTTGGGCGTTTTCAGACTTACTAAAAGACTGTGTGGCAGGTTCAGCTGCTACTCCATTTCTTTCTCCGTGGACAATTATGCAAAGACCATCTCCTCTGCTCCTTCCATCAATGTGTCCCTAGCTTAAAGGCTGCCAACAACCAGGGGTCCTGCATCGCCCCCGCCGGAGAAGGGCTTGGGTGCTCACATCCGAAAGCTGGCAAACTTTACAGACCTAGAATGTGAAAATGTCCCCCTCTCCCTCCTAAGATTCCCCACTGCTCTTTTAGTGTGAATAATATTCTGACTTCTGTTATGATATCCAGAGAGGCCATTCAAGGAATGTCACCTTTAAATGAAATGATAAACCAGTACATTTGGAGAAAAGGGAAACTATGATTTGCCTTTGAGTCTGCCTCTAGACATTTCATGCTTACTGCTTTTTGCTCTGATAATTAAAGAACAATGCATTCTGCATGAATTTGCACTCCACAGGAAGAATTTGAATTCTCAGCTGTATATACATAATGATGTAGATTTTAAAATAAATCGAAGTGGGTTTCCAAGCTTCTCCTATGGTCCAACTCCTCTCATCTTCCTTGATAATCATTCTACTGGTTGCAAAACCCTAAAAATGGCAGAGGCCAGAGGCGAGCCATCGTGCGATGCCTTGAAGGACTTATTTCTGTTTCTTTAGTTCTCCACTCAGACTCTATGCTTGTAGATAGCAATTCAGCTCCTCTCCCATTTAGACTGACTTCAAAAAAAAAGAAAGTGGAGTTTTCTTTATCAGACCACGAGGCTGTGTTAATGGTAAGGATTGCCCTCTATGAAAACCCAGCAACTATGTTCCATATGACTTACTCTCCTTCCTCCATCTTACCTGCCCAGTTACAAATACCTCCTCCTCACTGGCACACCAATTCATCAGCATGGCCTCTTCCTATGCATTCTTCACCTTACTTCCTAATTCTCAATTCTGCAACCTTTTGGGGGCACTTACGATATTCTCCCATTGTGATGGTGCAAATAAAAACATCAGGCCTGACCTGGCTAGCATGGCACAATGGTGGAGCATCAATGAATGGTCATGGTTTGATTCCCAGTCTGGGCACATGCCCAGAGTTGTGTGCTAGATCCCCACTGTGGGGTGTGCAGGGGGCAGCCAATCAGTGATTCTCCCTTTTTCTTCTTCCTCCTCTTCTTCCTCCTCTTCTTCTTCTTCTTCTTCTTCTTCTTCTTCTTCTTCTTCTTCTTCTTCTTCTTCTTCTTCTTCTTCTCTCTCTCTCTCTCTCTCTCTCTCTCTCTCTCTCTCTCTGTCTCTCTCTCCCCCTCTCCCTCTCCTTCTCCCTCTCCTTCTTCCTCTCCGTTTCTCTCTGAAATCAATAAAAATATTTAAAAAACAAAACATCAGGACCATGGTCTATGGCAAGTAGTCCACCCCACACTGCATAAGTATGAAGTAGTTATAAGTGACTGTTAGAGAAGCTAGTCTGAAGCTCTACATCAATATGAGTGTGTTTTACCTAAAGGGAGCTTTGATATATTTTTGGGAACACTTGGTTCTTGCCTTCCTGATACTGAAATAAACCAAGCTACCTTCCCTTCCTAAATTAAGATCTATTGTGTCCAAGTATCCCAAAATATCTCTTCTGACTCATCTCCCTTCCAAGTTCCTGCTTTTTTTTCTTTCTTTCTTAAATATTTATTATTTTGAGAGAAAGTTTGTTTCTTGGTAGGTTGTAACTTCCTGGCATACTAAAATGTACTTGATATTAAACTCTTGCTTGTTCTCCAATTCTGAGTATAAAAATAAAGATATTCACCTGTCCAAGTTTAAAGCTATAGTTATAATTAAACCTACAGCTATAATTCAATTATTTTTTTTCAGAGAAGGTAATTATACTTTAAAATAAAATAATGGAAAAATACCACTGAGTATCTCTCTTGGGGCTGCTCTACTTGCTTTTCACACAGGACAGCCCAGTGCTGGCCTCTGCAGGTGCTGGCCTCACTGGAAGCCCCCGATCCAGCTCAGAAGAACATGTTCCTTCCCTTAAAGGGCTCCTCCTCACCTTTCTTGTTGTGAGTCACCGACTGTAAGATCTTTCTGCTCCCCTTTCTCCAATCTATCAGAACAGGAAAATAGTGAATGCCATGCATTTGCACTTGATTGATGACATATTATCTGAAATTTTTACCCTGCATTTTCTTTTGAAGCCTCTTCTCTCTAATTTTAGACACCAGCTCCACTCAAACCTTGTCAAAGGAATTTCAAATATCAGCAAACAGATATGTGTGTCTTTCCTCACTCAGGGGCAGTGCAGAGGAATCCCTGAATTACTCAACAGTGGGCACTAAAGAAACATCTGATTTTGTCTTTTTTGCAAGTCATGGACCTACTTCCTCATTTCCTCTCAGCAGATCAGGCCCTCTACCTCCCTTCTCCTTCTTAATCCTGTCTCTTACCATCTTTGGTCTTTCTCTCTGAGGGTAAACAATGTATGTTAACTGCAGTTCTAAAATACATCAGTGTTCATTCTCTATGATTTCTACCAGTGGTAAAATTGCTTCCAATCAGGATAAGCTTTATTATAACACTAGAGGCCCAATGCACAAAATTTGTGCAGGGGTGTTTGTATCCCTCAACCCAGCCTGCACCCTCTCTAATCTGGGATCCCTCTAGGGATGTCCGAATGCCCATTTAGGCCCAGTCCAGGTAGGATCATGCCTAAACGGGTTGTTGGACATTCCTCTCACAATCTAGGACTGCTGGCTCCCAACTGCTCCTTGCCTGCCTTCCTGATTGCCCCTAACCACTTCTGGCTGTCAGCTTGATCACCCTCTAACCACTCCCCTGCCAGCCTGATTGATGCCTAACTGCTCTCCTGCCAGTCTATTTGCCTCTAACTGCCCTTTCCTTCAGGACTGGGTCCCTCTCAACTGTCCTTCCCTGCAGGCCTGGTCACCCCCAGCTTCCCTTCTCTGCCATCCTGGTCACCCCTAATTGCCCCCAACTGTCCTCCCTTGCAAGCCTGGTACCTCCCAACTGCTTTCCCCTCTGGCCATCTTGTGTCCACATGGGGGCAGCCATCTTTGACCACATGGGGACAGCCATCTTGTGTGATGAAGTGATGATCAATTTACATATTACTCTTTTATTAGATAGTATAGAGACCTGGTGCACAGGTGGGGGCCAACTGGTTTGTCCTGAAGGGTGTCCCAGATCAGGGTGGTGGTTCCCTTGAGGTGTGGAGCAGCCTGGAAGAAGGGCCTGTTGTGGTTTGCAGGCTGGACATGCCTTCTGGTGACCCAAACAGAGACCCTGGTAACTGGGATTTATTTATCTTCTATAATTGAAACTTTGTATCCTTGAGTGGAGCCAAGCCTCCTGCTTGCTCTGTGGCCATAGCCATTTTTGCTGGGATTTATTTATCTTTTATAATTGAAACTTTGTAGCCTTGAGTGGAGTCCAGGGCTGGCCAGGTGTGTGGAAAACTTGGCTTCCTCTATTGGTGGGGAAACCTAAGTCTCCTGTTCCCTCCATGGCCATAGCCATCTTGATTGGATTAATTTGCATACTCACTCATGGTGGGCATGGCTTGTGGGGTAACAGAGGTAAAGTCAATTTGCATATTACTCTTTTATGAGATAGGATTGACTATTAGCAATAAGAACATTTGAAGGGCCCAGCCAGTATGGCTCCATTGATTGAGCATAGTCTCATACACCAGGAGGTTGCTGGTTCAATTCAAGGTGAGGGCACATGTCTGGGTTGTGGGTTTGATCCCCTTAGGGGGCATACTGATGGATGTTTATTTGTCATCAATGTTTCTATCTCTCTTCCTTCCTCTCTCTGAAATTAATTTTAAAAATATTTTTAAAATATTTAAAGTAATGATTATCATTTTAGTTACTCTTTACTGAACCATTAAAGGTTAGAATTCTGATAAAGAATTAATATGTACTATTCCTACCTCATAGGTCATTGTATGAATTAAATGAAATGTATATAAAGTAATTTACTATTGGGCATGTAGTAATGCAAAACAGTTAGTTAGTAAATTATCATTAGCCCTGGCCAGGTAGCTTAGTTGTTTAGAGTATCCTCCCATACACCAAGTTTGAGGGTTCAATTTCTCAGCAGGACACATACAAGAATCAACCAATGAATGCATAAATTAGTAGAACAACAAATCAATGACTGTCTAAAATCAATACATTAAAAAATAAATAATTTTGAGCCGAGACCGGTTTGGCTCAGTGGGTAGAGCATCCGCCTGCGGACTGAAAGGTCCCAGGTTTGATTCTGGTTGGAGGCATATACCTTGCTTGCAGGCACAACTCCAGTAGGGGGTGTGCAGGAGGCAGCTGATCAATGTCTCTCTCTTATCGATGTTTCTGACTTTCTATCCCTGTCCCTTCCTCTCTGTAAAAAATCAATAAAATATATTTTTTTTTAAAAATAATTAATTATGAAATCATCATTATAAAGTTATTAATTATAATAGTGCAGTGGAGGCCTGGGGGCAGGGAAGAGCAGGGTAGAGAAGGACAATGGGGATTAAAAAGTGGATATCTATAATACTTGCAACAACAAAGATAAATTTTTTAAAAAGTTACTTTAAACAACTCTATAATGTAGGTTTTTTATTTTTTCCGGTAATATTTTTTTTATTAATTTTTTATACATATCTCTCCATTGCCCCCCTCCCTCCCAGGCACACCCCAACCCCCCAGTGTCTATGTTCATTGGTTATGCTTATATGCATGCATACAAGTCCTTTGATTGATCTCTTATCTACCTTATCTAACTTTAATCTTCCTGCTGTAATTTCACAGTCTGTTTGATGCTTTAGTGCCTCTGTATCTATACTTTTGTTCATCAGTTTATAATGTTGTTTATTATCCACAAATGAGTGAGATCATGTGATGCTTCTCCTTCATTGACTGGCTTTTTTCACTAAGCATAAGGCTCTCCAGTTCCAACCAGGTTGCTGCAAATGGTAAGAATTCCTTCTTTTTAATGGCAGCATGGAATTCTATTGTGTAGATGTACCAAAGTTTTCTGATCCACTCATCTGCTGATGGGCACCTAGGCTGTTTCCAAATTGTAGCTATTGTAAATTGTGCTGCTATGAACATAGGGGTGCATAAATCCTTTCTGATTGGTGTTTGTGATTTCTTAGGATAAATTCCTAAGAGTGGGATTACAGGGTCAAATGGGAGATCCATTTTTAGTTTTTTGAGGAAACTCCATA
>PVJN01000155.1:217342-265198 GCA_004026805.1 Lasiurus borealis | reverse complement strand
GAGAGGGGAAGGGGAAGGAAGAAGGGGTCGAGGAGGTATGCGGTCTAAGCGGATTGGTTAACTAGTTAACTAGGTGCTAGCTGCTCATTGCAGATGTGGTAGTTATGCTTTCCTGGTTGGGGGAGGTTTCAAGTATGCATTTCTGGCCTTGGGGAGAATTCCACGACCCTTGCTGTATCTCTTATCTCCTGGCTCCTGACAGGGGAAACAATAGCCTCACCCACTGGAATACCTGGGGAGCTTATGGCCTGCTGAGGACATAGCCAGAGGCTATGTGATTGAAACTACAGGAAGCCTGTAGGCAGAGGCAGATCTCTGGGTGTTTCCACTCTTATCTCCTGGCTCCTAACATCAATGTATTTATATGTATAACTTTGGTGTCTAATATAGCCCTAACAAATGTTCTAAAAAGAACAAATAGATGGTCTATAGATGGTAAAATAAATTTATCACTTGTAATGAGTAAAGAAAATAAAAGTAAATAAAATGCTCCACCTGCTCACAAATAAATATGAGAATCTTAGAAAAAAAATCTATAGATTGAAGAGCACATAGTGATTGCAATAAAGTTAAGCATATGCAAGTAAATAATAAATTATGCATGCATACTTATCAAGGTTGCTATAGAGGGAATTACAGAATTGAGTTTGTGGTTAAAAGTAGTAAAATAAATAATATAATGCATATTATATTAAAATTATACCTCCTTTATTTTTGTATGTCTCCTAAGAATAACTTTAGCTCTACCTATGTCCATATCTAATTCTGAGAGCTTACCATATTGAATTTCAAAAGTAAAAATCAAAGAGAAAAAGTTGGTTGGTTATAGATAAAAGGAAACAATTTTACAGTGCAGTAATAAGTAATATAGAAACTTACTGAGTATTACTGAGGTGACCCAGATGTACAAATCATAAGCTCAAATTTAGATGTCTATGTTTGTTTCATTTTTTAAAATTTTGACTCAAATCCCTGTATATCAGTCAGTCCCCTCATTTCTTTTCTTTGAAACAAGATCTTGTTACTGAAAACAGACCATAATAGTTAAACCTTCACTTCCTGTCATCTTTCAAGAGACGAGAAGCTTCTTAGAGCCTTCCAGAGACCACCAGACCAGGCCAGACCAGACTGGTCCCAGAGGCTTGAGCAGGTTCACTGAGTAGCTAAATGACTTTCAAATGAACTCAAGAACACAGAGGAATCAAGATTCCTGAAAGTCAAGTAGCAGAGATGCTGCTTTTACCACCTGGAGCCATTGAAAGTGAGGAGTGCCTTAATGAGGAGATCCTGTGCAGAGACCATACTGACAGAAGACTAATTGAACTCTGCTAATTTGGAATGTCTTTGTTCCTTTCCACACCTCTTAGCTTAGATGATTTAGTATGAAGACTAGTCTGTTTGAGCCTATGAATTATAATTAATAAATATGCATGGCTCCTTCCAAATCTTCTCCTTTAAATGTCTGGAGAAGACTAATCTGAGCCCTGGTTCCTGTCTCCCTGTCTGTTTGTTTTACAAATAATTTATTTTTTTCTTTGAAAATACTGGTTGCTTCAAACATTGACGTCTCTGTATGTGACAGGCCTGGAACTCACAGACTTTGTTAGCTAACACTGTCATCAATCCCACTGACTCTAATGTTCCCTACTGCTCAGATCTCTCTCATGTCCTGTCTGTCACATGCAGCATTCCAAGGGCCAGAGTTATTAGGAAAGAGCATAGTGAGGGGAAATTAAGTAACTTTACTCTTCAAGGCTTTCCCTTTCCCCCAGCCAGATATCAAATTAATCCTCCTGACAAAGTAGATATTATTTAGCTTGTACCATTACATATATTGATATTTCTAACTGCATGAGTTAATAAAAATAGCAGAAAACATACTATTAGAATATATATTTTATGATAACTGAAATATATCAATATTACTCCATCCTCAATCTACAAATTTAAATATCAATGGAGAGGGGAGATTAATGCTATTCTGTGGTCATTAACTATGTAATGGCTATTTATCTGCTTACTGTAGTATCCATTCCCAAATACTATAGCATTTGCACTCGTGTGACACACATGCTACATTTTCTTCTCTTATAAGATGCTTTCTAAAAAGTATGAAAAAAGAAAAAAAATCATCACATACCCAAAGTTAATTTATAAATGCAAACCAACTTTATGAATAATTTAAAGAAAAATTAGCAAAATAGTCCACATTGTACCCAGAGTTTCAAATTTGTTTCAAACACACACAGTTGTTGACATTTTAGATTCAGTACAAAATAAGATTAATAGTTAGAATAGAGAGTTTTAAGCATGTATTTCCTTAGGAATCATTCAGTTGTAATTATTTCCCTGAATATATAACTATCTGCCACTACAATGGCCTAAAAATAAAGGGAAAATTTTCAAATATTTTGTCCACATATTTTGTATTTCAAAAATAATATATGTAAATCTAACTAAATTTTTCTGATTCCATAGAGAAACTTGATGCCTAGTGACATAACATTTATGTTTATTATCTTAGATATCTACATAAAACTTCATGAGAAAGGTTCAATATGTTTAGTTTGAGGAAAAAATTTATTCCTTAAACTCTAGTAATCATGATCTAAAAGTAGTAGACACTTTGCAAGTCAAATTATAACAATAACTTATAACACATTCAATAAAATTCATGTTTAGTTACTTGATTTTTGTTCCCACTTTACACAGAATCTTATTTATTTTTAAGTCAATTCTACTGAGAAAAAAAATGTGGCTATTTTAATATTTGTAACCAATCGTGCTGTCTTATTCTCTTCTAAATGGCTGTGGTTAATATTCTTAGTCATTCTGAACCATGTGAACATTTTTTAGTTTGGTCCTGATACTATAAAGTCAGTATAAATGTAACTGGATACTATAACATTTCAAAATAATGCATTATATTTTGATGGTTAATCAAACAATACCCAATCACTATTGGCTTAACATTTTAAAGTTTTTTGTGTATTGGTTTTTGATTTTAAGTAGGCTACATTTTAAAGCAAATTTCTTAGGGACTTCAGCACAAGCTCTTGACCACCAATGCAACTTTCTGCTATGGACAGGAAAATAGTACATCACTCTATAAATCCATCACACTGTCAGCTGAAAATCTCTTTAAAGCAGTCCATCACTATTTCTCCTCTTCCTCCCAAATCAAACAATTTTCTAATCTTATTTTTTGGTGAAAGCTATTGCTCAATTCACTCTCTTAGAATATATTTCACTCTTATCTTCTTAAAGTTAGCCTCTTTTTCAATACTTAGTTCAAAACTCATTTGCTATAAGAATGCAACTCTGGTGGAGAGAAAGGGGTAAAACATATTATTTTAAGAAATAAAGAAGAGCAGTTTCCCCAGTAGTTATATGGATGTGCGCACACATGATATTTGGCTACAGGCAGGCATATAGGACTATATAGTTCATAATGTCAAGCAGCATGCAAACAGGACTTATTTATATGGTTGCTGGCAACCAACATTTGTCTTTTTACTCAGTTACATTGATTTCTTCTCTGATTTTGATGTGCAACACTATAGGGGGAGTTCAAACTGATTTTTAAAATATTTTCTTTGGCATTTTATTTAAATAGTAGCATAATCAATTATCTTGCTCTTTTCCAGGAAGCTGAATGCAATATAATCAAGTGTAACTAAATCTATAGGTAAAAATATGTTGGCCTAGCATGTATATTTTGAGATTACTTTATGCCAACTCTGGGGTATTTTTTTATTGTTTAAAATATTACATATATTAATACATACATCTCCTTTTTTCCTCCCATTGACCTTCCCCCAGTTTCCCCTACTCCCTGTTGCATACCCTCATCCCACTCCCCATCCCCCGCCCCAGTGTCTTGTGTCCATTGGTATGCTTATATGCATGCATACAAGTCCTCTGGTTGATCTATTTCCCTCCCTCCCCAACACTATCCAGCCTTCCTGCTGTAACTTGACAATCTCTTTGGGGCTTTATTGCCTCTGTATCTATCTTTTTACTCAACAGATTATAATGTTCTTTGTTTTCCATAAATGAGTGAGATCATGTGGTATTTTTTTTTTTTTTCATTGCCTGGCTTATTTCACTTAACATAATGCTCTCCAGGTCCATCTATCTTCTGCAAATGGAAAGAATGCTTTCTTTTTTATAGCAGCATACTATTCCATTGTATAGATGTACCATAGTTTTCTAATCTGTTCATCTGCTGATGGGCATTTAGGCTGTTTCCAAATCTTAGCTATGGTGAGTTGTGCTGCTATGAACATAGTGGTGCATATATCCATTCTGATTGGTGTTTCTAGTTTTTTGGGATATATTCCTAGAAGTGGGATTACTAGGTCAAATGAGAGCTTAATTTTTAGTTTTTTGAGGAAACTCCTAGGGGTACTTTTTTAAAACCAAATATAAGAATATAAATTCAGAAAATATAAGGATGAATCAATCTTACATTGTTGTTAAACACCACTTAGATTTTAAAATATGCAGTTAAAATTGACTGAAGAAGGCAATGAAACCTTAAATATTGTGAATGTGAACACCTTCTGTCACCATCTTAATAAAACTGTTCCTCTCTATTCCATTTTTTTCTGAAAATACCCAAAATAATATATACCACAAGGAGCTAAATATGTATAAAACCTTTACTTCATTTTTATCTATTTCACTCTTAAAATTACAAGTGAGTTGCAGTTATTGGGTTAAAGACAATTGGGGAAGGTGAGGGGAGGGGGAAAAACTTTTCCCACATTCCTGCACTTTATCATCATATTATCTACTTTTATTTGTATTTATTTACTTAAATGTATTTTTTAATATTCTGTATACACAAATTATTAGTACTCAGTCTTTCTCTTTGAATTTGAGTATTATTATATATTTTTATCATATTCTATGCCTTCATAGTTAATCATAAGAAAATATATCACATTATTCAATGTCTCCTCTTTACTCAGTCTTATTTCATTTTCCCATAGAATACACAAAACAAGGGCATGGGGTATGGCCTTCATTAATGAAGTGGGATAGTGATTAATGACTCATAGAGTCTTATGAGTCATTTCTAGTAAAAAAGAACTAAAACACACACACACACACACACACACACACACATATGTCATTACAGTTTGAATAAATAAGCTCTCATATATGATGAGATATCATAGTGATATTAAATAATAGTTTCTGAAAGGTGATTATAGTAAGAAAATCAATTAATAAAGAAAGAAAATAGCCAATGTGTTGTGTTACCATTATTTGCCTGGCATTTGCCAAATGCTTAAGGTACAGAAATTAACAATATAAAATTATATCACTCAAAATCAAAGCCCACTTTCTTTCAACACTCTCTCCATCCAGCCTCACTTTTAGTGGATAAATAACTTTATCTCTACTCTCTTATTCTCTCTCTCTATCTATCTTAGACTATCTCTCTCTTTTCATATATATATATATATATATATATATATATATATATATATATATACTGATTAAGGCATGCACTGACCTTTTTTCCCTTAGATTGTCAAATTTTAAAAAAATGACAACGGTCAACACAACATGTCTGGTGTGAATGAAGAAACAGTATATCTATTTTCTCGTTAGATCCACCAAAATATATTTTTTACTGTGCTGTGAAATTTTAGTAATTCATTTATATGTGCCATGAGAAGAAAAGGTTGAAAACTGCTGGAATAAGGTATTTACATACATATACATATACATATACGTATACATATACATATACATATACGTATACATATACTTGTGCATACATACACCTAATCTGTTCCATTGATTATAAATTCTCTTAACCCAGTGCTCAGCAAACTCATTAGTCAACAGAGCCAAATATCAACAGTACCAACAATTTAAATTTCTTTTGAGAGCCAAATTTTTTAAACTTAAACTTCTTCTAATGCCACTTCTTCAAATTACCAGGCCATGGTATTTTGTGGAAGAGCCACATTCAAAGGGCCCAAGAGCTACATGTGACTTGCAAGCCACAGTTTGCCGACCATGGTCTTAACCTCTTGCTTCCAAAATTCTAATTAGTTTCTATTCATAATAATCCTTTTCTCATTTCTTCTCCTATGTTATAATATAAGTACTAGTCATTCTCTTACACATGGACAATGTCTCCGTATGATTTAGTTCTTATCTCCTCTCATTTTTTAGAGACTGTAACTTTGCAATGTCATTTATGCTTTCTTTCTTCCTTATATTCATTATATTCCTCTTTAGAAAAACCCTTCTTACCTGAAAATGTATTTAAGTTCTCTAATATTAAACAACGAAACTAAAAAATTGAAAATCTTCTAAACTTACCTTGACCTCATGGTCCCCTAGAACTCTCTCTCCACCACTCCAAAGCCAAACTACTTGAGAAAAGTATTTACACCATCTAATTGAGCTTCCTCATTACTAAGTCTTTCCTTCTTCCACTTCAGCATGGCTTCTGCCCCATCTCTGCTTCATATCTCATTCTAAATTGCTCTAATTCAGAACTTTATTGTCATTGAAGCCAGTGATGATTTTTCATTTTCTCGAAATCTCTATAGCCTGAATATATTCTTTGAGATTCAGAAGCATATTCTCAATGGCTTACTTGACATATACATTTGAATATTATCTTAAAAGCACCTTATTCTCAGTATGTCCAAAAAGAACTCATAATCTTCCTGTTTCAAATTTGGTCCTCTTCTGCTATTCTAAACCTCAAATATAGGGTCCAGTCCCCACACTTGCCCAGAAGCCATTCTTAATAAATACCCCTTATATACCATATCCAATTTAAGTGCAAGTGATCTTTATTAATGTCATTAATTTTTCATGAATGCCTGTGTTCCTTCTCATTGTCATTTGTACTTATGATATTTTTCTAGATTTTAGAAATAACCCGCATCCTTTTGCTCATGATCCCATCTTCCATCTTCAATGCCACCAGCATAGTATCTTCTCATCTCCTTCTCCATAACTCTGACCCTTTTATCTTTCTCTTATGAGTTATAAATATTATGTAGTTACAATGGGCCCACTCAAACAATGTAGGATAATTTTTTATTTCAAGGTTATTAACTTAACTACATTTATACAATTCCTTTTGCATGTAAAGTAATATTCTCAAGTTCTTGGAATTAGGACATGGATATCTTTGGGGGCCATTATTTATCCTACCACAGTCAGTCTAGGATAAACCAAATTATCTTCGGCCTCAGTAACTGAGGCTAATCTCTTACGTATACCCTTCTTTTATTCATATACAACATCTATTTTTATATCACACCCACTCATCACATTTTAACTGAGTTATGTTTCTATGAAGACAATTTTAATCTTATACTAATCAAACGATTATTCTTCATTGATCTAAGAATATTGACTTAATTTCTTAATATGGACAACAAAATCTGTAGCCATTCCCTTTCCAATGCATTCTAACAAGATCTTCCCTCTTGATACTTCAATCACACTAAATTGATCTCTTTGTTCTTAAAAGTATCAGGTTCCATAACACCACATACTATTATACATATATTTTGCACAAAGCTTTTTAATGAAATTATGGTCTCCATTTACTATTGACCATTTTGATTTCAAGTTTTGCTTCACTTTCTTATTCATGCTCTAAAAAAAATCTATATTTATTGAATTCTCACAATATGCAATTCACTTAGTGGGTGTGGGGACTCAGCCGAAAACAACATAAATATTTATTTGCCCTAATAGTCCTTAGATTTTAGAGGAAATATTCTATACTTTTTATTTTCATAAATTTGTGAGGTAAAAAATTAATTTTATGTTTTTTTTTCTATCTTTGTTTTTCACGATTCCTGACACATACATAGAAATACTAAAAAAAATTAGTTGAATGAAGAAAAGCAATACATTCTACTCTGTGTGTGTTTATATATGAGGCTAAAGGTAATTCTTGATTTAGTAGGTTGATATAGAAATAAGTATATATGATTTAGAAAGAATTAAACATTTGAAGTTTGATGTATGTTGATTGAATTATCTATTATATGTCAGAGATTATGATGGCAAAAAGAATCCACAATGCACAAGACAGTAATGATCTTTGCCTTTATGGGACACATATTTCCAAGTGCAAATCTTCTACATCTATAATGAACAGATAAGGAATGTTGGCAGGTATATTAATTAATTACTAGGGAACTAGTGGATACATTTCAGTAACATTTCTCTAAGAGCTTTATTAAAACAAATCGTACTTCTAAAATATGGATTCTTGGATATAACTTCCCCAGATGAATATTGTTCTAGAAGATACTATTGTTCTAATGCTTTCTATCCCTATCAATTATAGCATCAACAACGAGTTGTTCATTATCCTCTCCTATTCTTTTTTACTTTCATCCAATGAGTAATTATACTTGCCATCTGTTTTATAAATATCAATTACATAGAAATAGAGGGCTAAGTTTCTATTCTGAATATGTAGGCTACAATCTGATTGTTAAAATGATACAGTGGTCCCTCGAGTGCCTTAACATACGAGATTTTTGAGATACGAGCCATCTAGCGAGCAATTTTTTGCTTTGAAATACAAGCAACATTTGAGATACAAATAATCTCATGGATCGGCTGGCTGCACACGACCCACCAGTTTACCGCAACTACAGCGTCTCATAGTTTCCCACTCCTCAGTCACTGTGCTTGTTTACCTCCTTGTCGAAGCATCTTTTGTGCATTTACATACTTTATCACATTTCTTTTTATAATCATGGGTCCAAAGAAAGCAAGTGGAAAGGTCAGTGCACAGAAGAGGATGATGTCTATTGAATTAAAGCGTGAAATCATAGAAAAATATGAGTAAGGTGGCTGACTTGGCAAGGCAATACAGGCATAGTACTTCAACGATATGCACTGTGCTTAAACAGAAGGAGTCGATAAAGGGTATAACGCCAGCTAAGGGCATTACAACAATTTCTAAGCTCCGTAGCTCTTTCCATGAAAAGATGGAGAAGCTACTGATGGTGTGGGTGACAGAGAAGCAGCTTAAAGGAGATACATTAACACAGGGCATCATATGCGAGAAGGCATGAGCGATTTACAGTGATTTGTTGGAGCAGATCCTGCGCACTGCCATGGATGAAGCATCAAAAGACTCATTTAAAGCCAGTAGAGGCTGGTTTGATAACTTCAGGAAAAGGTCCGGCATTCACTCCATCATCAGGCATGGTGAGGCAGCAAGTTCAGATATGAAGGCAGCTGAGGATTACCTCAAAACTTTTTCCAAACTGATAGAAGGCAAAGGATATATCCCCCAGCAAGTCTTCAACTGTGACAAGACAGGGCTTTTTTGGAAGATGCCGAATAGGACTTATATGTAATGGCAGAGGAGAAGGCGATGCCAGGCCACAAACCTATGAAGGATAGGCTAACTCTCGCACTGGGCGCCAATGTGAGTGGCGACTGCAAGATCAAGCCTCTGCTCATATACCATTCAGAAAACCCCAGAGTCTTTAAGTCACATAAGATTTTAAAAGATTAACTGCAAGTTATGTGGAGGGTGAACCCGAAGGCATGGGTCACCACGCAGTTCTTTGTGGAGTGGGTAAACCTGGTTTTCGGCCCTTCTGTTAAGAAATATCTACAGGAACACAACCTAACCATGCAAGCCCTTCTCGTCTTGGACAATGCTCCTGCTCACCCACTGAACCTCGAAGATGAACTCCTGGAAGAGTTCAAGTTTATAAAGGTTGTCTACCTACCTCCCAATACCACTCCTATCATGCAGCCCATGGATCAGGAGGTGATTTCTAATTTCAAAAAGCTGTACATCAAGCACCTGTTCCAGCGCTGCTTTGAGGTGACGGAGAACACAAACCTCACCCTTCGAGAGTTCTGGAAGAACCACTTTAACATCGTGATATGCCTCAGAATTATTGATCAGGCCTGGCTGGGTATTACAATGAGGACTTTGACCTCTGCATGGAAGAAGCTGTGGCCTGAGACCATAGCCGAAGGATTGGAACCTGAGGTGCCAGTAGAGGAGGAGATAGTGTCTCTGGGAAAATCCATGGGCCTGGAGGGGGAAGAGAGAGACATGAATGAGCTTGTCGAGGAGCACTCTCTGGAACTTACCACGGAGGAGTTACAAGAGTTGCAGTCTCAGCAACATGCGGAGGTTCTCCAAGAAAATGGTTTCAAGGAGGAGCCAGAGGTGGAGGAGATCTCTACAAGTGAGATAAAGGAGATCTTAGGAATGTGGGAGAGGGTGTCACACTTCCTGGAAAAGAAACACCCTGAAAAAGTTGCTACTGGTCATGCATCGGAACTGTTCAATGGAACTTGCCTCACCCATTTCAGAAACATTCTGAAAGGGAGGAAGAGGCAAACCTCATTGGACATGTTTTTTTTTGAAATCGGCCAAAAATGCAAAGACCAGTAACAATTAAGTTCAGTGGAGATTAGTTAAATTACATTCAGTTTAGGGATAAAGTGTAGCATTAAGAGTGTAATGAGTAGGTAAATACATTTTATAAAACCTGTTTATTCCTTTACATTCTCTTTTATTATGTTTTTGTACAATATTTGTCATTTATAAATACATTTTTCTTATTCAAAAACACATAACAAGAACAACTGGGGTGGCATTTTGGGAGCTGGAACGGATTAACGGCATTTCAACTGATTTCAATGGGGAAATTTGCTTTGAGATATGAGCAGCTTGCTATACGAGCAAGGTTACAGAATGAATTAAACTCATATCTCGAGATACCACTCTAATAGGATTTATTTTTAACTTTTATTTCTTATTGTTAGAAAATTTTTTTCGAGTCATATGAATGGACTGGCAGGAAATGAAATGTGTTCTCTGAAATTTCAGTTGATTAGACCAATGACTTTCAACTTTTTCATCTCATAGCACACATAAATTAATTACTAAAATTCTGCAACACACAAAAATATACATATATTTTTTTACAATCTGTTAAAAAATGTAAGTATAATTTTTATTCATGTTGTGTAAGCTATTGTCATTTTTTAATTTGACAACCTTAGGAAAAAGAGGTCAGTGCCCCTGAATAAATAGTCAGGTATTGAATGTTTTAAAATTTTTTGCAGAATACTGGTTTAAAATTTCTGGCTTAGACCACAATGGTTCTGGCTTATAGAGCTAGTTTTACTGAAAGAAAACCAAGAATATAAACTAACAAGAAGTAAACTAACAAATAGACACCCTTTCTCAAAAAAAATAAGAAATCATACTTACCTGGCAGGGGAGATACCATGATCACACAGATGGTTTTCCCAGGGAGAGGCTTATCCATTGCAATCCGGATGTGCTGACACCGAGATTTCCCCAAATGTGGGAAACTCGACTGCATAATTTGTGGTAGTGCAGGACTGCGTTCGAGCTCTCCCCTTTAAAAAAATAAAATTAAAAAAAAAATCAGAAGTATTTTGCTTGACAAACTGGTAGTGTAAACATGTACCTGTGATAGAGGGATTTGTCAACTTCTATGCATATTTTATTGGAGTAAAACATGCCAATATGAAAACAAAATGATAGTAGAATATATAGACTGAAACTAATTGCATATAAATATGGGAAATATATGTTTCTTAAAATGTTTTCAATATTTAGATCTCATTGATGTTTTATCAACCTAAGTACATAAAACTGCAATGTGACTAGTGATTATCTTTTTTAAAAATATATTTTATTGATTTTTTACTGAAAGGAATGGAGAGAGATAGAGAATCAGAAACATTGATGAGAGAGAAACATCCATCAGCTGCCTCCTGCACACCTCCTACTGGGGATGTGCCCACAACCAAGGTACACATGCCCTTGACCAGAACTGAACCTGGGACCCTTCAGTCTGAAGGCCGATGCTCTATTCACGGGGCAATACCGGTTTTGGCAAGTGATAATCTTTTGTTAATAGTTGGTATAATACCAGAGATTATGGACAGAAAGATAAGAACCAATAAATTTGTGCCCTCAAGGAGTATACAGTCAATTTTTTAAATCAATTATAAGTGTCAAATCATTTGATTTTGCATGGCAGACACACAATGCAATATACAAATCATAGAAATATGCATTTGAAACCTGTATGGCTCTATTAACCAAAATCATCCCAATAAATTTAATAAAATAAAATAAAGAATATATGCCAAATTACCATGTTACTAGTTCTATCATAATGCAATCAAGATAGAAAACCTAGAGAGTTCAAAATGACCAATGTGTCCTGGGTCTTCTCACAGAGCAGATAGTACGGACAAAAAATATCCAATAACATCCACCCAGAATTGGCTAATTAAACCCAGCTGGTGAAACAATACTTGTCCAGAAAGGACAGAGGACACCTGGAGAAGGTAGGATCAGGATCTGGGCTAGAAAGAGAGAAAGAGACAGGAGACCACCAGAAAGACAGGGTCAGAAGGAACCTGCATTGCATCCCTTGGAGACACACATACCACTCTACTGTGGAAGGGGGTCCACAGTCTTGATGGCAGCCAAGGAATCTCAAGAGGCTGTGCTCTGGCAGAAACCGGTTTGACTCAGTGGATAGAGCATCGGTCTGCGGACTGAAAAGTCCCAGGTTCTATTCCGGTCAAGGGCATGTACCTTGGTTGAGGGCACATCCCCGGTAGGAGGTGTGCAGGAGGCAGCTGATGGATGTCTCTCTCTCATCGATGTTTCTAACTCTCTATCCCTCTCCCTTTCTCTCTGTAAAAAATCAATAAAAAATATATTAAAAAAAAAAAAGAGGCTGTGCTCTGAAAGGTGGCTGAAGAATGGCTAGAGCAATGTGGTATCCAGGGCCAGGGAAAGGGGGAGAGAAGCTCACAGTGGAGTGTTTTTGTTTGTTTGTTTGTTGACTTTATATTTTTTCAGCTTTTGTTCTCTAAAACCCAGTTCATTGGACCTTTCAATGACAAACATGAAGGCTGTAGTGCAGGTGGAGATGCAGTTTTGTGGAGAGGCTGTGGAGGGGAGCAGGACAGGGAAGGGTGACCAGGAATCTGGCTCTAGGACATTCCAGATGATTCTATTATCAGCAGTCATTTCTTTTTTTTTTTCTTGAAGAGTGAGCCCTCCCAGCAGCACCTGCAGGGCAACTAGTGCAGCCACACCCAGCTCAAGCTTTTTGCAGAGGAAAACAGGATTCTGAATAGTCCCAGGGAGCTCTGGAGGAATGGTTTGAGGGGATGTTCAGTCCCAGAAACACCTAAAGTCTGTGTAAAAAATTAGACACTTGTGTAAATAAGCTTGAGAGCACACAGAAAAATAAAGTGGGCTGTTTGGTCCTGCCTGCCTGCCGCCAAAGCGGGGGAGACAGACACAGAGGAATGGTGGATCACTGGGAACTTCAATATGGTGTGAACTAACAGGAAACTGAGAAGTGGCAGACAGAACAGTAGAGAGCAGTCTTAAACCAGCCCTATTGAACATTAAAACTCGGCTGAAATGAATGACACTTCACTTTTTTATTTTTAATCTTTTACTTAAGGGAGAAAAAAAAAATAACCTTTTATTTTTATTTTTTATTTTTCTTCACTTTATTTTTATGGAATTATTTAATTTCATTTTTTATTTTTATTTTTTCCACACTTTTCCTTCCTCACTTATCCCCTTTCCACCCCTTTTCTCTTTTCCTATTCCTCCTTTAGTTTTTCTCTCTCCTTTCTTTTACCCCTTGTTAAAAATTGATTTTTTTTATGCTTTAATGATGCATTATGTATGATTATTGTAATTTTTGTTGGCTTACTCATATATCTTATTTCTTCTCCCTTGTTCCAACTCCATGCACCCTTCTTTTTTCTCATTTATCACTAGCCATTTTTTTCATGCTTTTGTTTTCCCTCTCTTCTCTTGCTCTCTTAAACTAATTGCTTAATTAGTTTCATTCACTAAACTCAAGCCTATCTGCTCTCTATACTCCTTTTCCAAAAATAGATGAATATATGGATAGATACATTTAAAAAAAAATATATATATATATATATATATATATATATATATATATATATATTTAATGTATTGATTATTCTGTTTTTTATTTTTCTTCTTATCTACTCTTTCTCTTTTTACCTCAATGATACTGAACCATGGTCAATTCATTCCATTGCTTTTCTATCTGGATATAAGCTCTGCCTGTAAAGATTCTGAGCCCCCCTTTTTTTCCTGGGTGTTTATTATTTGCATTTTTTTGGTTTATTTGGTTGTTTTATGGAGTTTTGTCCTCATATATGTATATTTCCCCTTATATTTTTTTCTTTGTCTTTAATCTATCTTTTTCTTCTTTTTTAAATATAATTTTTACTTGCTCTTTTCTCTCCTAATTTTCCTTAATCTGGTGATCACTTTTATTAGGTTGTCAGTGTCATGAGTACAATCGTGTTTTGTTCCCTTTGTGTTATGTCTTTTTGAGTTGTATTTTGTACTGTTTGGTCAATGTGGAAGAGAGTAAGCCACATAACCAGATACCCTTAGAGGAGGATCCACTGGGAATGACACAATAATATTCAAGACATAACTCCACCAAGAGAATCCAAATATTTGCAATAGAGGGAATTCCTAGAATACTCAGCCCAGAAGACCTGAGAGACTGCATCACTGGGTCTCATAAAACATCTACTATATAAGACAAACTCAAAAAAAAATCTGGGTGACATAGAAGTTTCTTCTAATACATAGAAATAACTACAAAGGGTCAGCAAAAATGGGAGACAAAGTGACAATGCCCAAATGAAAAAAGGAGAAATCACCAAAAAAAGGTAAACAAAATGGAGGCATACAATTTGTCAGAGAATGAATTCTGAGTAATGATTATAAGGATGCTGAAAAGGATGGAAGATAAAGTCAATATTATGTATAAGAATCAGGAAGCAATGAATAAAATCCAAGAAGAAATGAATAATTACATAGCTGTAAGAAAGAACACAACAGAAAGTACCAATAGTAAATTAAGCTGAGGACTGAATCACAAGGCAGAAGACAAGGTAGAAAAAAACACCCAATCAGAGCAATAACTGAAAAAAACCCCAAAACAAACAAACAAACAAAACAAAACAAACTTAAAAAGCAGTAGAAGAGCCTAAGAGAGCTTTGAGACAAAATAAAAAAAAGCAAAATAGGAGTACTAGAAGGAGAGAAAACAATAAAAGAAAACTTCCCTGATATTGAGGAGCACACACACACACACACACACACACACACACACACACACACATAAGTTCAAGAAGTATATAGAGTCCCAAACAAGATGAACTCAAAAAGACCAACACCAAAACACATCATAATTAAATTGGCAAACACCAAAAATGAAGTGTCTTAAAGGCTGCCAAAGAGCAAGAGAAAGTTACCTACAAGAGATCTCCCATTAGACTATCAACTGATTTCTTAAAAAAAAAAAATCAAGCCAGAAGGGAAGGGAATATTTCAAAGCAAGAGTGATGCAAAGCAAGAGATTGAATCCAAGAATACTACACCAAGCAAGAATATCATTCAAAATTGAAGGGAAAAGTGGGATTTTCACACACACACATAAAAAAAAGATAATGGAGTTTAGTACCACCAAGAAATCAATGCCAGAAATGCTAAAGGGATTACTATACAAAGAAGAAATGGGAAGGGTAGATGGAGCACAGGCATAAAGAATAAAAATGGTGACAAACAAGTGCCTATCAATAATAACTATAAGCATAAATGTATTAAAAGACATAGTGTAGCTGAATGGATAAGAAAACATGACCCATATATCTGCTGCCTACAAGAGACCCACCTCAGAACAAAGGATACACAAGACTGATAGTGAAGGGATGGGAAAAAAATACTTCAGGCAAATAGGAAAAAGAAAAGCTGGGGTAGCAATACTTATATCTGACAAAATAGAGTTCAAAGTGAAAGCCATATCAAGAGATAAGGAGGACTACTTCATAATATTAAGGGGGAAATTCAACAAGAGGTTGTAACTCTGGTAAACATATATGTACCCACTAAGGGAACACCCAAATCTATAAAAACAAACAAACAAACAAACAAATAAACTTCTAGAGGATAACAAGGGTGAGATCAACAGCAATACAATTATAGTAGAAGACTTTAATACCCCATTGACACCAATGGATAAATCCTCTAAACAAAAAATCAACAAAGAAACAGCAATCCTAAATGATTCACTAGATCAGATGAAATTAATTAACATTTTCAGAACATTTCACACCAAAGCTACAGAATATACATTCTTCTCAAGTGCATATGGGATATTTTCAAAGATAAACCACATATTGGAACACAGGCAAAGTCTATTAAAATTCAAGAAGATAGAAATCATATTAAACACCTACTCAGATAACAATGGCATAAAATCAGCAGTCAACTACAATAAAAGCAATGAAAAATAATCAAACACTTGGAGACTAAATAGCATGTGATGAAAAAAATATATCTTCACTTCCTATTTTTTCTCTTTACAGAAAACCCTTTAGAATTTCTTGCATTGCTGATTTGGTCATAATAAACTCCCTTAGTACTTTTATGTCTGTGAAGCTCCTGATTTCACCCTCAATTTTGATTGATAGCCTGGCTGGATACAGTATTCTTGGATTCAGACCCTTCCTTTGCATGGCTTTATATATTTCATTCCATTCCTTTCTGGTCTGATGTGTTTCTATTGAGAAATCAGTAGCTATTCTGATGGAGGATTCTTTGTAGGTAACTTTCTGTCTCTCCCTGGACACTTTTAAGATTCTTACTTTGTTGCTTGTGTTTAATTTAATTATAATGTGCTTTGGTGTCAGTCATTTTTGTTTGGAACTTTGTGAGATTCTTGGATTTATGCAGGTTTTTTCTTCCATATATCAGGGAAGTTTGCTATCATTATTTCTTCAAACAAGTTTTCTATTTCTTGTTCAGTTTCCTTTTTTTCTGCCACCTCTATTATGTGGATGTTTTGTTTCATGTTGTCCTAAAGTTCCTTTATGCTCTCCTCTTGTTTTTATTTATTTTTTTTCTAGAACTACTGTACTTGGGTATTTTTTTCTACCTTGTCTTCTAGCTCAGGGATGCAGTCCTCTGCTTCTTCTAGTCTACTGTTGATGCTTCCTATTGAGTTCTTCATAGCAACAATTTAATTTTTCATTTCTTCTTGTTTCTTCTTCATTTCCTCTCTGTTTTACACATATTGTTGCATTTTTCTTCCATTCTTTTCATCCACCCTATGACCATTACTCTGAATTCTTTCTCTGACAGATTGCTTGCCTCTATTTTGTTTACTTCCTTTTCTTATGATGTCTGCTTTTCTTTCATATGCTGGGTGTTTATTTGTCTCCACATGATCTCTCTTCTCCAGGTGTCTAGTCATGAAGTTATTTCTCTCCTGCATTGGTTTAAAGGCACAAAGTAAACACAATAAGGCACAATTCACAAGGCACTGAATACAAATGTATTCACAATATTAATAACCCCCAATAAAGGTGACCACCCAAGAAAGGTAAATTAGAGGATAAGAAAGAAGAAGAGGAAAAAAGAGAAGTGCAAAATGAAATTGGGCCAAAACTGGTTTGGCTCAGTGGATAGAGTGTTGGTCTGTGGACTGAAGGGTCCCAGGTTTGATTTCAGTCAAGAGCATGTACCTTGGTTGTAGGCACATCCCCAGTAGGGGGCATGCAGGAGGCAGCTGATTGATGTGTCTCTCTCATTGATGCTTCTAACTCTCTATCCCTCTCCCTTCCTCTCTGTAAAAAAACAAAAACAAAACGAAAAAGCAAAATGATCTCACAAACAAGCATAAAAAAAAACAAACACCCTGATATAATCAGCAATCAAGCAAACAACAATAAAGTGACAGAGAGAGAGAAAAAAAATGGATAGTGAAGAAAGAGAGGAAGGAGGTTTGTATGGACTTGAAGCAGAGGGTAGGAAATTAGATAAGTAAGTAGGTAAAATTTTAACATGGGATAAAAAAAGGAATAGAGATACTCTAAAACAGGAATAGGGTAAGAGAAACAGGACAACAAACGAGGAAAATGAGGAAGAGAGTGTTGGAATAAAGGTAAATTTGAGAGATTAAAAGGTTGTTAAAGGAAAGATGAAAATAGAATGTAGAGCACTAATCCCAAAGTAAAATAGAGAATAAAATGATACTTTTTTTTAAAAAAGGTAAAATAGTAGTAGCAATAATACTGATTGAAAATATAAACGTAAAATCAAGTGAGAAAAAAAGAAACAAAATGTTTCTTAAATAAAATATAAAAGAAATGTGTAGTAGTGATGGTCATTCACTTCCTCTACTGTTCTGTTTGGCATGCCTGTTTCCTAGTCAGGATAGTATTGAAATTCCCTGCATTCCACTGCTCCTCAGTGTTGTAGGCCACAGTCCTGATTTTCAAGCAGATAAAACATCATTATTTCTTATACTCCCTTATTTGTGTTTACACAAGAGTCAATTTGTGATTCAACCCCTGGGTAGCAGCGTTTCTGGATTGACCTCTGGGTCTATAGGTCCTCTCTAGCTAGTGTTATATTTTCTTCTCCATGTGGCACTTAATACTAGGTTGCTCCAGAGCTGGTTCTCTGATCGTTATTTTTTGCTCTGATCCCCAGGTTCCACAAAAACAACTTTCCCCTGCAGTCTCTTAGAGTGTCCCTATTTATTGGGCTTAGTAATCAAAAGCAATGATTGAGAGAGAGAGAGAGAGAGGAGAGAGATCCAGAGATCCAGAGTAAGTGCACAAACTTTGGTACTGTGCACAAGTCTATGCAGTCTTTCTTTTTGCCTCAGGTCTAAGGAGCTGGCACACTTTTTAAATTTTTAGGCTCTCCTTTTGCACCCAGTTCAGCTATGGGTTGCTTTTCAGAGATCTCTTCTGTTAGCAGTCCATGGACTCCCTTCCAAATTCACGGATCATGCTAGCCCCATTGGCCATGGATTTGTCTGGGCTCAGACTTCTCCATGTTCTCTGGCTTTCACAGTGCACATTTCTCTATCCTGTCTGGACCACAGACCTCATCTTATCCCAGGCAAAATCTGACCTTTCCATGAGGGGGTGCAGCGCTTCTCTGAATCTACATGTTCACGCCACTTGGTGACCAGTGTTCTAGGATTTGCAGCTGTTCACTGAGGGCTGTAGTTGTAGATTCCCAGGATTTTCAAGCTTCCTATAGCATCCTCTTTCCCCTTCAAGATGATATGGTCTCTGTGTCAGAGCCAGTTGCCTCTTCTTATCTTTAAACCAGTAGCCCTGTGCATGAATCATGTGCTAGTAGCTCTCTGGGGGGCTTGGCCACTCCACAATCAATGCTCAAAGGCTCTCTGTGGACCAGAGGCCCATCCACAACCAGATGTGGAATGCTTGCCTCATCGTCAGGGTGACGATGTAAGCACCCCCCTGTGCACTCCCTCCTCCCCCCTATACACACAGCTACTCTATGCCTGCTGCCCAGAGGCCCTTTGCAGCTGGGGTGGAACTCGAGCCTCTTTGCTGTGGTAATGAAGTAAGCATTCTGCCAGGACACTCACACTGCCCACTCTCAGCTGCCACCAACACCTCCCCCACGAGACTGGGGCACTCTGGCGGGGGTGTGGGGCTGAGAGGACTGGTCACCACCATCTTGTGGCTATGAGTGCCACTATCTTTGTGATGGAATGGTGGCTAATGTGCATAATACCCTTTTATTGGATAGGATATGTGAAGGTAGGAATGAGAATATTATATTTCTTCTCTCTCTGTTGAAGTTTTCACTATGTTAATTTAATATCAAGAGTTTGGTAACCATTTTTGTGACCAATACTTTGAATTCTACGGTTTTGCTTTTTCTTTCACTTCGAACAAACTTCCTTGTCTACTCATTTCTCTTCCCGATTCTCTGTGCTTGTTTCTATGTTTTAGGCAAATGAACCCTTCCACAGGCTTTAAGCAGAGGATGTGTGTAAGAGATGTCTTATGTGGCTCAGAAGCATAATTGTCCCTGGCCACCAGACCAGGTGCCCAGGAGTTTGCCAGTGAGGGGTGCAGCTGAGACACCATAGTGAGCAGCCTGTCACCCAGGTCAACTGTGAAATCTGAGGTCCACTGCTGTGGTGTGATTGTGGTCAGTGCTCTCACTGGATTGCTCCCATCTTCTCTAGCAAGTCAGAAGGAGACTTCCAAATTGGTACCAGCCAGGGATGGCATTAGCAAGGTAGAATGAGATGGCCACACTGGAGACTATTTGTCCAGTATGGCCATCTCACTGTCTCTGTTCCTGGAGACTATTTGTCCCAATAGTTTCCTACCCCCAGTTTCCTTTTCTCCAGCAAATACTTCTAGATTAGTAAGTGGATCTCTCTCACAGAAGGTCTAAGCACTTTTTAGACTGGTGCATTTGTACTATTTTCTGGGGTGAGCGAGTCTGTGTGACCTCTTAAAAAGCAGGTTCTTTGATCCATGGAGTGCTATGATTTTCCTGGATGTAATCTTTATTGGTTATCAAAGCCAAATATTTTGGGAGTTCATCTATCCTGTGAAGGATCTAAGAATCAGATGTTTGATGTTTAACACAAACCCCTCACTCATCACTTGCACCTTTGAGATCCCGCCTGAGTGTGAATCTCTGAGTCTGGAGTGGGACCCCTCACATGGTGAGAATTGTCTCTGCCTTTCCCACGTGTCTCCATGCTATCCTTTTATTGCTGGCTGTAGAGCTCTGATCATTTATTCCTCAGGTCTTTTCAAAGGAATTTATTTCATATGTTGTAGATTTCTTGTGTCTATGGGAAGGGGTGAGTCCAGGATCTTTCTAAGCCACCATCTTAAAACTCTTTGGACAAAAGTCTTTTAAAGATACCCCCTTTCACAACATTTAACTCTGGTTGCCAAATAAATTGTTTTGTTCCTATCACCAGCACTGAAAAACAATCATATCTGACTCTATTTCTTTTATACAAGTCAGTGACTCTGATTTAATTTTACTTAAACAATGGAATTTTATTAAATTTCTAAGGTTTGTTATTTTTTTCCTAATGAAAAAGTATGTATCATTGAATTTTAAAACAATATCTAGGCTTTTAAAACTTTCTTAGTTTGTTAGAGTTTTCTTCTGTCTTATTTCAATTTTATTCAGTTCTATGTATTTATTCAAAGATAAGGTGACTTTGAACTCAATATGAATTACCAAGAAACACAAAGAATAATTCTGAAGAGCATAAATCTAACTTTTGTATATTATATAGAAATATTTGAAACCAAATTTCACTGGAGCTTGTTTATGCCAATATTTTATTCTGCATTTGCAAGATTTTTTTCTAACTATAAAATTCATAGTCAAGTGAAATATTAAGAAAATTATTGATTATGTAATTCCTCACTAACAAAGTTATCAATGGGATCAAATACAAGTTGTTCAGGTCCTCAATATTTTCTTATATGAAAAATGGAAAATAAAGACACTTCAGGAGTTATATTTTCTAATGAAGGTTTTAAGGAGCAATATTTAATTTACAAGAGAGAGAGAAAGGGAGAGAGAACTACCACTGTACCATAAAGCAATTTGTCACCATTGAGGAAAGTTTTAGCTTTGCAGGTAATTTAGTTGTGAGAAAAAACGTCTCTCTTTTTAGAATCTATGCTGATATTCAATTTGATTTATTTTTGCTGTAAATAATTATCTATTGCAGTAGTTATAAATAAACTAAAAACTAAGAGGTTGGGCAAGATATCTGTCATTTAAAGATTTGAAGTCAAGCTATTGCTGTATCAGAAACATATTGCGGTTTTATTTCTCCTTGTAAAATCAATGTAAGAACTGTTTGCTGAACCATTTTCAAAAGATCCTAGCAAAAGAAAATTTCTCTTTCTCTTTATGTGGTAAGGATTTTGTATTAAGATGTTCATTTAGTTTAGCATATTAATACTAATATTTTTATAAGTGTAATTAGTATAAGCATAGAAGAAATTTGACAAATATAAACTATGTCATATATAATAACAGTAAAAAACTTAGGATAGCTATGACAGCAAAAAAGAACATTGTAAATAATATGTTTACAAAGCTGACAATGATTTTTAAAAACAGAAATAATTCAGATTGACACAAATAGCATAAATATTTTGAGTCAATAGAAACTTATTTCATTATTTTATATATTTTATCCTAATCCGTGATTTGTGAAATAACACAGGAATGCTTTTTTACTGGAATTTTGAGAAGATACTTAGCCATTTGTGTGACCTACTCTTTTTTTTTTTATTGATTTTTTACAGAGAGGAAGGGAGAGAGATAGAAAGTCAGAAACATTGATGAGAGAGAGACATCGATCAGCCACCTCCTGCACGCCCCACATGGAGATGTACCCGCAAGCAAGGTACATGCCCCCAACAGGAATTGAACCTGGGACTTTTCAGTCCGCAAGCCGATGCTCCATCCACTGAGCCAAACCAGTCTCGGCATGACCTACTCTTTTTATCTTTATCTTCACCATCTGCTGTGTTGGAGTTGTAAACTTCAAGATAAAAATATTTCACAATAATAAGTGAACAGAAAGATGCAAATACTCATTATGCATAAATATGTTCTAACAAGCTTGCATGAAGGGAGTTTCATCCATAAATAACTTTCTCACCCTCATATTTTTTTTTAGTTACCACACTCTCTAACTTGATTTATTACATTCCTTCCCATTTGAGTACTTGCACTAAATTATGGATTTATAAATCATAGTAATAAAAATATATTTATAAATTATTTAAATAGATTATTTAAAAAGAAAATAAGAACATCTTTAATTTCACATCTCAAAAGTAACTTTTATTTTTTCAAGGGTGTCTATGTATGTGTGTGTGTGTGTGTGTGTGTGTGTGTGTGTGAGTGTGTATGAAGAAACAATGGATCCTACTTAAAATAATTTCTACCTGTGCTTATCTCTAAATTGTATCGGTAGATATAAAGTGATAAATGTTTCAGACAATGATTGAAGGATATAAATGAAGGTTTATATACACAGGTTGGTTCATTTGAGTGAGACCAGGAAATGTTTAGTCATCCAATGGATTAGAAAAAAGTAACCGTGCTGAAGGATTTAGATGAAACCAGAGGACAATAAGAATCTAAATAAATAGAAGGAAAGAAGGCAAGATAATGAAAGGGAATATTCAGCTAGGAGAGCTTTAATTTTCTAAACTAAAAAAACAGAGCATGGACATCTTATATTATAATCTATACTTTCCTGTCAAACCATTGAGTTTTATTTCCCTACATCATTTGACAATTTTTGTGTGATGTATGCTTTGCAGATACTATTATTCATTTGTAGAAGAGTCTGTGGTACTTACTGATGCCTAAAAGTTCTTCAAAGTCAATCTGTGAATTCAAGTGCCATTCTTAATCAATCTAGCATTATATGTAAACATGTGCCCTTTATTAGTTATATCCTATCTAAAAGAGAGGGAGTATGCTAGTTGACCCTCACACAATTGCAAAGATGGTGGTGCCCACAGCTAATAAGGAGGGAATATGCTAATTTACTGCCACACCCTCAAATATGGCAGCACTTACAGCCATAAGATGGTGGCACCCAGTCCCCTCAGCCCCCTAGCCACCAAGGGCTGGCCCTAGGTGCTAGAAAGCCTCAGATATTTGCTTCACAACTGCCCCAGGTCAGCCTGATGCACAGGCAAGCCTCAGATGGCGACTGCCTAAATGCCCAGGGCCACGCGAAGTTCAGGTAACAAGGGCCAGCGAGGCTTGCACTGCTGGCAGTGGCAGCAGCGGAGGTATGAAGGGGTATCACTTTTCCCTGATCACTGGGTCATCACCCGCCCCTGAGGGCTCCCAAACTTTCATGCACCGGGCCTCCAGTAGATGTATAAATAGCATATAAGTTTTGGTAAACTTTTGTCTTAACCTTTGTTTTATAACTTTTCTCCGAAGACAGAGTTCCTCCAAACTCCTTTATGTCAAGCATTTTATCTGCAACACCTTTTCTTCTCCCAACTATGGTATATGCTGTCATTTTCATTTTGCAGAATAGAGAGGTTAAGTAATGTTTTGAATTCAGACAATAAATAAGTACCAGAAATGGGATGCAGAACTATGTCAGTTTAATCTTAAAATGTCAGATTTAACACCCAGGAATGTACCTAATAAGCATTTCAGACCATCCATCAGTGTTACAGAGAGGAAGGGAGAGGAATAGAGAGTTAGAAACATCAATGAGAGAGAAACATTGATAAGCTGCCTCTTGCATACCCCCTACTGGGGGATATACCACAACCAAGGTACATGCCCTTGACCAGAATCAAACCTAGGGCCTTTCAGTCCACAGGCTGACACTCTATCCACTGAGCCAAACTGGTTTCGGCTCATCAGTGTTTATTGTTTGAAAACCTCAGGTCCTAAACTTAGCTGTGCCATTCTGACCATGTCAGTAATGACAGGCCCTTCCCAGTGACTTCTTGGTGCACTGTGCTAGAGACATATGGCATTCATTGCAGAAATGGACTTGAGACAAGGATACATAAATATATATTTTTATATCTTACAAAGTCTTTCCTTGTTCTTATTAATCATTCTCTTCGTTGTTTCTATACCCAAGTAGAACACTATAATACATTACTGCACCATTGAAATGTAGAATAGAAATTAGAGAAATTTTTACTTTTTTTTCTTTCTAGATACTCTATTAGAATTAGAGGAAGCTAAGTTAACTTTTTACTAGATCCAAGGTAAAAAACACACACAAAAAACAAAACAAATACACACACACACACACACACACACACACACACACACACACACACACACCATGCTTCTCCAGAAAGTGTGTTTTTGAAAAGGAAATTGGACATAAATACAAACCCGTAGCCTCATGTGAAATGCATGACAGGGACTCTTCCTATAAAGTCTGCTGTAAATTCTCCCTAAAAAAAGTCACCAATTACTTTTTATGTTTGGATTTATGTTCAAAGAGATTTTCATAAAATTAGTGCATGCCTGTGTTTGGAGGTTGTAAAATAAATACTCTCTAGAAGTAGGGGCAGATGAGGGCTGCAAAAATACATGAGAAATGGGCTTTTCTCTTGCTTTCCAGGATTATACATCACCTACATTTGGCCTCTGAGGCATGGTATTTTTTGCTTATTCATAAAATTGAAATATAAGTTGCTTTGAAAATAAGGTTTTGTTGCTAGTTATTTTCAACAAAAATCAAACAACTTAGGCTATATGTTTTGAATTTCTTGTATAAAACCCCTAATGGTTTCCCATTTCTGTTGTGATAAAGTATAAATTTCATTTATCTAGGCAAACTGATGTAATTAGTTGCTTACTTAATTTGACAGTGCATCTCCAATATTTTTACCAATTATTAAAACCATCAAATTTCAAAAGTTAAATATTAAATTCTGTATTGTTGCCTCAGTAAAAATTTCTCTTCATCTCATTCTGAGTCCATAACATATGCTTTCTTGGTGCTGTATGTTTATCCTTTTAACACATTATGTTATTTGTAATTAGACATGGTGAGGCAAAAGGAGGTTTACAGTTTTTTGTATGAAACATCTATATCTATATCTATATCTATATGCCTAATTTGCTAAGTGTCTGGCTGTTCGACCTTTCAACCAGTCACTCTGGTGTGCACTGATCCTTAGGGTGCAGATGCTCCAATCAGTACGTTAACTTGCTGCTGGGGTCTGGCTAATCAGGACTGGGCAAGACAACCTGATTGGCCCTAAAAGCCCTGATAGAGACTGAATAAGATTGGCCGGACATGCCCTGGAGCCATCTGTGGTCCTTCCCTGGCTGGGGTGGAGTCCTGGATTTTGAGAGGTCACAGGCCAGGCCGAGGGACCCTCTAGTAATAGAATAATTAATAATTTATACTACAAGAATAAACTGTGCTTGATGTACTGACAACTGTAAGCCTCATTTTGCCCTATCCTGTACATGTATTTTTTAGATTATTTGATTAATGTCTTTGTTAATTCAGTCTAACAAAACAAAAGTTTTGTTTAATGTTGCTCAACATTGAGTCTCCCAGGGACTAGCATTTATATATTAGGTGTTTAATAAAAGCTATATAATGCCCCTTAACATTAACATTAGAGACTTTATGTAGTTAACATTAGTGATTATAAATTATTTGATATCTGTATTTTACATATTTTCTAAAAATACATGTATATAAATTTTATAATAAAAATAAAACAAACTTCATATCAGTTACTCAGCAATACACAAATGAATTAAAATGAAATCTCCTTATTTTGCATAGCAACTTCAGCTTCCTTCTTTTTAAAGATACAATTCCATTCCTTTAGTTAGTGCTCCTTCTGTAAACTGATATTTTCAAATAAAACTTCATTTTTTCTCTTGATAACAATAGTCATTTATCTTCTGTATTAATGACTTGATTATAACTATTTCATGTAAACTACATCTTTCCACTCAAGTTGATTATGTAGGACCTCTAAGGTGAGGATCGACCTGGGTGCTGGAGACATAAGAGAAAGATGTACACCTTACTGTAGATAAGTGCTTACACTGGAAGGCATGATTTTAAAATAGCAATGGAGTGACTGCTAATAGTGCATAATACCTGATGTGATTAGAAGCCTGAGGGAAAAGTGTGAGATATTCTAGTGAATAAATAGGTGTCGGGTTGCTCTAATCAGCTTCCACAAAAGTTTAAAATTGGGCAGAGTCTTAGATGAAGAACAAGGATTTATCAGAATAAAGTGAGAGGAGAATAGGTTTTTGGCAAAGGAAACAACACATGCCATAAAGTGGAAACATGAAAGTGCATTCCATCTTTAGGGGATAATAACAAGAAGGGCAAGGCAAGTCCATATGGCACCCAGGGGGAGTGTTAGGAGACAAGATAGCAAGGGAGTTTGAAGCCAGATAGTTCAGCAAATCCCTTATGCCATGCTAAGAAACAGCCTGACTTAGTACATAGAACATTCCACTGCATTGGAAAGCAGAATGCATTCCAAATACTGAGATGGTGTATTTTTCTACATTGTTGCCTCAAGAGCACAATGGGATCAAAAGATGCATCCATACCTGCTAGTCCATTATTCCCTCTCTGGTAGTGTCAATAATTTCATTCTACAACTGAAAATTAACTAGTAAAAATTCTTTGATAGCATTGATAATATGAATTGACATTTTCTACATCATTCCTTGTGGAATTTTAAAATTTCTACTTTTGATAATAATGTTGTATATTTATTTTAATGATTGCCACTGACCACTCTTCTAAACAAGCAAATCCCTGTGCTTATCAAATAAAAATCTCTAAGTAACTTCAGTTATGATTAGGTAATATTTTACTATTTATTTTCAGTTTTGAGCATTTATTATTAGAGATATTTCAGAACAGGCAGTCAATGTTTTTAATTCTCTGCCTGGTTATTGTCTGTTCAATGCACATCATAATGGATCTCTCTTAGCCTCTTATTTCCACAGGTAAATAGTATTTACCTTCCAACATTGCTAATCACTTCAGGAGATATATATCAAGTCTTCAAACTCATCCTCTCCCTCAGGCCTTACTCATGTCTCACCTATAAAGAGTTGAGTATAGTTTGTCTTTGGAAGTGAGAACCTATGGGCTCATCACAAACAGAACCAAGAACTTGGTAGTACAATGAACACTCCATCAGTTTTTTCTCAGGCTTGCATATGTTCAAAACATTTTTAAGGAAGAGAAAAATATTGCCTTGAATAATTTTATTTGAATATTATTGAATATATACATGTAAACTATGTAAACTTTATAATACAAATAAGAACCCCACATAATAAAACTATAAACCCTTACATTTCAATTACTAAGAAAATTCAATATAACTCATGCAATTCCTTTGCTGAAATGTAAATGCTGCCTAATAGCTCAGTAATACGTTATGAATGTGTACATGAACATCAACAGAGCCCTGACTGCTGATATTCAGATTCAACTGAATTTGGCAGTCTAATGCAAATTATTAGCCACCAAGTAATGGTCCAATTCTCCCACCATTTTATTCTGTTTGATCTTATCTTTAAGACTTTATTTATGGTGTTCCCAGATATTCTTAATCTTTCAATTAACTTAAATGGATTGTTCTACAGCAAATCTGCCCCATAACTAATGTTATCATTAGTTCACTGTGAAGTAATACTTTTCTGCATCAACAAAATCCTGAACATAATTGTAAATACTGATACTGGAATTTCCTGACAGTAATTATTAACATAGTTGATAGACTAAAGGATTACACTGCAATTTTGCTAATATTCCATTTTAATATGATATCACAGCATCTGATTTAAAAATATGGGGGATTCATGGGTACTAGGAAATACCTCTGCTATCCATGATGATTCTAGGAACATCCAATATAAGAAAAATTGTTTAACTAAGATAACATGCTTACTGACATAAGGTTTTTGTTTTTTTTTAATTTGATAATTTCAAATATTTGCATGTTCATAAATTTAAAAAATAAATGTGAGAAGCTTCTGATTTTAACTTTTAAAACATCCAGAAAATGTTTGGATTTCTTTTCCTAACAATTCTCTGTTCCATTTTATGTACTAACTAGAGACCCAATGCACAATTTGTGTTCTGGTGGGGTCCCAAGGCCTGGCCTGCAAAGATCAGGCCAAAACTGGCTCTCTGACATCCCTAAAGTGTCCTAGATTGCAAGAGGATGGTTCTCAGGTAATGCACCCCATAATCGGGCTTCCTCATTTCTGGTTCCAAGTATGTCACCCAAGAACAGCAGTTACCAAGACACCAGAGCTCAGCAGCTCCTGCATTGAGCATCTACCCTTTGGTGGTCATAGTTCATCATAGCTACTTGTCAGATGGTTGAACAGTCGGATGGTCACTTAGGCTTTTATATACATACTAGAGATCCAGTGCACATAATTCATGCACGGGCGGAAGGGGTCCCTCAGTTGGCCGCAACCCTCTCCAATCCAGGACCCTTTGGGGGATGTCTGAATGTCAGTTTAGGCCCGATCCCTGGGGCCTAAATCAGAATGGATATCCTCTCACAATCTGGGATCACGTCCTAACTGCATGCCTGCCTGCTTCCCTACCTGCCTAATTGCCCCTGACCACTCTTCCTGCCTATCTGATCATCCCTAAACCCTCTGTCTGACAGCCTGATTGCCCGTAACTACCATTGCCTCAGCCACTACACCTAAGGCTTGGGTTTCCCTCTCTCTGGCCAGCCACAGATACCTGGAACCCAGAGCAGCTCTGCTTGGGCCGGCTGCAGGCACCCAGGACTGTGAGCAGCTTCTCCTGGGCTAGCCACAACCATAGGTACCCAGGACTGTGGGCGGCTTCTCCCAGGACTGTGGACAATTTCTCCTGGGCCTGCCACAGCCACAGGTGCCTAGTATTGCAGGTGGCTTCACCCGGGACCACAGGCAGCTTCGCCCAGGCAAGCCACAGCCTCAGGCACCTGGGACAGTGGGTGGCTTTGCCCAGGCCTGGCTTTGTCAGAAAGGACTTCTGGAATACATCAAGTCTAATTAGCATATTACCCTTTTATTAGTATAAAACTAGAGGCCCAATGCTTGACTCCTCAACCTGGCTGGTGATTGAGGTTAATCAGGAGAGCTGGCCTGCTGGGGGTAGGGATCTTGGGAGGTTGGCCTCAGCAGCAAGCTAACCAATGGCCAATTTCATGAGGAGTAGGGCTCCCTCCTCTCTCCTATTTGGGTCAGGGTGCAAGTGAAACAGATTCATGGCTTTCAGGGCCCCAGCAGCAAGGTCTGGGTCAGTGCACATTATAGCCACTGGCCATTGTCTGGTCATTCCAGTTGTTTGGTCATAACTGTCGCTTAGGCTTTTATATATACAGATAGATAGTGAATCAGTATGACCATTTTTTTTCACTTCCCATAGTCTCTGAAAAACATTTCATGAAAGAAATTATCTATGAATAATAATTTCAAGGAAATATTTTTGTCATAATGTCTAAAATTTATTGAGCCTAGCTGATTTGGCTCAATGGATGAAGTGTTGGCCTGGAGACTGAAGAGTCTTGGGTTTGATTCCAGTCAAGGAAACATGCTCATATTGTGGGCTCAATCCCCAGTTGGAGACATGCAGGAGGCAGCTGATCAATGATTCTCTCTCATCATTGATGTTTCCATCTCTCTCTCTCTCTCTCTCTCTCTCTCTCTCTCTCTCTCTCTCTCTTCCCCTCTGAAATCAATAAAAAATACATAAATACATAAACATTTTTTTAATATAGAGCATCCTACTTGTGATTTTACAAAGGTCATTTTATCCAATTTAAATTTTCATAATAGTCTGATGCAATCATTATTCTCTAGGATAAAAACAGTTGAAGTAACTCAGTAAAGTTCTACAGTAAAGAAAAAGACATATTCAGTATCCAAAGACAGGTTAAGATACTTCCCAGATCATTGCTCCTCCCGCTGGAGCAAGAGCTATTCATTTTTCACAACTTTATTTTTAATCCTCACCTGAGGACATACTTAGAGAGAGGAAGAGAGGGAGAGAGAGGGAGGGAGAGAGAAGAGAGACATTGGTGTGAGAGAGAAATTTCAATCGGTTGCCTTCTGTACATACTCCAACTGAGGATTGAACCTGCAATGCATTTCTGCACAGGACAACACTCAACCAACTGAGGCACTCTGCCAGGCTGCACAGCTATTTTTAATAGTATACTTTTCTCTCAGAGATGAAAAATAATCAACTTACAATCAGTTCTACTATTTTACCCAAAAGAAAATGCATTTTGCAAAAGAGTATCAGAACTTAATGATTTGATTCAACAATCATTATTTAAAAGGGTATTTGGCCAACACCAGTTTGGCTCAGTGGATAGAGTGTCGACCTGAAGGGTCCCAGGTTTGATTCTGGTCAGGGGCATGTGTGCAGGAGGTGGCTGATCAATGTCTCTCTCTCATCGATGTTTCTAGCTCTCGATCCCTCTCTCTTCCTCTCTGTAAAAAAAAAACACAAACAACAAAAATAAAATAAAAGGGTCTTTGCAGGCAAATATAGTATTAGTATATATTTTAATTAAAATGATAAGAAATATGGAACTCTAAAATTTCAGCTGAATGGCCATGCTGACAAATCTAACAAGGCAATTTTAGGACTTAATGAATTGCCAAATATGTTGAAGTTCTAGAAGAATGTCAAGTAATCTCACAAAACTTTATCATCATTTCTTATGGGCAAGCTAAAATTTGGATACTTTTGTTATTTTTATACAGGAAAATATTTTAGATATAAAAACAGATGTGCGGAAACCCTTAGGATAAATAAACTCCACTGATAATTACCTTTGCTTTGCTAAGCTAAAATACACTTGTGACATTTTGGCAAAACCAATTTTACAGACTGGAAGTATTCAAATTTAGGATTAATTTTCTTTTTTTTATATGCATAGATATTTACTTTTCCCAAATCAAACATGAAAACATTAAATCATTTATGTGTATCAGTATAAATGTTGCTAAGGAAGTATATATGAGTTGGAGATATGATTTAAAAAAGGAAGTCTCAAACTTTGTTACCCCACAGATATTTCCAAGTTACAATATATGGACCAATACATTTATGAGAACTGCACAAAACATTAAGAAGATGCTGTTTCAAAGGTGTGTGAAGAGCCAAGAGCAAACACACTAAAACATATGAAGAGTCTTTTAATTCTACCCTCACTCACTCTTCAACCTTCCCCACCCTTCAAGTCTGACACAACTCAATGCCCTCAGGAGAGAAAACTGCTCATGACTGCCCTCTGGAAAGGAAGAGAAAGAAGGAGAGTGTACAATGTTATGAGTTTTGGAAGGCTACCTAAGGGATTGGTCCTTGGTCCTTGTGTGCCTGATTTGGAGCACTCATAAAATTAGCATCGTTTGAATGCCTGGGGGCCACTGAAAACAAGGGTTAGTGGAAACAGCCTGCTGTGGTACTGGAGGGCCTGCAGTGCCAGAGATAGAGAATGAGTATGGCTTAGAGTGATCAGCAGATTGTGCCAACTCATGGTTTCTTCTTTGAGAGGGGTCGAAAAGAGCAGACCATGCACCTAGTTTCTGGCTCTTCCTAAGGCTGTCCAAGGGACTGATTTTGTATTGCCTGGTTCAGAGTACTAATAGGGAGCTGACATATCATGGATGTCTGGGCCACTGAGAAAAAGAGTAGAAGGTCTAGAGCAACATCATGGAACCTGCTGTGCTGCAGAAAGACACCAGAGAAAGCAAGCGACTATGAACTCCAAGAAAGAAAGCAGCAAAGCTCTCTAGGTTGACAATTACACACAAATCCAGAGAATTCTCAGACCCCAAATGATATTTCCAAGTTCCCCAGAACCTCTTGCGATGTTGACTGATGAAAATATTGCCTGGAGCAAAGGCAGCCCCAAAAGTCTGGGAATGGTGGCTATTTTTTTCTAATGCATAAAATTCAAAACAAAACAAAACAAAACAAAAACAACACACACACACACAAAACCTAAAGGCATATAAAAAGGGAATAAAATAAATATTTGGAAGTAAACCCCTCAAAACAAAAATCTATGAAGTACCTGACAAAAAATTAATATAACTGTGTTAAAGGAACTAAATGACCTATAAGCCACCATTGACATCTGAACAAAACCAAGAAAACACATGAACACAATGTAGAAACTATTAAAGGTAGAAACTATTAAAAATAAAAAAGATAGAACTTCTGTGGCTAAAGAATATATAAAATGTTATTGAAAACTTCACTAGGGAGGGATTCAACAAAAGTAAAAATAGACAAAAGAATCTACATCAAATAGAAAACACAGCAAAAGAAATGAATCAACAGAGTGAAAAGCAAGCTACAAAGTGATAGAAAATATTTGCAAACCATATATAGTACAAGAAGGTAATATCAAGAGTATATAAAGAAGTCTAAACACTAAATACAGAAAAGCAAATTATCCAATTAAAACTGAATAGATATTTCTCCAAAAAGTTATACAAATATTCAACAGCCATATAAAAAAAAGCTCATCAGTAATCATCACAAAATTTAAATTAAATCCACCATGAGAAAGAAACTCACATTCCTTAGGATGCCAATATAAATGTAACCAGAATGAGGAGACATTGGAACACTTGTGCACTGTTGGCAAGATTATAAAATGGTGTAGCCATTATGAAAAACAGTTTAAAGATTCTTTGAGAAATAAAAAATTGGACTAGAATATGAATCAGCAATCCCACTTTTGGGTATATATCCAAAATAATTAAAGAGATTATTTCTAAAGAGATATTTCACACCTATGTTCATTGCAGCATTATTAACAATTTTCAAGAAGAGGCAGCAACCTGAATGTCAATTGAGAGATGAATAAATAAAAAGTGCGATATAGCCCATATGATGTGACTCAGTGCTTGAGCATTGACCCATGAACAAGGAAGTCAAGGGTTAGTTCCAGATCAGGGCACATGCATGAGTTTGGGGCTCAATCCCCAGTAGGTGGTATACTGAAAGTAGCTAATTGATGATTCTCTCTCATCATTTGTTTCTATCTCTCCCTCTCCCTTTCTCTCTCTGAAATCAATAAAAACATATTTTTAAAAGTGCTATATATACACACAGTGAAATATTATTATTATTCAGAAAAAAATTATGGCCAATGCTACAATACAGGTGAAACTTGAGGACATTATGCTAAGTAAAACAAGTCAAACAATAAAAGACCAGTACTACATGATTCCATTTATATATGAGGCATCAAAAGTAATCCAGCTCATAAAAGTAGAAAATAAATCGTGGTCCCAAGGATTGGATGGAGAAGAGTAATTGCTGTTCAAAGAGTATAGTTCAGAGTTTTAGCCATGCAAGAGGAAGTAGTTTTAGAGATCTGTTATACAACAATGTGAATGAAGATAACAGTACTGTACAATACATTTAAAATGTGTTAAAGGATGTTTTGTGTTACATGTTAGCACAATAAAATATATATATGTATATAATACACACACACACACACACACACACATATATATATATATATATACAGAATTACAAGCATAAATCTCATTATAAGTAAATCATTGTAAGTTTTACTTTTTACCAGTGTTTATTTTTTAATTCCTTCAAGTATGTTTCTCTTGTTTGTTCAGTTAGATGGAATTCCTTTTCTCAGTCAAGTTAAAAATGCTATATAAATACCAAGAATCTTAAATCACTATATTTTTAATTATTTTTAATTTAGACAATGATATTCCTCTACCTTTTACTTGTTTATTTTCTTAGAAGACCAAAACAGATGAGTGTATTTAATTGAAATTCTTAATCTTAATAATGGAGTTAAGTATAATCGCAAAATGTCTTTTGCTTTTTGATTATTATGAAATTCTGTGAAACATATAAAATATTAATCACAATTTCAATCCTGGACCTTGATTCCAGTTCTTAAAGAAGAGAAAATCATCTGCTTCAAGAAATTTCTTCACACCTGAACTCAAAACAACTTTGAATTTTTATCACAACTGAAAATTCAGAAAAATCACAAACAGAACTTTTTAGAATAGCCTCCTTAGAAATCATCTGGGCTTAATGCTGATTTTTGATATTGTTGTTTTTTTTTTGTTGTTGTTGTTGTTGTTTTGTTAATGTGGAAATTTATTTCACTGCTATTGGTTTATTTAAGTTATACTGCGTCTATGTTGGGTTTAGTAATATATGTTATCCCAGAAGCATACAAAATGATTTCATATACTAGAAACCCAGTGCACAAATTCATGCACAGGTGGGGTCCAGCCCACCCCAATCATGGCTGATCAGGCTGGGTCAGCTGGGGGGAGAGGATGTGGAGGTTGGCCAGTCGACCCCATGCCCTGGGAAAAATTCTGGGTTGAACTCCCAGTTGAGAGGATAATTTGCATAGGATATTTATACCGATTGGCATCTAACTTGTTATATATGCTTCTATATTTTGACTTTGTGTCCTTTCATATTGAAATAATATTTTATTTGTATATTTTTTCCTATGTTTATATTATACATTCTCATTTACTTTGACTAGTTGTTGTTAGGTTTCAGGATATGCTACCACAAAATATGATTCCTTGATATATTGAATGTCTTAAGCCAGGGTTTGAAAAAACAGTGGAAGCAAGGTGGTTACTTTGACCTTTGTTCATCTCATTCTTCTGCCCTAAAATAAGTCATAAAACTCAATTGTGAAAAGTACCCTTCCTGTATTAGAAAAATAAATTCTTATTCCCAGAGATGTAGAATTTGAAATGACAAATATGTACAAACAAACCTTGTTAAACCTTGTCTTGTCAATTTTTAAAAAAACTATCTTTCTTTGTCTAAAAAGTATAAAAACTTCCTGCTCTGGTCTCTCCTTTGGGCCTTCTTTTTCTTGTGATGGCCCCCATGAGCATGTAAAATTTTACTAAAATTTGTAAGTGTTTCACCCTTTAATCTGAGTTTGTCATTTTAATTCCCAGATCATCCAGAGACTCTAAGAGTGTTGAATAAAGTTTTTTCCTACCCCATATTTCCCTAAAGCATTTGTACTTACATTGTTTTCTTTTGATTAATTATTTATTTCTTATTCATTAGTATCCTATTTAATCTTTAGCTAACTTATCTCTCCTGCTTTTCTTAATTTAAGACAGTCAGTTGAATATTGCTATACTGATATATATAGCATACACACATATATACATATATACCTATACATATATATACATATATACATATATTAACAATTCAGAATTTTTGTCCTAATGAAGTTTTGTTCATCACCTCATGGCTTGATATATATTGCTGAAATGTTTTATGTGTTCTAAGAAAGATAAATCTGACTTTTGGCCCAATTAAGGTAGAATAAGTTTTTATCAATTATCTTAATTTGACATTAATTTTTGTTTTAGTATCTATAGTTTGTTTATGTAGATTATATAATGTCTGACTTTTGAGGTTTGGTTGCAATTTATATTTTTATCATTCCAACAAGTAGAAAAGAGAATCACAAAATATTTTCACTTGCAAACATTCCAATAAGTTCATCTACATTTCTTTATCAGAAGGACTGTTTTCTAACATTATTTCTTTGTTTATTTCAATAAATTTGATGAGATGTGATGATCCAGTAGTTAGGAAGAAATAGAGACATTGGAGTAAGGAATAATTAGAGGGTGTCCCTAGGGATTTACAAAGGAAAGTAAATCAGAGTACAATCAGAGTGAGAACTTGGGCAAGATTGGAATATTTCTCATTGTGAAAAATGAAATGGCACACACTAGCACTGGGAATAGTTATTTATTGTTTTTGTGGCATGAAATTATCAGAGTTCCTGAGCAATGGCTCCTGATTTTCAGGAATAGGGATTAAACCTTGAAATAAAAGAACACACCAAAGTATTAAGTCTGAATTTTGAACAGTAACTTTGACAAGTCTCTAATTGTTATCCATCCTTCCTATTCAGCATTTCATTAACTAACTAATTATGCACATCATCTGATTCAGTTATAATTACATTTCATGTTGGGTGGACCTCATGGGCACATCTTTGAACATGTTCTTTCTTCTGTCTGAAACCATTCTGTTCTTCATATGCACGTATGGATACATGTAGTTCCTTCTTCAAGACTCAACTTTGTAACAGTTGTCCCCTGTTACAGAAACCATTTTCTAATACTCTTGTACAAAGTTTTATTTTGTCATGTCTCTGTGCTCTCATAAAACACTGGATTTTCACATACTGTGGCATTTTAGGTTAAATTTATATATTTAATTTCCTGGTTATTCTATTAAAAACAAACTCTTCAAAAACACTGTCTATGAATTTGGATGCCTACAGCCAAGCACATACTCAATATTCAAATAATATTTATTGAATAAATGAAGGGTTAATTAATATGCATGTAGAGCTGAATTAGCATACAGTTTACACACCTGAATAAAGTACACATGAGCAAAGTAATGGAGAGAATTTACATGAATATAAACTAAATATGTAATCTCCTTTAGAACATCCTATCTAATAAAAGGGTAATATGGAAACTGATCATACCTCTGCTACAACCACAAGCCATGCCCACCAGCCAATCAGAGTGAGTATGCAAACTAACCCAATCAAGAAGGCTACAGTCACAGAGGGACCAGGTGGGAGGCTTGGGTTGCCCCTGGCGATGGAAGAAGCCAAACTTTCTGCAAACCTTAGCTGGCCAAAGCCTCCACTTAAGGCAACAAAGTTTCAATAACTATGCAGCAGAAGGCTTGGCTCTGCTCCAGGCTACAAAGTTTCAATTGTAGAAGATAAATTAATCCCAGATACCAGGGCCTATGCTTGGGTCGCTGGGGGGTGTGTGGCCAGCCTGCATACCACCACAGACTCCTCAACCAGGCCACCCCATGCCCCAAAGGAATACCCACCCTGATCCAGAACACACTTTAGGGCAAACCAGCTGGCCCTCACCTGTGCACTAGGCCTCTATCCTACCTAATAAAAGGGTAATATGCAGATTGATCATTACTCCAACACAGAAAATGACTGCTCCTATGTGGTCAAAAGATCCTGCCCCCATGTGGACACAAGATGGCTACTACAAGATGGTGAGGACAGTTGGTAGGGATCAGGCCTGCAAGGGAGGGCAGTTGTGGGTGATAAAACCAGCATGGGAGGGGATTTGGTAGGGACCAGGACTGCAAGGGTGGGAAGTTGGGGTGATCAAGCCTGCAGGGGAGGGCAGTTAACGGTGACCAGATCAGCAGAGGAAGGAAGTTGGGAATGACCAGGCCTGGAAGGAAGGGCAGTTGAAGGGGACTCAGGATTGCAGGGGAGGGCAGTTAAGAGTGACCAGTCCCACAGGGGAGGGCAGTTAGGGGCAAACAGACTGGCAGGGGATTAGTTAGGCATTAATCAGGCTGTCAGGGAAGTGGTTAGGGGGTGATCAGGCTGGCAGACAGAAGCAGTTAGGGACTATCAGGAAGGCAGGCAGGCAGGCGAGCAGTTGGAAGCCAGCAGTCCTGGATTGTGAGAGGGATGTCAGAGTGCCCGTTTAGGCCTGATCCAGGTAGGAAAGTCAGACATCCCTCAAGGGGTCCTGGATTGGAGAGGGAGCAGGCTGGGCTGAAGGACACCCCACCCCCTCATGCACTAATTTCGGGCCTCTAGTTAATTTAAAACAATTTAGATGGGATCAGTGTGAAATCAGTAGCTTCATGAAATAGTCAGTTTGAGTAAATGTGAGTCTAAACCTATTAACCAAATCTCAGGACATTGAAATATCAGTGTAATCTCTACTTCTACCAATCTCCATCAAAACCCATACAAACACTTCAGAAGCATGAAAGAGTCACATTTAGGATAGAATTTTCAATGAGTTTATAGAACCAATTACCACAGGAGTTCACAGGGATGATATGCAAGTAGTTTTAATAAAAGGTTGTAAAAAGTAATGACTCTTTAATCTCTATGAACAATATTATAATAGTGATTGTTAATAGTAATTTATAAGTGCTATCACAAAAATAGTTTTCAGCCGAAACTGGTTTGGCTCAGTCGATAGAGCATTGGCCTGCAGACTGAAAGGTCCCAGGTTCGATTCCAGTAAAGGGCATGTACCGTGGTTGAGAGCACATCCCCAATAGGGAGTGTGTAGGAGGTGGCTGATAGATGTCTCTCTCTCATCGATGTTTCTAACTCTCTATCCCTCTCTCTTCCTCTCTGTAAAATAAATAAATAAATAAAATATATTAAAAAATAAAAAAAATAGTTTTCAAGAATTAATTATAAAACTAATTATAAAGATAACTACTTTAATAATTAAGTACAATCACAAACAAAAATTCACAAAATGAAAATTCATACAATGAGTGTTTGGAAACATTAACTGTATGGGCATGAAGACATAAATGAGAAAAATAAGGGAAGCTGAATGCCATGGACCTCATAATTTTCTTCAGGTCTCAGGAATTGTAAAATTGATCAATGCCCTCCTCCCAGGTAAAATATTCTTTGCTATGAAAGACTAAAATAATATAATAAATTATGCAAATGAGTACTCTAAGCAATTTATGCTGAACAGAATTCTTATATTATAGATGAGATCATTAGTATACAAAGTTGTTGAAGCATTCCATCAAAATATCCATGAAAAGAAAATCAGCCAACCACTCTATCTCTGCCAGAGCTTGCCATTCTCAATGAAATCCAGTAACTATGACCAAGTTTATACATAAGGGACTTGGGCCTATTAATTTCACTTCTGTGTCTCCACTATCTTGATAGTGTTTGGCTCATATCATGCATTGGATTTGTATACGATAGTGATGTGAATGAGGAAACATACAAACATTAAATTTGAGAGAAACTTACGTTAATGTTGGTAATTGTAGGCTAAGAAACAGTTAAGATAGTCACTTACCTATATGACAAAAGCATAATATGCAAATCAACCAAATGGTAGACAGGCTGGTTAGTGAGGGAGCAGGGCCAGCTAACAGGTAGCACCAGGCAAGCCAAGGCATGTGCCAGCTGGCAGAAGGAAAGGATGGCGATGCTTGGGGAGGTGGCAGTGAACCTTGGGGGGGAAAAGGGAGCCGTGCCATCCCCTGATCACCTGCCTGGTTGCCTCCTGCAGAGGGAGTCTGTGGGTGACAGCAGAAGTAGGGCAATACAGAGTGGGATTGGCTACTCACTGTCCCCAGATAGGCCCACCAGGGTTAAGGTCACCTTCCACAGAAAGAGGCCAGACTGCAGCTTAGGCCTGCTCCCCAAATCTGTCAGTTGGACATCCCCTGAGGGTTCCTGGACTATGAGAGGGTACGGGCTGGGTTAAGGGACCCCCTCCCCTGCTGAGTGCATGAATTTTTGTGCACTGGGCCTCTAGTATAGTTTAGAATTCTAATTTAGAGGAATTATGTGCACAAAAACTTTGATCAAGTAGGTGCTTAGATAGTTCATGTAATTAAGTGAAAATGTGTATAGCTAGATTAGAGACATTAAGAATATCAGGCTGGAGAAACCAAGATGGTGGCATAACTGAACACGTAAACTGCTGCCTCACACAACAATTTCAAAACTACAACTAAAAGACAAAATGGACATCATTCAGAACCACAGGAAAGCTGGCTGAGTGAAAATTCTACAACTAGAAGGAAAAAGAGGGGCTCACAGAGACTCAGAGAAGCTGCAAACAGCTGAGGTACAGAAACACATGCCTAGAGAGAGCAGATGGCAGTGGAGTACCTGTCTGGCTACCTCTAGCACAAGAGAGACAGAAAATCCTGACTGCAGTGAACCCCAGTTCTGACTGCACTGAACCCCAATTCCAGGTGAGACTCAAACGGGGGAGTCTGGACTGTCATGAAAAGGGAAGAGTGCACGGAAATTTAGGGGAGCCTTGAAAGGCAGAGGTCTGGAGATACAGATTCCAGTGTGTGCAGAGTGGACTGACTGCTGATTGTGCTGCTGGCTTTTTCTATTGGGAGGAAGACCAAACCTCCTAACTGCACTGAAATCCAGTTCCGACTGCACTGAACCTCAGTTTCAGGAGAGACCCTGGGAACCCAAATTCATATGGGTCCCTGGAGCCCATGAAAATTCAGGGGAGTTGAAAAGGCAGAGGTCTGGAGGTGCACGAGCACAAGTTCACACAGAGAGAGATGCAGCTATTACCCACTGAGATCCAAAGGCCATGTAGGGCAGGGCTGATGGGAAGCCAAAGCTGTCTGCTCAGCCCTGAGACTCTATTCCAACCAAGCTGATCACAGAGGCTTTTACAATTTTGCAAGTTTGTATGACAAGGCTGACTCCAGTGCAGAAGTTCTCCCTGCATAGACACAGCTGATCCTTACAACCAATTGGCTTGGAGGTCAATTTCCCTCAGTGATAGCAACAACAGTCAAGACTTAACTACAAAAAGACTGTACACACAGTCCACAAAGGGATGCACCAAGAGTGTACACCTCAGGTAACTGGGAAGGTGGAGATACTGGAGCATATAGGATACCTAGTACACAAAGCTACTCTAACTCAGGGAAGCAGCAAAAATGTGAAGACAAAGGAACAGATCACAAACCAAAGATATGGAGGAAAACAAACTGGATCTAGAGTTTAAAACCACGGTTAAAGGTTTTTCAAGAATTTCCTAGAAAAGATGGATAAATTTTGCAAGACCCCCGAGGAGATGAAAAAAGACCTACTAGAAATTAAATATACACTGTATAAAAAATATTATACAGAGACCTAATAGCAGACTAGAGAAATGCAAGAATCAAGTCAAAGGTTTGAAATAAAAAAAGGAGGAAACACTCAACTGGAAAGGCAAAAAGAAAAAAGAATTAAAAAATGTGAAGATAGTGTAAAGAGCTTTTGGGAAAACTTCAAGAGTACCAACATCTGAATTATGGGGGTGCCAGAAAAAGAGAGAGAGCAAGATACCTACTTGAAGAAATAATGACTGAAAACTTCCCACACCTGGTGAAAGAAATAGACTTATGAGCTCAGGAAGCACCCAGAACCCCAAACAAAAGGAATCCAAAGAGGACCACACCAAGACAAATCATAATTCAAATGCCAAGAGCAAAAGACAAAGAGAAAAAAAGTTAATTATCTACAAAGAAGCACCCATATGATTGTCAGCTGATTTCTCAACAGAAACTATGCAGGCCATATGGGATTGGCAAGAAATATTCAGTGATGAATAGCAAGAACCTACAACCAAGATTACTCTACCCAGCAAAGCTATCATTCAGAATTGAAGGTCAGATGAAGATCTTCACAGATAAGAAAAACCTAAAGGAGTTCATCAGCACCAAACCAGTATTATATGAAATGCTGAGAGGTACTCTTTAAGAAGATGAAGAAGAATAAAAAGTAAAAATAAAATTATGAACAACAAATACATATCTATCAACAAGTGAATCTAAAAATCAAGTGAATAAAAAATCTGATGAACAGAATAAACTAGTGAATATAATAGAATCAGGGGCATAGAAAAAGAGTGGACTGACAATTCTCAGGGGGAAAGGGTTGAGGGGGGTGCAGGGAGAGATTGGACAAAAATCATACACCTATGGATGATGACAATGGCGGGGGTGGTAAGGGCAGAGGGAGGGGTGGAATCCTGGAGGGAGGGGAGCTATGTAGAGGGGGAGAGAAACAATTGTAATAATCTGAACAAAAAGATTTATTTAAAAAAAAAGAATATCAGGCTGAAGAGGTAATCTGAGGTCATGTCCTGCATGGTCTTTTGATGCACAATAAAAAATTTCTGCTTTAATCTAAGCATTTGGGAACTTTTCAAATTATTTTAATTAAGAAATTATATTATGCTATGTTATTAGCAGGGAGTGTTCAATGCATAATTTTGAAAATTGACAATGATAATGCAAAGTTAAAGTACTCTGTGGTGCCAAACCTTATATAGGTTAATGTATTAATTTTACTCTATGTGTAACTCTATCTATTGCAAAATACATTGAAGACATTAAGACATGTCCAAAAACTTCTGAAATGTGAATCTCTAAAATTTATGGGTCATGGTTGGAATTCCAATTTAGAGACTTTTCTCTAGAATTTTAATTATTGTAAAGTTTGTTATAATTTGAGTGTTAATTTATATTGTAGTTGTCATCCAAATGACTATTAAATTTAAAAAAATCTAATGTAAAATAATAGCTATTCCCGTTTGCAATCCTTTGTGGATTGAGCACTAGCAATTTAAAAGTTTTGTTCACACACAGTATTTTGAGTCTAGTCTTACAAATATCAACATCGGCTTGAGAGATAGTTAAAGACCATTTTGCTTATTTTTAAATACACAGTATAAGTACCTATTGTTTAAAGAATCACAGCAAAATTAAACAATTATAGTTTTTTGCTATAATCATAGTTTTTGGCAAAACATTATAAGGATTATATTATTTGTTCTTGCTCTAAAGACATCAAATTTGCAAAGAACATACTAGTCAGGATATCTAATCTTGGTCTAACGTTGAAGATTTTCAAATGTGTGCCTTCCCCTCTTAATTCAAATCACATCATTTTACCACAGACCTCTTCATGAAGCAGAGCTGACAAGGGCACAGACTTTAAAAGCAAGCTGACTTGGATTTAAATTTAGCAGAACCATTTATAACATCTGTGTAACTTGAAGGATATTAATCTCACTTAGTCTCAGGTTTCTTATCTGTAAAATAGAGGTTTGTTGTGAGTCTTAATAATATAATTTTATATATTGCTTCATATGTAATTCACATATCATATTTAAGCACCTATTAAATAATCATTATTCTGAAAAATTTTGCACTTCTGAATTTCTTTTAATATTTCTTAGAAAATTCAACCTTTGTTCAGAGACTATTCTCATATTTTCTTTCAGTTCATATTTATACTATCTATAGATATAATTTCCATGTGTAAGCACTTTGCCTTCCCATTAGAATGATGAACTGGTAAAGAAAATGGGACTATAATTTTTAAAGTTGACATTTTAAAAATTTTATTATAGAAATCATAGTATAGATCTGATAGCATGCCCATGTCTAATCAGTTCTAATAATGATCCTAAATACCTGAAATTAATATAATATTGTATATAATTTGAAAATATTTGTTAAAAGTGAAAATATTAACTTTTAAAGAAATTAAGTTTATTTTATAAATGTTTCAAGTTCCTAGAATTGCAATTTAAAACTTATATAAAATTAATTCATCCTAAAAATCAACTTTTAAAGTAAAGAATCAGATATTTTCAACCCTATTTTACAAAAGTCAGTTTAAAAAAGTTTGCCCATCTTCAAAGAGCCACTAATAAGTCTTTGTCATAGACACATTGGGGCAAAAGTAGATTTACAGTTGTTCATATAGAAAGGGTTACAATCCTTTATAATAAAAGACTAATATGCAAATCAATCAAACAGCAGAACAAGCAGTTGCTATGATGTGCACTGACCATCTGGGGACAGATGTTCAACACAGGAGCTAGCCCCTAATGGTCAGTGTGCTCCCATAGGGGGAATGCCACTGAGCCCAAGCTGGGCTCATAGCTGGTGAGAGCAGCTGTGGTGGTGGAGGCTCTCCTGCTTCCATGACAGCACTAAGGATGTCCAACTGACAGCTTAGGCTCATGGGAAGAGGGCATAAACCATCAGTCGGATATCCCCCAAGGGCTCCTAGATTGTGAGAGGGTTCAGGCTGGGTTGAGGGACTCCCCTCTCTCCCGAATGCACAAATTTTGTGCACAGGGCTTCTAGTCTATAATAATAAAAGCATAATATGCAAATCAACTGAATGGCCAAACAGTATAAACCCATCCAGAAAACCTCTGATGACTTTCCAGATGAACCCACAACTGCAAGGGCCAAGGCAGCCAGGACTGTGAAGGCCTACTCTTGAATAACTTTCATGCATCAAGCCTCTAGTAATTTATAAATAGCAAACAAGATTCAAACACTGCGGCCCTTGCTGTTTGGGTCAGTGGATAGGGCTTTGGCCAGCAGACTGAAGGGTCCCAGGTTTGGTTTCTGTCAAGCACACATGCCCGGGTTGCAGGTTTGATTCTTGTTAGAGGGCATTCAAGAGGCAGTCGATGGGTGATTTTTTTTCTCATCATTGATGTTTCTACCCTGCTCTCATTCTCCCTTCTTCTCTCAAATCAATAATAATATATTTAAGAAAATATATAAACCGTATGTTTTGTATACTCACAACTCTAAAACTATCTTTGTCCCAACCTCCATGTTTTTTCTTTCACTTATTTATTTTGTTGTTGTTGGTTAATCCTCACCTGATAATATTTTTTCCTTTGGTATTTAGGAAGAGTAGAAGAGAGAGGGAAAAATAGAGAGAAATATCAATGTGAAAGAAGCACATCAATTTGTTGCCTCCTGCATAAGCCCTGACCAGGGCCCAGGCCAGGAAAGATCCTGCAACCAAGGTACATGCCCTTGGCTGGAATCAAACCCTGGACTTTTGGTTAGCAGAAAGATGTTCTATCCACTGAGCCAAACCAGCTAGGGCAACCCCATCCTGTATTTTTACTTATAAGTTAAATATACTATTTAAATGTATTTTTAATTTCAAAAAGGAAGGGAGAGTGAGTGAGAGATAGGAACATCTAGGAATCATTGATCATCTGCCTACTGCATGCCTCCTATTGGAAGATAGAGCTCACAACTTGGGCATTTGCCCTGATCTGGAATCAAACTCTGACCTCCTGGCTCATGAATCAAAGCTCAACCACTGAGCTGTACCAGCTGGGCCAATATACAAATAATCTATAATAAAATCTATAATAATGAAAGAGTTATATGCTACTTAGACAGAAGGTCTTCTGGACAACATTCCAAACATCCTTCCTGACAAACCAGGGGAAGCTGGTGCGAGGAGACAGGGGAAAGAAGGCCAACTCTTGCATAAATTTTCATGCATCGGGCCTCTAGTTTAATATAAAGAAAATCAGAAATGTAAAGTTGACACAAAAGCTGAAAAAGAGAACCCATAGAAATAATTTGGGAAAAAGTTTTAATAATTAATATAGCAGATTATGTATTTTAATACTAATCCAGGTTAAAATTAAGGAAGTGAAATATAACTTTATTACTTTTTTATTCAGTGCACCTGAAAATGCCGTTTTATTTTTTTCTAGCCACATTAGTCAGAGATGAGGGGAAGGGCACAGACCTCGGATTATTTTTTTTTTAAGTAATTAGAAGTGGAGGAAGAATAAAAAAAAAAAAAAGCAACATAATGCTGAGCCCTGGCCTGGTAGCTCAGTTGAGCACACCAGAGTTGTGGGTTCAATCCCTGGCCCAGGACACATACAAGAAACAACCAATGAATGCATAAAAATAAGTGGGAAAAAAAATCAACCCCCCTCTCTTTCTCTCCCCCTTTCTCTTTCTGTCTTAAATCAATAAATTTAGAGGGAAAAAAGAAAAAGAACTGATGGTATGTCAAGGCAAGATTTTAGGACAGAGATAAACTTAAGGTGGTTGGAATGAAAAAATCAGAATAGAAGAGAGGATAGTGCATGATTTTGACTAAAATGAAGGGAAAGATTACAGTGAAATATGAGGAGAAAATAAATTCAGATCTTAATTTATAGCTTTTCTTCTTAATTTTCTTTGTGAAAATATTCAGTTTGTGGTAAAAAGAACAATTCTCCCAAACATACCCCTGTTGTAATTCCTAGATTTATGAATTAACATGCCGTGTTAATTGGCAAAAGGGTCTTTGGAGATGTGACTAAGGGTTTGACCTTGAAGAGATTATACTGGGTTATCTAGGTTGGCCAAATGTAATCACAAGTTCTTCATTGCAGAAGTCTTTCCCAGATGGGTCTGAGAGGGAGATATGAGGATGAAAGAAAGGTCAGAGAGATGCCCTGTTCCTGATTTAAAGATGGAGGAAGGGGGCCATGAGTTAAGTCATGCAGATGAGCTCTGGAGGTTACAAGGGAAAAGCAGATTCTTACCTACAGCCCCCAGAAAGGAACACAGCCCTGTCACAATTTCAGGCCTATATGAGTCTTCAGATACTATACTGTGTTATGTAAGCCATCACGTAGTGGGGATTTTTTAGGGAAGCATCCCATTATTTCAACTCTACTACAAATCTCTCTACATTCTTCCTGACTGCATTGTAGTCTGTTATCACTGGAAGCAGTGGGCCTTAACAACCACTTTAGGAGCATTATCCTCTTTGATAATATGAGAAAAGTTTCAGACTCAAAGTGGAGTGGAATTTTAGGGGGAATATGGGTGTCGTACAACCTCTTATGGATAAGAATGGGAAGAGACATTGCTGGAAGGGAGTCAAATGATGATCAGGAAAAACAGGAATAAATAACATCATTGGGCAGAATCTATATATACAAAAGCCTACATGACTGTTACAACAGAACAACCAGATGACCAGATGACCAGGGGAGCAGACACTCAATACAGCAGCTGCCCCCTGGTAGTCAATGCATTCCACAGCCAACCTCTCATGGTCCCTCCCCCTGGTTGATGGGTCCTGATCACTAGCCAGGCCGAAGAACACCATCCATGCATGAACTTGTGCATCGGGGCCCCTGGTATACATAATAAAAAGAAAGATATGTATGTGAAATATCTTATGGACAGAGTCGTCAAAAGACCATATAAATAAATTAAATTCTGTAACACACTGTTACAAAGAGGAAAGCAACTTTTCTGAAGAGGTAAGGTACTTCTGGCAGTTTGTTCATTATAGAAAGTTGCTTTCATAATAATTGTGAAACGATGGACCACCAACATTATAGTCACTTTCTGAGAAACCATCTCTGCATGACATGTTGAGTTTAGGTCCCATAACATTGAACAATGATCACAAAAATTTGTATCCATTAGTGAGAAAACAAATCTCACTGAAATTTATAATATTATCACTTTGTAGAAACTTCCTACATTCCTTACAATCATTTGTGAATTTAGACATATTTATATTTATTGAGTCTTTGCTTATTATATAGGACCAGTGGTGGGGGGTGGAATTCATGCTCTAGGGAGGGTCTCTCAGCCTAGCCCATCCCTCTCTCAGCCTGGAAACCCATAGGGGATGTCCTACAGCTGCAGTTTGGCCTCCCTCTGTGGGAGGTGACTGGGCTGACCAGGGGAAGAAGCCACCGCATCACCCTGGTGCTGCAGCCACTGCCAGCCACTGCAGCCTCCAAGATGTTTTCATCAACAAAGACTCCAGTCCCTTCATCATGAAAAAATGACAAATTTCTTTAGGCATTTTCAACATGTGTTTTTCATAGGATATGCCCTTCCTTCTTTCTTCTTTCCCCCTTTCCTTCCTTCCTTCCTTCCTTCCTTCCTTCCTTCCTTCCTTCCTTCCTTCCTCCCTCCC